>OX465105.1:15286658-15699158 GCA_949987565.1 Luidia sarsii
GGAAGCCGTGTCCACACATGGCAACATTATCTGAAATCGGGTAAGGTTTTTTTTTGTTTTTTTGTGGGCGGGCCAAACTGAGCATGCACGGAATGTGACCCAGCTGCAGGCACTTTGCGAACTGAGTGCGCTTGGTTTGGTCTTGGTTTGGTCTACGGCTATGGTTCGTGCGCAGCCATTGGGGGGAGATCAACAGCTGGTTGTGGGGACGCCGGATGTCTATCTGCGCGCTCTGAATTGTTCGATGTAACTCTTTTCGGAACACAAATGACAGAAAAAAACGTAGCTCAAATTTTTTTCCCTCCGAATATCAGGTATACATGTTGAAGTCGTGTCTCTTGGCACGTACGGCGTACGCTGTACGTGTAGGTTGTATGGGGGCAAGGCAATGATCCTTGCCCATTTTCAAACAATTTCCTCAACCTTCGAGCCCCAAAAAATTGCGTTTCCGCCATTTTTCAACCTGCCACCGGAGGGCGCTCCAGAAGATGAAGACGACATCAATGCTAGTTTCTGTGCATCGCTCATCGTGTGGGGACAGGTTTCATGAAGTCGGCCGCTGGACATACACGTGTACTCTCTTCATTTACTTTTTTGTCAAATATGTGACTGTTCCATATTCATTGCTGTGGATTCTTTGTAACAACCCCCTCACCCGGCTACAGATTCACAATTGACCCCACACCTCATTTACATGTCTGGTGAGGGGATAAGCCCATTGATTTCCACAATCCCGGTCTCATTTACCTACCCTTTCCCCAAACCAGGACAAAAGAAGCCCCCCCCCCAATCATTTCATGGCCATCATACTGCATGGGCCTCCAGTTAGTGGCCTGTGAGTGACATTTAATGACTGACAGTCTGTTGCCTGTTGAGGAGGTAAGATTTTCAAGGATGGCTACCACCAGTCATCTTTTCCCAATGAAGACACCCAGACAAATGCAGTAAAATGAGGCCGGACAAAACCATTTCCCGCCAGTGAGATGTGCACGTTGGGAGAAAAAAATGTCAAAGAAGGCTACCAGTCATCTTTCCCCAATGAAGACACCCTGACAAATGCAGTACAATGAAGTCGGACAAAACCATTTCCCGCCAGTAAGATGTGCACGTTGGGAGAAAAAAATGTCAAAGAAGGCTACCAGTCATCTTTCCCCAATGAAGACACCCAGACAAATGCAGTAAAATGAGGCCGGACAAAACCATTTCCCGCCAGTGAGATGTGCATGTTGGGGAAAAAAAATCAAAGAAGGCTACCAGTCATCTTTCCCCAATGAAGACACCCAGACAAATGCAGTAAAATGAGGCCGGACAAAACCATTTCCCGCCAGTGAGATGTGCACGTTGGGGAAAAAAAATCAAAGAAGGCTACCAGTCATCTTTCCCCAATGAAGACACCCAGACAAATGCAGTAAAATGAGGCCGGACAAAACCATTTCCCGCCAGTAAGATGTGCACGTGGGGGAAAAAAAGTCAAAGAAGGCTACCAGTCATCTTTCCCCAAAGAAGACACCCTGACAAATGCAGTACAATGAAGTCGGACAAAACCATTTCCCGCCAGTGAGATGTGCACGTTGTGGGGGGGGGGGGGGAATAGAAAGGTGTTTGTATTCAAACACAAGCAGTTTCGGAGAACATGATTGAATGAAATGCAGACAGTAATGTTCAAGTGAAAAGGTTAGGGAGTTTTGACGTGATGTGAAAATCAGGTCAGTTTTTCATCTTTAAATAATAATTGTCCGTTCTTAGGTCAAGCAAAGTTTTCAACCTGATGCAATGCCACTCAGTGTAACAGAGCAAGTAACGGCATAGTCATCGTTGAAAGTCTGACCACGCGGCAAACGAATATAATATTGATGCATAATAACTTCAGCATTCAACACCGTACTGTTTAGAAAAAAAATAGTTTAGATCTCGGTGAGATGTAAACAATTTCTTTTACTCTTTTCTCCCAAAATACAACATTTTAGGCAGAAATATTTCAGTGAGAGGTTTCTACTATAACCATCTTCAAACTGTATAAGTTTCATGTAGATCTGCGAACATTTCTGGTTTTCGATCTTACCAATGTTGTGCAGGGGCTTTAAACAACAGGCTGTCAGTGTCACGTGACCAACCTTTGACCAGTCCGGGGAAAGAAAAAAAAAACGCTGATGCACGTGCGCAACAGGGCAGCAAGGCCATTGTTTCAGCCGAGTTTGGCTTGAATATCTTTTGCCGCTTGTGATTTCTCTATGGACACTTGGGCGCACGAGGACGGAGAGGATGGGAAGAGAAATGAGAAAGAGTCCAGACTATTTTTCCACTCGGCCGCAGCAGCAGAATAGCCAAACAGTTATCTGGTTCCAGGTAACTGGTCCCCATTATCCTTGCCATCGGTTCCTACATCGTCGCCGGGGGGGGGGGGGGGGGGGCAATCCAGGCCTAGCGGCCAGGGCCCAATTTCATATAGAGCCGCTTAAGCATGAAAATCTGCTAAGCAGGAAAAGTCTTCCTCGTGTAAGCAAGGATTACAAACTGCACTGCGATGCGATGCCAGTTGCTTTTGACTTGTGTTCCACTCTTCTTTACTTAGCGTGAAACAAAAGTGAAGTTTGAGTTGGCAAGGGGATCCTGTGGCTCCTGAGTTTTTGTGCTGAAGCACATTTTGGCGCTTAAGCGGCTCTATGAAATTGGCCCCTGGACAACAGACAGGAAGAACTAGGTGAGTTAATGAGAGGTGGGGCATGGTTTCTGGCAGGTTGTTTGGGAAATGAAAAAAAAAATGGCCGTGGGTGGGAGGGAGGGAGGGAGGGAGAGAGAGAAAGGGGTGAGGAACTGACATCAAGGCCACATACTCCTTGGGCACAGCCCCCCCCCCCAACCTGATTTGTTCTGAACCCATTGCTGTTGCACTTGCACCTTGAATAGACCCACCGCGTGATTACTACAATGCCATCCCGCTTCTTATAGCGGGTATCTTTTTCATCTTATTTAGCACAGAGGAGCGATGGAAAAGTACCGGTACAGAGAAACATGTGGAGAATATGAAAGTTTCTTTACTCATTTTCACCCCTGTTCTGCAGGTGAGATGCAAAAATACCCACTGTAAGTCACCTGCGCCTAATTTCATGGAGTTGCTTCAGTAACAAAAGCGGCTTAACCACTTCGCGCTGGGACCTCCGAATCTGGAGGTCAATTGGATTGCCTTTGCAACGGGGCCCTCCGAATCTGGGCACCACTATTGTCCACATTCTAAACAAAGACTCTTTTCAGCTTAGAACAAAGCAATATGAATCAGTACAAAGACCCTTTTTGACGCAAGTTGCCACATGAATTGCAAGATTAGCAGCAGTAATTGTGCATTTGTGGGACTTTTACTGTGGAGGATCGAGGGATACCGCGCTGCAGCTGAAAGCACGCGGGGGACATTGTCTTTGCATGCCACACAGCCCAACGGTCGTCGGTCTGGCATTGGAATTCCCCCCACATTCTTTACCGTAATCTGTACGCTCGTTTGTGGCCGACCAACTCGAAGATTTGACTGCCTGGAGTGGAGGCTGGAGTCTGCGGTCAGGGATTGTCAGCAGCGTACACGCACGCACACACACACGTACGTTACAGTCCATTGACGACGCACAAAGGGCCCTTTTTCGAACGGATAATCTCTTGACAAAAGCCACAACGACGTCCGAATTGTGCCAGGTTTTACTCTCTTGTACCCATAGTATACCCTTATCGATTTATTTCACAGAAATATATTGTTCCGATTGTTTTAGCAAGATTTTAAAATGATGCATTGTTCAGAAACCCCCATATGGCGGTCATCGGCGCTGAAAAAAACCCTGGCGCGAAGTGGTTAAGCACAAAATGCGATTCATAAGATCAGCTTGCCGACTAAAATTTCACCTTCGTTTCCTACAAAGAAAAGAGGAGGGCGGAATAAGTCCAAAGCAACTGACCTCACTCAACAATTCAGTCTGTAATACTGCTTACACAAGGGAGACTTTTCATGCTTCACAAAATTGGCCCCTGATGGCATGTAAACAGTGGTCGTGCAGTCGATCTATTGCTGGGAATATTCAATTTTAGAGGGTGGTACATTCTACAAGGCTGGGCTGCTAGACAGTCTGGCCGTTTCCTCCTACTTCATTGCTGGCCATCCATTATTTCCTGGGCATTTCGCGGCATCAGTGTGTCTGTTGCTCGTACCCACTTAAAAAAAAAACCCAGACTTTTGGGGCCTCCTTTCAGTGACTGAATTCAATGGCCAGACAATGTATTGCCTAAAGGGACCCGACTTCCTCACTCCTTCATTTTCCCCCAATGAAGCCGGCCGACAAACTAAGCTGTACAAAACAGTTATTGCAGGGAATATTCAATTTTAGAGGGTGGTACATTCTACAAGGCTGGGCTGCTAGACAGTCTGGCCGTTTCCTCCTACTTCATTGCTGGCCATCCATTATTTCATGGGCATTTCGCGGCATCAGTGTGTCTGTTGCTCGTACCCACTTAAAAAAAAAAACAGACTTATGGGGCATCCTTTCAGTGACTGAATTCAATGGCCAGACAATGTATTGCCTAAAGGGACCCGACTTCCTCACTCCTTCATTTTCCCCCAATGAAGCCGGCCGACAAACTAAGCTGTACAAAACAGTTACGGGCCGAGATGTTTACTATTTTATCGTCAACAACTTGGCTGAGCATAGGGTGGGGGATGGGAAACCACAAAAGAAATGCATGGCAGAAAAAAAAGACTTGATATGTAAACATCTTCATGAAGATTTCAGTCTCCCCCCCCCCCCCCAACAAAAAAGGGGTTGGGGTTTCGGGTCCTGGTTGGTATTGACTGATATCAGGGTCACCAACTCGGTCTCTGGTCTGGTAAAGTCCACCCACACAGGGTGGGTACTTTGTCAACTTGGATTACTTCTGCCAGGGTCATCGATTCACTGTGTCAATCACGTCCCAACACAGAATACAATCTTCTCGGAAATCAGCCGTGGAAAGTTGAGCTGGATTTTGTTACTTTGTTAATGCAGTATTGGGTGGATGAAAAGAGAGCGAGAGAGAGAGAGAGAGGGAGGGGGAAGAGGAGAGAGAGATTATGTGAAGGTTCCTGCATATTTGCGGATAAGGGGTTTCTTTCTGATCTGTGAAAAGCTGGGAATTGAATCAATTTTGGCTTTGTTGCCAGTTGAAGGCTGCCATTGCTGGCAGTATGGCAGAGGCATGGGTAGGATAAGTGTCAGAAATCAACAATACAAAGGGGGAGAGGGGGGTCCATTTTAGCAGGCCCACCGAACACTGACTCGCCATCAATGGGTAGGGGGGGAGGGCGCATGACCTTGCCACACTACCAGCGGTCAAATGCAAGTCCGCCAAACAGATTGCCGCTAGCAATCTCTCTCCGATGTCAGCTTGTCCTTTTCAAAACCGTATCCAATTGTGTGTCCGTTTGTATCTTCGCTTGACTGTGGCCGCTTTTCAATTTCAAGCTGATTTTGAATCCGTTTGTAACTCTGATTGACTGCGGCCGCCATTGCTTTTCAATGTCAAACTGATTTTGTAACAGTTTGTATCTCCAATTGACTCCGACAGCATTTGCTTAATTCAATTTCAAGCTGATTTTGAATCCGTTTGTATCTCTGATTGACTGCGGCCGCCATTGCTTTTCAATTTCAAACTGATTTTGTAACAGTTTGTATAGATCTCCGATTGACTCCGACAGCATTTGCTTAATTCAATTTCAAGCTGGTTTTGAATCCGTTTGTATCTCTGATTGACTGCGCCCGCATTTGCTTTTCAATTTCAAACTGATTTTGTAACAGTTTGTATCTCCGATTGACTACGACAGCATTTGCTTAATTCAATTTCAAGCTGATTTTGAATCCGTTTGTATCTCTGATTGACTGTGGCCGCATTTGCTTTTCAATTTCAAACTGAAGTGCAAGCTCAACCTAGGCGCAGGTTCACATGGGCGAGAGGGAGTTGTTACTCTGTTTCAAAGGCTCCTCAGATAAGGCAAGGCTTTCAAAGGCATGTCAGAAAGGGTCAGTCCTCATTCAGGATCGTAAATTCCATGTACACAAGTTGAAAAATCCTCTTAGAACTTTTTTTTTCTTCAAATAAATGTTTCACACATGTACTACACCGATATTTCCAATATCCATACCCGAAAAAGATTAATTCAATTCAAATAGAAAAAAAAACCAACGAGTTTCTGCTCAATGGTGTCATCCTTGTTTTCTTTTTTTCAAACGGTTTGTTTCTCCTTAAGTCATTCCAAGAAAATTCTGAGAATTAATGTACACATTTTCCGATGTAAACTGGGAAATTCAATATGCTGCAGGCCTCAAACATACATCAAATTAAAGCTCATTAAATGGCCTTTCCATCAATGTGTAAAGCAAAATTGTGAGAAATTTTTTGCAACTCTTTTTCGGCAGAGAGGGTCACATTTGGTGACTCGAAACAAAATCTGAGAATGAATGTACACATTTTCCGATAACTCAGCAATGCAATATGCTGCAGGCCTCAAACATACATCAAATTAAAGCTTATTAAATGGCCTTTCCATCCACGTGTAAAGCAAAATTGTGAGAATTTTTTTGCGACTCTTTTTCGGCAGAGAGGGTCACATTTGGTGACTCGAAAAATCTGAGAATGAATGTACACATTTTCCGATAACTCAGCAATGCAATATGCTGCAGGCCTCAAACAAACACCAGATTAAAGCTTATTAAATGGCCTTTCCATCCACGTGTAAAGCAAAATTGTGAGAAATTTATGCGACTCTTTTTCTGCAGAGAGGGTCACATTTGGTGACTCGAAACAAAATCTGAGAATGATTGTACACATTTTCCGATAACTCAGCAATGCAATATGCTGCAGGCCGCAAACATACATCAAATTAAAGCTCATCAAATGGCATTTTCCATCCACGTGATAAATGTTTGCGACTCTTTCTGCAGAGAGGGTCACATTTGGTGACTCGCCAAAAAAAGCTGATTGTGGACTTGCACTCACCTTGTTCATGTTCTCGCTGGCTGAGGCCATGTTCATCTGCTGGTTGCCCGGGGAGCTGGGGCCGGGCGAGTGGCCGATGGGCGAGGAGACGGGCGAGCCCATGTTCATGTTGGTGGGCGAGCCCAGGCTCAGGATCTGGGCTATGTCGCACTTGTCCAGGCCCTCCGTCATGAAGAAGAGGTCCTCGTCGGCCTGCAGCACGTTGTCCGTGGTGTTGGTGAAGGACAGGTCCATGATGGGCTCCGCCTGGAACGGACCGCTGGCAACCTGTCCATCAAATCCAACCAAAAAATTCAGTTTCGTTTTTTTCTTCTTCTTTTTTTACTGTGATATCTTAACCATTTTGCGCTGGGAGGTTTTTTTTCCAGTGCCCATGAACGCCATGCGGGGGTTTCTGAACAATGCGTCATTTTCAAATCTATTTTCAAAATGTCATTTTCAAATCAAAAATATACTTCTGTGAAATAGATCAATAAGGGTATACCGGGTACTTTGTTTTTTCCAGTGCCCATGAATGCCATGCGGGTTTTTTTTTTAATTGTGTCATTTTCAAATATATTTTCAAAATTTCATTTTCAAATCAAAAATATACTTCTGTGAAATAGATCAATAAGGGCATACTTCGTTTTTTCCAGTGCCCATGAACGCCATGCGAGGGTTTTTGAACAATGCGTCATTTTCAAATCTGTTTTCAAAATCTTAAAATTTAGTGGGCCTGACGTTTAGATCCTAGCAGGACCTTTCTCAAAGGCAGAGAAAGGTCCTGCTAGGATCGAAACGTCAGGCCCACTAAATTTTAAGATTTACATTTTGGTAATTTTAGTCAGTAAGCAGTTTGCAACATTTTTGTATATCACCTGTTTTCAAAATGTCATTTTCAAATCAAAAATATACTTCTGTGAAATAGATCAATAAGGGTATACTATGGGTACAACAGAGTAAAACCTGGCACAATTCGGACATTGGTGTGGCTTTTGTCAAGAGAATTATCCGTTCGAAAAAAGGGCTCATTGTGCGTCGTCAATGAAGCGTAGCGCTACTTGTGTGCATGCGTGCATGTACGATACCGTCTGGGAGTGAGTGCTGCAGTTACGCGACCGAGAGATTTCACTGCAGGGGTGTGTGCCCTTCAGTTTTTAGGGCTTTCACATTAGCAGTTTGAGATACCTGTTTGGCATGAAATCCCCCCGCAAAAAAAACCCAATAATAATAATTAAAATAAATAAATTAATAAATAAATAAATTAATAAATTAATAAATTAATTAATTAATTAATTAATAAACAAATAAAAAATTACGCCATTTTGGACATTCGGAATTTTCTGTTAGTCTGACATCCCTGTTAAGGACAAGACAGGAGAGGAGAGGAGAGGGCTGACTGACCTGCTTGGTGGCGCTGGTGGGGAAGACATGGATGTGGGTGCAGGTGGCATCATCCGGGGTATGGAGCTGACAGCTGGGCTGATCCCGCTGGGCATTTTTGCTGCATTTATCGGCCGCCACAGAATCTGCGACAGAGGGGGCAACACACGAAAGGTTTCACCTAATGACCCCAGGTAAACCGACCACAGTTTGTCTTTTCCCCTCCTTCAAAACATCCCAGTTGAATCACGCAGTAATCAGAAGGGGTCTGGGATAGTTCAACTATTACATAGCTGCCAACCTATCTTAACCCTAACGCTTTGCACCTCCCGCACAGGACACACACTGTAAACCGCAATTTACCACAGTGCCTACAGGGGTGTAGGCTCACATACCACAGGACACCACAAAAACCCCACTGTGGAATGTGCTGGTGCATGGCCCTTATCCTCCCACAGGAAAACCATGTGTGGTTAATTGTGGTTTCAATGCCGGTTAGGGTTAATAGAAATTAGGAATACTTCTGCTAAAAAATAGGAATCACAGAGCAAACTACATAGGAATACTTGTGTATACTTGTCTCCTGAAGACAAACAGAGTACACTGTTCGAAACGTCGAGTTCCTCCGGTTCTTTTCAGAACCACACTTACTCACAAAAGAGAATTTACATGGTGTCACCGCAAACCTAATTATCCTGCTATCCTAACCATGCAAACCTTCAAATCTCATTTGTGCATTTCCAAGCCAAATACCGGAATCTGTTGTCAAGAGCTTGTAAAAAGTGATCATTTTTTTATCAAAAAAAGAAAAAGAGGAATGATTCCTCCGAAATAGGAATGGTTGGCAGCTATGCGCTAACCACCAGCCCCGTTGCCTATTAACCAGCTGCCCCGCTGCTGGCCGGGGCGTCTTTGTCCCGGGACTCAACTCACCGGCCATGATGCGAAGGCCAGGCTCGGGCTCCATGGAGACCAGGCAAGCGCTCAGGATGCAGGGGTAGTCGTTGTTGCCCGTCACGTTGCACATGTTGCACATCTCCTTCAGCGTGCGGCTCTGGGTGGCCAAGGACCGCCTGCTGAGTAATGCACTCCAATCTGTTGGGGGACAGTGAGAGGGTGGGAGAGAGAGGGAAAGAGGATATGAATATTCATTACCTATTCATTAGATATTCACTAGCTATTTATTAGATATTCATTAGGTGATCATTAGCTATTCATTAGATATTCATTAGCTATTCATTAGCTATTAATTGGATATTCACTAGCTATTCAATAGGTATTCACTAACTATTCAATAGCTAATCATTATATATCATTAGCTGTTCATTAGCTATTCATTAGAGATTCAATAGCTATTCATTAGATATTCAATAGATATTCAATAGACATTCAATAGATATTCAATAGCTATTCATTAGATATTCAATAGCTAATCATTAGATATTCATTAAATATTAACTAGCTAATCTTTATATATTCATTGTATATTTATTAGATAACTGTTAAATATTCATCAAATATTCATAGAATATTCAATAGCTACTCATTTGATAGCATTACATAAGATAGTACATATTCATTAGATATTCCTTATATATTCATTAAAATGACTAAGCCCCAGCCGGAGGCTAAGCCTGAGCCTGGGCTAAAGAAAAGGACCCATGTCTGAAATATCTCCTTAATTGTTGGACAGGGATGAAACTTTGAAAAATATCCGGCAATCCTAAAACCATCAAATATCACAGAATAGACGGAAGCCAAACCACCTTGATACCTATTTAATGTGATTAAAGGTTAATGGAGGAGCTGTACTTCAGCCTATTGTATATTGTATATCCTGGGTGGTCTATTTCCTGTATGTAATCCAACAAAAAATCGCTGTTACAAAAACCGGAAAAACCGGGCAACATTTTTCTGCCGTGCCGATAGTTTCATCCCTGTGTTGAGTCCGAGGGGAGGTTATAATACAGTAGGTGGAGGTGACTCACCCCTGAGTTCTCCCTGGCCGAGTCTGCCGAACCGTCCCACCACCAGCCTCCAGGGCACTGCAGCCTTGGACATCACCCCCATCAGGAAATCCCACAGCTTGATCAGGGCAATGTTCCTCACACAAACCTTTTTCCTTCGTTTTCTGCAAGGTGCCAAAACAAAAATCAACGTAAAATCTAACACAGTGCCTGTGAGAGATGGGTTGGTTACACATTCAAGGATATGGCTTTCGGCCCGAACAAGAAAAACAATTAAAAATTGTACTGACATCAGTTAGCATCAAACAAATGATGGGAAAAACTGGGACTTTTGGGACAATTTTGAAAAACGGCAAAGAAAACTTTGACTTGACGGGGACTTGAACCCGAGACCTCTGAATTCGGGCACCTGGGAACCTGGGCAGCACTACTGTCCAGGTTTTAGACTAATGCTCTTTCTTAGCCCAGCACCACACAGCAGTTAATTCCTACCCCTGTTCAGACTGAACAGCCTGGTTTAGTCACCTTTAAAATCAGGGTTGAGCCAGGAAAAAAGAAAATCCCAGCTGGTCCCAGCCTGACTGACGAAGCTGCTGAAAGGATGATCCTTTCTTTACACAATGGTACCCCCATCCATTGTATTCTATTTATTTGGGTTTTTTTTTGGGGGGGGGGGGTTAGGGCACAGAGGACACCAATCTATCAATTTCAGTTCCTGTAAAAGAGAAACTCTGCTTTAAAAAAAAAGCAATGAAAAGAAGATTTTTAAGAAGACCTTCAAAAAATGACGGGGACCGTGCCTTCTGATCAGCATTAAAGCTCCATGCATCACAGAGTTAAAAAAAAAAAAATGCCGCATCAATTTTTTTTTTAAACCTGGGCGACGGACGTGGGCACTGAAGAGTGGGCCCGCTGTGAACCGACCGCGGAGGCACAGGCCCACCCACCTGTTAGGCACATCAATGTTAATGACTTGGGTCTCCATCAGCTCCCCCTTGGAGTCGGTGCAGGCCACCAGGAGCAGGCGCTGGTCGTGGGACAGGCAGTAGCCGCAGAACAGCTCGCCCGTGGTCTGCCGCAGCTCCCCAAAGGACTCGCCCAGCTCCGTCTGCTTGTCCTTGAGCGACGTCAGGACGTAGGGCGGCGAGTACAGGCGGTACTGGGGCTTGGGACCCTGTAAAAAACCAGACAATTGGTTTAGATGGATTGAACAATCCAATCACTGTCCTACAAACTCTATTATCCCACAAAAGTACAGGCGGTACTGGGGGCTTGGGACCCTGTACAAACCAAACAATAGTATAGATGGATTGAACAATCCAATCACTGTCCTACAAACTCTATTATCCCACAAAAGTACAGGCGGTACTGGGGCTTGGGACCATGTCATGGGCATTCATTGGAAAACAAACCAGACAAAGGTTTAAATGGATTGGAACTCCAATCAATGTCTTACAAACTTTATCATCCAACAAAAGTACAGGCGGTACTGGGGCTTGGGACCCTGTACAAACCAAACAATGGTTTAGATGGATTGAAACTCCAATCAATGTCTTACAAACTCTAACATCCCACAAAATTACAGGCAAAACTTGGGCTTGGGACCATGTAATGGCCATTCATTTGATAAAAAAAGCAGAAAATGGTTTAATAGATGGATTGAAAAATCCAATCATTGTCTTACAAACTCTTTCATCCAACAAAAGTACAGTACTGGGGCTTACAACCCTGCAATGGGAATTCATTGAGCATTAATTGGGCATTAATTGGGCATTCATTGGGCATTCATTGGGCATTCATTGGGCATTCATTGGGCATTCATTGGGCATTCATTGGGCATTCATTGGGCATTCATTGGGCATTCATTGGGTATTCCTTGGGCATTCCTTGGGCATTCCTTGGGCATTCATTGGGCATTCATTGGGCATTCATTGGGCATTCATTGGGCATTCATTGGGCATTCATTGGGTATTCCTTGGGCATTCATTGGGCATTCATTGGGCATTCATTGGGCATTCATTGGGCATTCATTGGGCATTCATTGGGCATTCCTTGGGCATTCATTGGGCATTCATTGGGCATTCATTGGGCATTCATTGGGCATTCATTGGGCATTCATTGGGCATTCATTGGGTATTCCTTGGGCATTCATTGGGCATTCATTGGGCATTCATTGGGCATTCATTGGGCATTCATTGGGCATTCATTGGGCATTCATTGGGCATTCATTGGGCATTCATTGGGCATTCATTGGGCATTCATTGGGCATTCATTGGGCATTCATTGGGCATTCATTGGGCATTCATTGGGCATTCCTTGGGCATTCCTTGGGCATTCCTTGGGCATTCATTGGGCATTCATTGGGCATTCATTGGACATTCATTGGATGATATTGGACATGGTTTCACAGGTATGTCTTTCTGTCTGAAGGAAGATTGGGCTGGGGGGGGGGGGGAGAAAAAAAGGCTCGAATGGATTCCAACCAGTGCCACCAGCGACAGTCCCGAGCCCAAAGGATCGGACAAGAGCCCGACTGACTGACGGACTGACCTTGTTGGTGCGTAGGATCTTGTCCAGCTCGGCGGCGGGCCCAAAGCCGGTCAGGCTCTGGCCGCTGACCGAGGGCAGGAGGTGGCGGCGGCACTGGGAGAAGACGGAGAAGGCGTGGCACTTGATCTGGCTGAGGAGACGACTGGACATGTCGCTGTTGGCGACCTGAAGGATCTCGTGGAGGGGGATGATCTGTGGAGGTGGGGGTGGGGTGGGACGGGGTAGGAGGGGAGGAGGGGGAGTTGAGATGAGATTCAGAAAGGAGCCTGTCTGACGCGGCCGCGCTTTCAACGAGGGTCTGCCCCACTCGACAAGCGATCAAACACAGCGTCACTGATGCAGCGTGACGTTTGCGTCGAGGAGAACGTAATTCAATGAGGTTTTTGCCCCGCTCGATGTGATCAGCTCTGAAGGCCCAGTGCTTTACCCGCTGCCTGATGAAAGCAATTCAGGCAGCTCGAGCTAAGCAAACCCTCACTGAACTACATTCTCCTCGACGCAAACATCATTATTATATCTATAGCCTTATTGTGGCGCTGAAAAATGGCTCTGCCTTAACCCTTTCGGCCCTACAGAACGCAACCGAGTTCTTAAAGCTCAGACCTTCAGACCGCTGTGGAGTTCTTACAACAGGCAGTGTTAATATTAAATCAGTATAGGTTTTGACCTCTGCACTGCAATTCAGTGTTGAAAGGAATAAAGGCCCAATACAACATTGGGCAGATCGGAAAACATCGATGTCCACAGACTTCCTTCTAATTTACACAGTTTGTAGACGGTCATGATAGACTCCTCATGTAAAAATCTTAAGGTCTGGGATGCTGTACTTGCCTAGAAATCATCACTCGAACATCGACAAATCGTTTATTACTCGCAAGTAATAAACTTTTGCTTACACCACAGAATGGTGCAAAAAACCGTGACAGTTCTTTAGCCTTTTCTACTCTTTCAGATCACCATTTGAGCTCAAACCTTCGCAGGATTGCTTTTTTGAGGATGTAGAATTGGTGAACACACAAATCCTTAGACCTGGCAATCCTTAGACCTTTACCAATGTTGAATAGGGCCTTTATGTGTGGAAATACCCATGTATCGCAGTCCCCCCCCCCCCCACAGCTCCCTCTTCCGCGAAACTTCTTGAGTCTCCACGGACGACGTGGGAGTGCGGCTCACCTGGAGGATGAGGTTCTTGCGCAGGTCGCCCTGGACGTGGGCCTGGATCTCCACAAAGCTCTTGAGCAGGGCCAGGCTGGAGACGGACTGCTCGGGGCAGTCCTCCTCCTGGCTGAAGGGGTCCACGATGTAGACCACCACCGCCGGCGAGGGCGGCTTGTCAAAGTCCACGTCGTCCGGGATGTTGATGCCCGTCTCGTTCTCCTTGGCCTCGCCGCTCTCGGCCGACTCCGGCTGTGAGGGAC
Source organism: Luidia sarsii (assembly GCA_949987565.1). Classification (NCBI taxonomy): domain Eukaryota; kingdom Metazoa; phylum Echinodermata; class Asteroidea; order Paxillosida; family Luidiidae; genus Luidia; species Luidia sarsii. The sequence continues at coordinate 15,300,961 of OX465105.1, forward strand.
CTGTCCGAGGAGGGAGGAGGGAGGGAGTTGATTCTTTAAGTATCACAAATTTAGACCTTGTGGAAAACGTATGAATCTCCACAAGTCAAGGCAGGGAGGGATAGGATCTATGTTTTTTTTAGTATCACTGCTATAGACTGACGATTAGAGGAAAACCATGGTCGATTTCACCAGAATCTCTCCACAAGTCAAGATCTATTATATGACAATGAGTGATGCACTGAATCTACACAACCAGTCGCATAGCCAGAGACAATAGACAGTGAGATGTAGCCATAGCCGTAGAGAGACAGAGACTGAGACAGAGACAGAAACAGAGATAGACAGAGAGACAGAGACAGAGAGACAGAGACACAGAGACAGAGAGACAGAGACACAGAGACACAGAGACAGAGACACAGAGACAGAGAAGAGAGACAGAGAGACAGACAGAGAGACAGAGAGACAGAGACAGAGACAGACAGAGACAGAGGCAGAGGCAGAGGCAGAGGCAGAGACAGAGACAGACACAGACACAGAGATAGAGACAGACACAGACACAAATCAAACCAATGTTCACCTTGTGCGGATGGTCCGGCAGTGCTGGGTGCTGGCATGCTGACACTGCTCTGCTGTTGTTGCTGCTGCTGCTGCTGCTGCTGCTGCTGCTGTTGTTGTTGTTGCTGCTGTTGCTGCTGCTGCTGCTGCTGCGGGCCCCCGCCCATCGCCGCTCCCAGCCCGTCGGGCCCGCCGCCCTGCGACAGAGTGGGCCCCGGCCCGCCGCCCACCGCCGCTGCCTGGCCCTGGCTGCCCAGGCCGACCATCCCGCCGGACGGCTGGCCCCCCGGCGGGTGACCGGCTCCCGGCATGGCCATGGAGGACGAGGCAGCGCCGCCGGGGAGGGTGGACAGGTTGGGACCAGAGGCCGAGGACCTGTCGTGGCGGGAGGTGGTGAAGAGGGTGTGGTCGGGCGGATCCCTGCTGAGAAACGGACCTACCAGACCAACCGGGGGAAAAAAAGCAAAAAAAAAAAGGCACCCAAATAAATAAGACTTAAAGGCTTTGCATGGTGGGTGAAACAATATAGGAGGGTTTGCGGTGACGCAATGTATAAGGGCTCTTAAAAAAAGAGTTCTTTTCAGAACCATACCTCTTCCTAAAGAGACCTTATACACGGTCACCGCAAACACTCCTATAAAACACACGCAAACAGTCAAATAAAACCAGAAATAATGAAAATAATAGTCTCGCTTCGCTTTGAGGGAATCAATTTCTTTTGAGCAGCTTGCGTCTTCTTCCGATTAGCATCCAAGGCCTCTTAGCAGAGTGGGACAGCTTAGGTCCTCGTCTTAACTTTGCGACAAGAATGGATTCAAGAAGGGGGTCCTGCGGTCTTGGCGTGTGATACGTACCGACATAGGCTTTGCAGACCTGTGCGTAGAGTTTCAGCTTGCTCGCCTCAGGTAGGTGAGCTGGGTCGGGAGAGGCAGAGAGGAAAGAGGGGGGGAAGGGGTTTATTTCGGAGACTCTTTGCCATAAGGCTGGACTTGGGACTCATCGTAAGGCAATGCAAAAAACAAATATTAATAATAATAATAATAATAAAAGGGAAAAAAAACTCGCTCCTTTAGCCGAATATCATTAATTGAATGTGAACATCTGAAAAGTTCGTGACCTCATTAATATTCACGAGATGATGTCACTATCAAATGATGGCAATTTTTGGATCCACCTTTTCCCAACTTAGATATAGTGCAAAATTGAAACCAAACAAAATTGCATGTTATAATGGAGTTTGAAAATTTGCGCTGTCACGTGACAGCGCGGCACTAATAGACCTCAGGGACAATGTTTTGACCAAGTTTGGTTAAGAACGGTCTTTCCATATTGCTAAACAACTGATCAGAATGCACCCGTGCTTTGTCTATGGGATTTATCGGCCGAACAAGAAGAGGAAGAGGAAGAGGAAAAGAAATCAGAACAAAAAATAGGCTTTTTTCCGTCGAGACGGAAAAGCCTCCCAAAAACCACTCCCGGTTCTCCTCACCTATTTCTGAGAACCAGTCGTCCACCGGCTCCTCGGCTACCTTGGTGGCGTACTTGTTGCCGATCCGAAAGATGCCGTCCCTCTGAGTCTTGGCAATGGGGGCATGGCGTCCCAGTCGGCAACTCTGCACGGAAATGTGGTGGGTTGTTGGGTTTTTTTTTTTTTAAGAAAAGCAAAGATTTCAATCTGTTAACAATCCGTGTGGACCACAGTGACCACATCAAGTCTGGCAAGGGTTCGAGTTTGGCAATTTGACAGAGGTCCAGAGGAAGGGAGGAGGTGGAGGGGAGGAGGGGAAGGAGGGGGAGGAGGGGGAGGAGGGGGAGGAGGGGGAGGAGGGGAGTAGAGGGAGGAAAGGGAGAAGGGGAGGAGGGGGGGAGAGGGAGGATGTGGAGGAGGGGAGGAGGAGGGGAGGAGGGGGAGGAGGGGGAGGAGGGGGAGGAGGGGAGGAGAGGGAGGAGGGGGAGGAGGAGCAGGAGGGGGGAGGAAGAGGAGGAAGCGGAGGAAGAGCAGGAGGAGGAAGAAGAGGAAGGGGTGGTGAAGGGGTGGAGGAGGGGTGGAGGAGGGAGGAGGAGGGGTGGAGGAGGGAGGAGGAGAGGGGGAGAAGACGAAGGGGAGGAGGGGGAAGAGTGGGGAAATAGGAGGAGGAGAAGGACCAGGAGGAGGAAGGGATGATGGTGGTGCGTACCTCATAGACAGCAGTGACTTCTCTGAAGAAACTCTTGGCACACTGCAAGATGAAGTCGTTGTCAGGCACAAGGGCAACGTAGGCAATATCCCGCGGAGCGCTGTAGGGCTCCAGCAAGAGCTTCTCCTGCGGGCACGGACGGGAGAAAAAAAAAAGGGGGATCCCGAGGTTAGAATCTCGCGACCTGTCCCTGCCCAGACTCAAACCGGCTGCACCTCAACCGACCAACCAGACAAGGACCCAAGCCCTGGATTGACGAGAGAAGACGACGCTCGCACTGGCTTTGGGCCCTTAGAGGGATGAGACTTACCCAGTTATGAAGGGCATATGGTGAGGAGGACAGCCAGTCCCTGTCGTAGCCGACCAGCAATGGAGGTATAGGAAGAGGCTCTGGTGACTCGGACGAACCTGCGATGGATTACGAGCACGACCAACAAAAAAAGAGTTTTCAATCCATTACGTCCGGGTGAGGAAAAGAGAACACATCCCTTTAGATATAAATTATAAATTATATAAATTAGGGGGGGGGCACCATGTTTTTTTCTGCCATTGTGTGTGTTGGAGATTGAAATTTATATTTATCAGTTTGAATTGAATTTTGGCAATGATTACATTTTTTATTAGGATTTGGCGATCCTAATCCTAAGTTCGTATACACTATAGTATATACGAACTTGAAAAGTCACAGACTCAGAGGAACCTTGTCCGCAACCCTGGGCGGGAAAAGTGTAGTGGGTAACCTCCTGGCAACCATTTCCGACCCGGGGTATCTCGGAGTTGAGGCTTGCCGTAACCCCCCGCCCCCCCCCCAGAGATATTAGTGGGAAAGAGGGTGTCCACTCACCCTTGGCTGCCAGGTTGAAGAAGACCTGCCAGGTGAGGGGTCCCTGGACGGTGTAGGGCCGCTCCCATAACCTCGTGGTCCTCTTCTTCTGTATGGCGTCCTGCAGGAGGGGCTGGAGGGAGGAGAGGGTGCGGACTATGTCCTGGGAGGAGAGCTGGCTACAAAAGGCGGCTGCTGTAAGAAGGGGAGGGGGAGAGGACGGGGAGAGGAGAGGGGAGAGGAAGGGGGAGAGGAGGGGGAGAAGAAGGGGGAGGGTAGAGTTGTAGGAGAGGGAAGAGAAAAGAGATGGAAGGAAGCAGGGGTAGGGGAGGACAGGGGGAGGACAGGGGGAGGACAGGAAGGAAGAGAGGGAGGTGGAGAGGGAGCCGGAGAGGGAGGCGGAGAGGGAGGTGGAGAGGGAGGACAGGGGGAGGACAGGCAGGAAGAGAGGGAGGTGGAGAGGGAGCCGGAGAGGGAGGTGGAGAGGGAGGACAGGGGGAAGAGAGGGGGGGAGAAGGGAGTAGAGGGAGGAGGAGAGGGGAGGAGAGAGAGGAGAGGGAGGAAGGGAGGTAGAGAGGAAGGAGAAGAAGGAGAGGGGAGGAGATGGAGATGGAGGAGAGGGGAGGAGAGGGGAGGAGAGAGGAGGAGAGGGGGAGGAAGATGAGGAGTAAAAGGAGGAGAGGAGATGTAGATGCAGGTGGAGGAGGAGGATGGGATAACAATGAGAGTTAAGACCCACAGAACAATACTAAGACCTTCAGTACAGCCACAGAAACGACTCCATCTGATTTTAGCCGCTGTTCATTAGGGTGGGCAAACTGTTATTTGCTGTCTGTGTGAAGTTAGAATGACCAGCAACTCAAGGTGGGACAGAAAAAGTCTCCAAAGTCCCGTGACCGAGCTGGCCACTGGAAAAACAAAAATAGTTAAGGATGGAAGGACTGTTGAACAAATCTGGCCAGGCTGACTGGTTCAGGGTACTACTCCTAGTCATCTTGCAACGCTTTCTTTTTGGACGGAGAGGGAAAAACCACCGTCTTCTTTCGTGTCCGCTCATCAAATGTTTTGCAAAGGTCTGAGCACAGCTGACTGCCTTCCGGCGTGCCGCCATCGGACCGACACGGCAGCGTTGCTCCTACAAGAACAGGAGCTATCTCAGACGGTGCTGGATAGATTGCAGTGATGTGACAGAGTCGCAGTTGAGATTGGCGTCAACCCGTGAATCCCCGTTTCGTAACGGCCCGTTTCTGGCAATCCCATCCCGCCCCCACCCCCCTCCCCTTGTCCGAGGACAACCACCACCCTGTACCCCCCCCCACCCACCCACTTTACCTGGTGTGAAGGGCCAGCTGTGCAGGCAGGAGTTCTTGAGGAGCGTGTCATCAAGTTTGGCGTTGCTGGAGTTCTCCGCCACCTGGCGACCCTGTTCTAAGGCTGCAAAACACATCTCGCAGCCGTCTGCGCACAGGAGAGAGAGAGTGTGTGTGTGAGAGTGAGAGCAAGAAACAATGAGCGAGAAAGAAAGACAATGAGAGAAATAGAGAGCGAGGGGGAGAGAGCGAGAGAGTGAAAGAGAGGGAGAGAGTGAGAGGGAGCGAGAGAGTGAAAGAGAGGGAGAGAGTGAGAGTGAGAGTGAAAGAGAGGGAGAGAGCGAGGGGGAGAGAGCGAGAGTGAAAAAGAGGGAGAGAGCGAGGGGGAGAGAGCGAGAGTAAAAGAGAGGGAGAGAGCGAGGGGGAGAGAGAGAGTGCAAGAGGGAGAGAGAGAGAGTGAAAGAGAGGGAGAGAGAGTGCGAGAGAGCGAGTGAGAGTGAGAGTGAAAGAGAGGGGAAGAGCGAGGGGGAGAGAGAGTGAAAGAGAGAGAGAGTGAAACAGAGGGAGAGAGAGTGAAAGAGAGAGAGAGTGAAACAGAGGGAGAGAGAGTGCGAGAGAGCGAGTGAGAGTGAGAGTGAAAGAGAGGGAAAGAGCGAGGGGGAGAGAGAGTGAAAGAGAGAGTGAAAGTGACTACAAATACTTACACAGTCACAAGAGAGATACTCTTGCATGGTGCCACCGCAAACCACCCTTGCCTTTCTACCTCCACCATGAATAGCCTGCAATCTCACCAGTTCTCTTCAGAACCACACACACTCACAGAAGAGATCTCCTCACATGGTGTACCCGCAAACCACCCTTGACTTGCTACCTCCACCATGAATAGCCTGCAATCTCATCGGTTCTCTTCAGAACCACACACACTCACAGAAGAGATCTCCTCACATGGTGTACCCACAAACCACCCTTGACTTGCTACCTCCACCATGAATAGCCTGCAATCTCATCGGTTCTCTTCAGAACCACACACACTCACAAAAGAGATCTCCTCACATGGTGTACCCACAAACCACCCTTGACTTGCTACCTCCACCATGAATAGCCTGCAATCTCATCGGTTCTCTTCAGAACCACACACACTCACAAAAGAGATCTCCTCACATGGTGTACCCACAAACCACCCTTGACTTGCTACCTCCACCACGAATAGCCTGCAATCTCATCGGTTCTCTTCAGAACCACACACACTCACAGAAGAGATCTCCTCACATGGTGTACCCGCAAACCACCCTTGACTTGCTACCTCCACCATGAATAGCCTGCAATCTCATCGGTTCTCTTCAGAACCACACACACTCACAGAAGAGATCTCCTCACATGGTGTACCCACAAACCACCCTTGACTTGCTACCTCCACCATGAATAGCCTGCAATCTCATCGGTTCTCTTCAGAACCACACACACTCACAAAAGAGATCTCCTCACATGGTGTACCCACAAACCACCCTTGACTTGCTACCTCCACCATGAATAGCCTGCAATCTCATCGTTTCTCTTTAGAACCTCACACACTCACACAAGAGATCTCCTCACATGGTGTACCCGCAAACCACCCTTGACTTGCTACCTCCACCATGAATAGCCTGCAATCTCATCGGTTCTCTTCAGAACCTCACACACTCACACAAGAGATCTCCTCACATGGTGTACCCACAAACCACCCTTGACTTGCTACCTCCACCATGAATAGCCTGCAATCTCATCGGTTCTCTTTAGAACCTCACACACTCACACAAGAGATCTCCTCACATGGTGTACCCGCAAACCACCCTTGACTTGCTACCTCCACCATGAATAGCCTGCAATCTCATCGGTTCTCTTTAGAACCCCACACACTCACAGAAGAGATCTCCTCACATGGTGTACCCGCAAACCACCCTTGACTTGCTACCTCCACCATGAATAGCCTGCAATCTCATCGGTTCTCTTCAGAACCACACACACTCACAAAAGAGATCTCCTCACATGGTGTACCCACAAACCACCCTTGACTTGCTACCTCCACCACGAATAGCCTGCAATCTCACCAGTTCTCTTCAGAACCGAAAGAAACTCGCGCACAGATTCATTCTCGTAAGGTGGCGCCGCAAGCCCCGCACGACCGACTACAAACCAAGAGCCATCGACGGCTCTCGCCATCTGACAACTCGACCCAAGGATATCGCCCGATTCCCCCCCCCCCCCCCATGGCGAGAGGCGGGCGAAACGCCGTCGGCCAGAGTGTCATCCTCACCTTCTATTTCTAACTGGCTTCTGGCAAGCTGACCTGAGCTGTGGGGGCGCCGCCTCCGGGCGATGCAGTTTAACCGGCACAGGGTGGAGTAGGGCGTGTTGCACTGGTCCTGAATCAATCGCAACAGGGAATTGGAAGTCCTCAGGGTGTCCGAGCCCACCAAGGCCCCCTCCTTGGTGTAGAGTCTGCTCAGGCCGCCCTCGGCCGTGCCCTTGCGCTCAAACTCCGCCGCCAGCACGGGGTTGTCCCGGTGGCGGGCCCACTGGGCCACGTCGCTGAACTGGCCCGTGATTTCAGATTCGTCCTCGGCGAACAGGCCGGCGCCCGTGCCGTAGCGCCGGTTCATGACCGTGCTGAAGCCGCAGCTGCACGGCCCCGGCGAGTCGAAGCCCTGCAGGAGCTCGGGCCCGCCGCGGATGGTCATGTTGCAGGCGCAGATGACGCAGCTGTCAAAGTTCCGGTCCTTGAAGAGGTTCAGCTGCGAGTCCGACAGCGCCAGGTTGACCGTCAGGCTGTGGGCCTCGGGGATGTTGGAGCCCAGCGAGGCCGACTCCAGCGAGTTGAGGTTCTTGACGTAGGAGGAGGCCTCTGAGGCGGGCGAGGGGGCCACGTCCGGGCCCGTCACGCTCCTTGGTCCCTGGCCGCCCGACGGGAACATCCCCACACCCACTGCGGCTGAGGCGGGCGAGTTGATCAGCTGGCCGGCGCTGGACGAGACGCTAGATTGTTTGACGGACACGCACAAAGGCCGGAATGATATTATTTTTTGTTTAAATCAAACAAAGTCAAGGGGAAAAAACAATGAAATCTGCGAAATGTCAACAATTCAGTGGACCTCACATTTTGATCCAAGCAGGACATTTCTGCCTCCCAGAAAAATCTAGCTAGGATCGAAAGGTTAGGCCCTCTAAATCAAGATTTCCAAACCTTCAAGCATTACTGAACGATACTCTGACCATCTGGGCTATTCAGCTCTCAGCTGGCGGCCTTCCAAAATCCACTGGCCCCAGTCAGAAAAACTCACCCGTTAACTGCCGCATAACTCCGGGAATAACGCCCAGAGTTTTCACTTGGTTGCAAACAATTTGTTGTAAACCAGGAGACAGCAGTTCATAGATTGCACAAAGCAGATCCAGCTGCTTCAAAGCAAAACAATCATCCCTTGTCCTGAGATCTCTCCCCCCCCCCAAAAAAATAATTATAATAATAATAATAATAATAATTCCTTTTCCACCTTACCTTTCTTTGGTTGAAGGTATAAATTCTGGCTTTGGTGAGAGTGGAATCTGTGTAAAAAAAAAAGGCCAAATAAAGACCAAGCAAAATCAATCAAGATCTTTCCAAAGTCAACCCCAAAAACTCGGATATGGTAAGGTGTGGGAAAAATCGATAGTTATCTGCTACCCAAGATGTCTGTTACCAGTAATAGCAGAGTGCTGGCACTTTGTTAACACTGTGAGCCCACTGTGCACGAGCTGAATGGTGTCATTACATCCACAGCTATGACTGTGCAAGGGTGAACTACATGGCGCATTGTATGCAGGGGAATAGGGCCATTGCATCTATGGATGCATTGGTGAATGGGGCTGAAGAGAGTCATTACGTCCAAAGCTAAAGGGCAAATTGCACGGCCCATTAGGTATAGGCAAATAGTTCAAAAAGGGTTATCCCCTTCTCGATGCCCAAATGCCTGCTGAGAAAAATGCAGGCCGTACAGGCACAGGAATCATACTATTTTTTTGGTACCTGTGTACGGGTAATTGTATCCACAGATGTGTCTGTGAATAAGGACACTAATCATTATATCAAACAGTGTGCTATTTCAAGGAGGTTTTGCCCTTACTCGACGTGGTAAACACTGAATGCTCATTGCATAAAACAATATTTTAGGCAGCTCGGGTGGGATTCGAACCCGCGACTCCTGAATTCTAGTACTGACGTCTTAACCACTGGACCACCGAGCTGGTCGAGGTCATGTGGTGGATTCGAAAAATGTATAGTGTACAGTGTGCTCCCAGTACAAAGGCAACTGAGGAGTGATCGATTGTCAATGTCACTAGCCTGTACCTCAAACGCAAAAACAAAAAATCAGCAAAGACCCCCCTCCTCCCCCGCCTCCCGTTGCGACCTTTGACCTGTGACCTCTGACACTCACCTGCCATGAGGGCTTGTAGATACAATTCTCGGGTATCTTCAGGGGAGGTAGCTTACTGCTGGGCAAGGACTTGAGCGGCGCGTACATGCTGGCACCCACAAACCGCTCCAACGTCGGTGTTTTGTAGACGTACCTCCAGTCCTGCAAAAGTCAAGTGTATTGGGGGATTACATTTAGTTTCATATAATTTCCCCTTTTTGGGGGGGTTGTCTTTTATTTATTTAATTATTTCAATTATTTATCTATTTATTTTAATTTATTTTTCTTTTTATTATTATTTTTCTCCTTTTTTAATTTATTTGTTTTTAATTTATTTTTTTATTTATTTATCAATTTATTATTTATTTGTGTGGGGTTTCTTTAGTTTTGGGGGTTTTTTTTTGGGGGGGGGCCAATGGGGAAGTGAGCCGAAGCCGCCAGCCACAACTGCTCCCCCATAGATTTGTGCGCTAAGCAAAAGCCGGCAGCCATAGCCACAGCCGGCAGCCGGCAGCACGCACCTCGATGGAGTCTGGCTTGGGACTCCCCATGGTGTCGTCCACGTCCATCTCGGTGATGTCGGCCAGCTGGCCCTGCTCTATCTGCGTGGCGCCGGCCGCCGAGCCGTGGTTGAGGTACTCCTGGCAGGTCTGGTTCAGCGGCGAGAAGGCCGAGTTCTGCTGCTCCAGGGAGGGAGGGGTGGGGAACATGACCGTGAACTCTGTCACGCTGTTGTACGACCCTCCTGGACAAACAAGTAGGGGGGAAAAGTGCATCTGATGAAATCTTGCTACAAAATCTTACCCAAAACAAATTTCAAGGCACATGAACTTGTTTTCATCTATTAGATAAGATTTGAAAGGTTTGAATGGTGGAAGCACGTGGAATGGTTGCGGTGACGCCATGTAAGTCATCTCTTTTGAGGTGGATTAAGGCTCTTAAAAGACCTTTGGTAACCAGAATGACTCTTTACAGAGACCTTCTCTCTAGACCTTTTCTTAGGGGTCTCAGTCTCGCACTATCAGAGTCTCAGACCGTTTACGAAATGAAGGCTTAGGCTCGGGCTTAGGCTTGGGTCATATTCCTCTTAACCCCTCGTAATGCCACAAGCATCTAGAAACAAGCGTTTGGCCCAACAGTTTCTTGGTGAAGACTCTGCACTTATCGAGCCAACAGACCTTAAAAATTCAGCAATAAACCGCGACCTGGATTTTCAGGTTTTTTGTCAGACGGGGATGAAGCCTGAGCCCGAACCTCATCCACGGATTCAGTAAAAGGGCCTCTGTCTCGGGAGGGCTGGTCTCCGTCTCAGAAAGGGCCAGTCTAGGTCTCGGACTCTGCCTCGAAAGGCCATTTGGTCTCAGTCTTGGACGTCAAGGTCTCGACTTAGTGGAAGGTTTGCGGTGACACCGTGTATCTTTCAAAGAAGTCTGGACTACGGCACTGGGAGTGCTGCTGACTTACCCACAGGCCCCGAGTTACTGGACATCGGCTTGGTCTCCTCGGACGCAGGCTCCAGGCTCTTCTCCTCAAAGGCACCCTGCCAAACGAGTCGGGGCAGCACAAATCCAATCAATCGCACGATCAAAAGCGATACCTAGAGACTTACAAACTGCTCAACGACTTCAATGGCTGACAATGCAAAATCTTAAAACCCCTTAGATACAGGGGATTTTAAAGTTTGCTTGGACGTTTCAACTGGAGAAGGACATCATGAACATAGCAGCAGATTTGTAGGACCCATGACTCGGGCAAAAATTAAATGGGTCCTAACATTCCAGTACAGCTTTAAATGTGATAACGACCATTTTCTGTTTAATTTTTTGGTTAATTGGATCTCTTTGTAATGTATTTAAAGATCTTTTTGTGTGAATGTACAGTCAATCTAACGGTGACTTGTGACTCGCCCTGGATGACTAGGGCCTTGGACTTGGCCTTTTTTCTTTTTTCTCTTTTTTTTGGGGGGGGTAATTTTCTTTTCCTGGATTTGAAGTCTGGACTCACCCCGTCGTCGTCGTCATCGTCCGACGACTGAAAGAGCTGGTCCAGGTCCTGATAGGACGTGACCTTGAGGTCATTGACCTGCATGAGGCTGCTGGAGTCCAGGCGGCCCACGGACTGGTTGGACAGCGGACCTGTGAAGGGACGAGAGAGAGAGAGAGAGAGAGACCATTCAAGCATCGGGGCCCAGTCGCTGATCCTCTCCGATCGGAAATTTCCCGGAAGTCTCACGTCCCTGCTAAACTACCCCAAGTCCCACATAATCCAATGTGTCAATAGAGACCAATGCGTCAATCTCTGGTTGATCAGCAGCTTCGTGGACCCTTGTTTGAATGGAGTGGCCTATGGGCTTCATGAAGCGCATGAGGCTATGGGAGCGGCTTAGGCCAGTGGCTGCAGTCAATCCTCTAAGACTAGTGTGTCCTCTCTGTCGAGTTTTGTCAGGGTAGCACAATAAGGCTTACAAACTGCTGTTGGATTTTGTTGGGTGCAGTTCCCCCTCGCCCAGTGAGACACTGCTTGATTCTGCTATCAAGCACCAATCAGTAGACACATCAGCACCAAAATAAGCCAAAATAAGAAGTGGTGTATGCAGCCTTTGTTTTACTTGCAAAACAAACAGAATGAGATCCTCATTTTTACCATAGGCCATTCGTATTTTTAATCCATCTTTTACCAGATGAGCTGGTGGTTTTTCTTCCCTCATTTACGACTATAATAATGATCTATTTCTATGAAATATAGCGTATGAATCTAACATATGTAATCTAACTTTGTATTAATGTATTAATCTAACTTTGTATTAATGGTTTATATGCTCTTGGGAATTGAATTGTGCGTGGTTTTTTTGCCCTTAACTTCCTGCAAGACTGGGAGAGCAAATTTTACTTGGAGAAGATTTTTTGTTTACACGACAATAAAAGTATATACAAAAATGTTGCAGACTGCTTACTGACTAAAATGACCAAAATGCAAATCTCAAATGTTAGTGGGCCTGACGTTTTGATCCTAGCAGGACCTTTCTCCAAGGCCTTTCTCAAAGGCCTTGGAGAAAGGTCATGCTAGGATCGAAACATCAGGCCTTTCTCAAAGGCCTTTGGGGGGGGTGGGGGGGGGGGGGGGGGGGGGGGGGGGGATGGGATTCATGGCCGGGGGAGAGGTGTCCTTCCCTACCCTTGTCGTTGGCCGAGTTGGACTGCATCTGCTCCTGAGCCAGTTGCTTCTGCTTCATCTTCTCCTCCTCCGCCTTTGAGAAAGGTCCTGCTAGGATCGAAACGTCAGGCCGTTTTCGATCCTAGCAGGACCTTTCTCAAAGGCCTTTCTCAAAGGCCTTTGGGGTGGGGTGGGGGGATGGGATTCATGGCCGGGGGAGAGGCGTCCGTCACCTACCCTTGTCGTCGGCCGAGTTGGACTGCATCTGCTCCTGGGCCAGTTGCTCCTGCTTCATCTTCTCCTCCTCCGCCTTGCGGGCCGCCTCCTCCTCCTGCTTGCGCCGCTCCTTGCGGATGCTGTTGCGCCGCTGCTGCAGACCCTTGGGCTTGCCCTTGACGTCCTTGCCTCGGCTCCGGTAGGAGATGACCCGACTCTGATGCCGCGCAAAGGGAGTCGACGTGAGACGAGACAGAGAGAGGGGAGGGGGGGGGAAAGAAAGAGGAGAGAGGGACAGAGAGTGGGTGGGAGAGTAGGTGGAGGGAGGGATGGAGGGAGGGATGGAGGGAGGGAGGGAGGGAGGGATGGAGGAGGGATGGAGGGAGGGATGGAGGGAGGGATGGAGGGAGGGATGGAGGGAGGGATGGAGGGAGGGATGGAGGGAGGGATGGAGGGATGGAGGGAGGAAGGGATGGAGGGAGGGATGGAGGGAGGGATGGAGGGAGGGATGGAGGGAGGGAGGGAGGGAGGGAGGGATGGAGGGAGGGAGGGAGGGATGGAGGGAGGGATGGAGGGAGGGATGGAGGGAGGGATGGAGGGATGGGAGGGAGGGGAGGGATGGAGGGAGGGATGGAGGGAGGGATGGCGGGAGGGATGGAGGGTGGATGGAGGGAGGGAGGGATGGAGTGGGTGGGAGGGAGTTGGTGGATGGGAGAGAGAAAGAGGGAGAGAGAAAGAGAGAGGGAGAAGGAGAGAGAGAGGGGAGGGGAGGGGAGAGTGGGAGGGGAGAGAGAGAGATAGGGCAAAGACAGAGGGAGAGAGAGGGAGAAAGGGAGGTAGAAGGAGGGAGGGAGAGAGAGGGAGGGAGAAGGAGGGAGAGGGAGGGAGAGGGAGGGAGAGGGAGGGAGAGGGAGGGAGAGGGAGGGAGAGGGAGGGAGGGTAGGAGGGAGTGAGGAATGGAGCAACAGAGAGGGGGAGAAAGAGAGAAAGAAAAAGAGGAAAGAGTGAGGGAGAGTCAGTATCAGTACAAACACAATGGGCCCTTTTTCAAACGGATAATCTCTTGACAAAACCCACGCCGATGTCCAGGTTTTACCGTACTTGCATGTACACACAGTATACCCTTATTGATTTATCTCACAAATATAATTATATTGTTCCCGATTGATGCAGCGAGTTTTGAAAATGACACATTGTTAAAAAAAAACCTTGTGGCGGTCATGGGCACTGGAGAAAAAAAAAAGCCCAGCACAAAGTGGTAAATAACCATCCAGACCATAGTTGAGTCAATGAATGTCATTCGGGCCAACTGTCTCTCTTTGGCATGTCGGGCTGGGCGTTATTACGCCTTCCCCCCCCCCCCACACACACACCACCTAGCTTCTACCCCGCGCTACTCACCGTAGGGGAAGGGTCCTGCTCAAAGAACTCATAGGGGTCGATGGGCTCCGGGGAGGCTGCCCTGGGCGCCGGCTTGTAGTCCAACTGCTCCACGCAGAAGTTGCCGGTCAGGAGGTCGTGGTTGGACAGGACCGGTCTCTCCGGCTTCAGCTTCTTGTGCGGCTGGGAAAATACCCTGGAAGAAGACAAGGGAGGGGGGTTGGGGAAAGGGTAAATGGTCTCCGTCTGACAGATGATGGCGTAGAGACGAGTAGGGTCGGGCACAGAGCGCTGTCGGGCACAGGTCATTCAAAGACTGTGCATTGTTTTAACCCATACCTGTCGAGTTACGACAAACGCCGAACTACGTGGAAATTACGTGGTCTATCTTTAGGTTTGTGAAAATGATGGTGTTATCCCACTCACTGTTCTGTTGATATGGTTTATGATATATCAGTTTTTCTTGCATTATAATAAAGTAAATTTCACATTCTTTCACTGGTATATAGTTTTTTGAGGTTTTATTTATTTTTTGGAAAAAAAAATGTCATTGACAATGTTCTCTTGTAATGCAATTTTTTTATTATTATTATTATTATTTTTTTTTTTTGGGGGGGGGGTTGAATGTGATAGGGGCTTAGGCAGGAACACTGCTTATGCGCTGTGACCAGTCAGGTGGATGACCTCCGGATACCCTCAGTTGTAGTAGAGATGTACTTGTGAAACTGACTACGATACAAACCGTCCACAGGGGGTAGGTGGAAAAAAAAAAAGGCTGCGTCGGTTTACCAAGAAGAAGAAAGGACAAAAAATCAGAGGCACCAACTCACTCGTCATTATTGTCAATTTCATAGAGAGCATATAATCCAGTGGGGTCTGGCTCCTCCAGCTCGTAGCACTGGGCGGGCAGGAGGGGCCTCTTGTAGTCAAAGTGAGCGTCGGCGGGGAGCTTGAAGCACTGCCAGAGGGGCTCTTCCTCCGCGGCAGCGGCCATCGCCGCAGCGGCCGCCGCCGCCACCGCCAGCGCCTCGTCCTTGGCGCTGCCGGGCACCAGGTGGGCCTCCAGGCCCCGGGGCAGGCCGTCCATGAGCGGGGCGCCGCTCATGGCGGCGGGGGCCAGGCCGGGACCGTGCAGCCCGTCCGGCGGCTGCTCGGCCGGGTTCAGCGGCGTGGCGGCATCGGCCCGCGAGAAGCCGGCCGGGGCGCTGGTGGCCGTGGGCGTGCCGGAGTCGCTGCCGCTGCGGGCGGGCGGGTAGGGGCTCAGTGCCGGCATAGTTCTCTCGCTGGCGCCGCTGCCGGAGCCGGTGACCGGCGGCAGCGGCGGCTGCTGCTGCGGGACCAGCGGCGAGGGGGCCACAGACGGCGGCGACTCCGTCAGGGCCGAGTCCGAGCCGCCGCCCACGGGCCGGAAGGCGGCGGGGCTGGGCTGGGTGAACTTGCCCGGGGCCGGGTGCTTGGCGTCGGGCTGGGGCAGTGCCTGGGGTCCGCCCGCCCCCGCAGCGGTGGCGGCGACGGCCGCAGCCGCCGCGGCCGCCGTCTGAGCGGCGGCCATGCGCTGGTTGACCGTTTCCTGCTCCAGGGCCAGGAGGTCCTCGCAGGTGACCATCCGGTGGTGGAAGGGCGTGACCGGCCGCTGGCTGCGCTGCTGCCGTTCCTGCTTGGAGTCCGACTTGGAGTGCTTGCCGCTCATGTGGCCGGAGGGGTGGGACTTGCTGAAGGCCAGGCTCCCCTTCTGCTTCAGTGACTTTTGCCTGGCAAAGGAAAATCAGAAATGCGGGGGATTACTTCCAACATTCTTCTGAAATATTCACATTATGAACCCCCCCGGAGATGTGTAGAGTTAATGTCTAACGCTTCTGTCTTGTGCCCCCAACCCAAGCCAAGACAGTTTACCATCTAAGGGCTGGGTAGCTCATATAAGTGCTGGTACGTTAAACCATCCTTGTAATGGCATTATCCTTGACGCAAACAGCATATTATTTCTAGAAACCAAAGGTTCAATTCAAAGATCCAACCCTCAGCCAATAAAACAGCATGCAGTAAGCATTTCAAAGTTTCCAGATGTGCCTAGTTTTTCAAGCATGGATGTTTCAGATACATCTCAATGTATACTTTGTTCATAGCTACCAACCTACATGCATCTTAAAGGAAATTAGGAATACTTCGGTTAAAAAAGAGGAATCACAGAGCAAACTACATGTACTTGGGAATACATGTGTATTTCCAAGTAAAAAATCGGAATCAGTTTTGAAGAGCTTGTAAAAAGTGATGAATTTTGACAAAAAAAGAGGACTGATTCCTCCAAAATAGGAATGTTTGTTGGGAAGACAAAAAATATTTTGCACAACTTGAGACATACAATTAAGACTTGAAATGCCATTAAACACACCATGTGGTAAATGCATCTACTTCCTGGCACTGTGGTAGAGTAGCATCAGACTTCACCCTTCACCTCAGTTCATGTACTTTTGTTTTATAAATTCAGCATTCCCCCCCCCCTTGTTCTTTTGTTTTCTATTGAGGGGTGGAAAGGGTAAGGTCTAGTGTATCTATTTCCTCTTTCTATCAAACTCGTGAAAGACCAATTGATGTATAATTATCAGATTAGATTAGATTTTAGGAATGTTTTAAAAGCATATGTATGAGCTTGAGATACATTTTCCGAGTGGAAGTGAAAGGTATTTTTGTTTTTTTTTTTTTTTTTTTTTTGGCCAGGTCATCTCTTGATGCAGATTGTAGTCAGATCTGAGTAAACATGTCCCCCTCTGGGGGGTTGGGACTCAGAATGAGTCCACCATGTGTTACCCCCCCCCCCCTCCTCCCCTCTCCCCCATGGCTTGGCCACGTGTGGGCCAAGCTTCAGTG
The DNA here is from genome assembly GCA_949987565.1 of Luidia sarsii. NCBI lineage: Eukaryota > Metazoa > Echinodermata > Asteroidea > Paxillosida > Luidiidae > Luidia > Luidia sarsii. The sequence continues at coordinate 15,317,849 of OX465105.1, forward strand.
AGTTTGGTAGCAATCAACGGAGCCCACGCTTACAATTGCCGGCCTGCCCTGGCTCTGTTGCCTTCAAATCCCACTCGGAACCGAGCAGTCAATGAAATCCACCGGGGACAATTTCAAAAATGCTCCCGGGTTAAAAAAATTCAACCAATCAATCAAAAGATGCGGGGAGGGGGCAGGGGGGGGGGGGGGGTAGGAGGAAAGATGGATGGATGGATGGATGGAAAAAGAACAGCGGAATATTTAATGCACGTCTAATGTGGGTACTTAATCTGCTCCCCTCTCTTCACACACTTGTCAGTGGGCAAAAAGAAAAAACCCATTTTGACAAGTGACACAACACTTATCGAGCTCGAACAGGTGCAAGGGAGATTATGTAAAAGGGGGTAAGCGAGAGCAACCTGCTTAGCTCATCAGAGGGGGGGGAGGGGGTAGGTTACCGGCCAAATGGCACTGTGCTAGTCTAGCGCTGGGTGGTGCGCTGGGGGTCTGGATCTAGCTGGTACCCATCCCCGTGCATTGGCATCCTGCTGAGCCACTCTCTGCCACGATCTGACAGGGTACAACAGGATGTCTGAAATCAGACACTTCCACTCTCCGCCCAGCACAGAGGCAGTGGACCCAAACCCCGCCGCACTACCGACCCCCAAGACACGGCCAAACCTCTCCTCAAAACACTCAGAATGACCCACACGCACACACTCACATTCATACACGCACACAAAAAAACCCACATCAACACCAAAACACAATTATGTCAGGCTCTATTTGGACAATTTGTGAGTGGCATATTTTGCTTTGCTAATGCGGCGCAGCTGAGGGGAAGTGAAAAAGAGGCAATGCTGTGGCCCGCAACACAAGCCGGGGGAGGGGAGGGGAGGGGGGGGGGGGTTGAGGAGAGGAGAGGGAGATTTCCTCAAAGCCGTTGTGCCCCGGATAGTCACACAGTGTGGCCTGAAATGCAGTCCCGCAACGGAAGAGTCATTTCGTTATCGTTGATTTAAAGTCAAACTAACAGGCTGCCTGACTGCTTGGAATGACCTGAAATATACAAAATGTACGAGTAACAAAGGTCTGGTTGTCTCAATACAATTCCCTTTTTGTTGTCTTTTCTCCGTCCTGCGTGCATGTAGCACTGTGCACAGATAACTTGCTCTTGTGACTATGATTTTCCGGGTATTTTCACTGGTTCTCGTTTTTATTTTAGCCTTTTCTTTTTTTTCCAATTCTGCGGCCGTTACATGTAAATGTGCAAGGCTGGCCTTCATGTACCGTACATACACGTGCCGTAGCTGTCAACCTATCATAATGCTATTAGAGGAATCACAGAGAAAACTACATCTATAGAAATACTTGTGTATTTCCAAGCCAAGCCACGAAATCTGTTTTCAAGAGCTTGTAAAAAAGTGATTCATTTCCTCCAAAATAGGAATGGTTTGGCAGCTATGAAATGCCCCATTGACGTCCAACCAGACCCCTTGCATGACATGTACAGTACACATGTACATCACAGTGGTCCCCAATCAGCGCGCCAGCTTTCAACGCCCATATACAATGTACAGCGAGCCAGGGCAGGAAATCCAACCACCGTTTTTTTTTTTTTAAAGGAACCGGCACGGCCGGGGGTCTTGTTTACCACTTCAGCCAATTAGGGCCAAGTTTCCTACCTACGGTTAGCCCTCAACAACAGTGACACCCTTTCAGGTTGAGATCCCATTAGCAAATGGAAATTACCATATTCGTTAAGGTTGGGTCATTAAAATTCAACGGGCTGCGACCGCTGTACAGCATTTTTGTGCACAAATCCAAATTTGAATTTGCACACCTTTACAGACTCAAAAACAGCTTGTGCAGGAAATTACCATATTCGTTAAGGTCGGGTCATCAAAATTCAACGGGCTGCGACAACTGTACAGCATTTTTGTGCACAAGTCCAAATTTGAATTTGCACACCTTTACAGACTCAAAAACAGCTTGTGCAGGAAATTACCATATTCGTTAAGGTCGGGTCATCAAAATTCAACGGGCTGCGACCGCTGTACAGCATTTTTGTGCACAAATCCAAATTTGAATTTGCACACATTTACAGACTCAAAAACAGCTTGTCCAGGAAATTACCATATTCGTTAAGGTCGGGTCATCGAAATTCAACAGGTTGCGACCGCTGTACAGCATTTTTGTGCACAAATCCAAATTTGATTTTGCACACATTTACAGACTCAAAAACAGCTTGTGCGGGCATTTTTTGTGTGACACGGTCGGTCCCTTCTTTCTTGAAACCCCATTCTGGCCGTCTCCGTCCTCGTCAGAGAGGCTCTGGGAAAGGTCCCTCAGCTCAAGGATCAAAATGTCAGGTCCTTAGACTGACATCTTGAGATCAGTGTGCTCCAGGCCATTCCAGTCAGCGACCACTTTATAACCTTTAAGTATCACCTCATAAAGGATTTCAACATAACAACAGTCCAGTGGCCAAATGCCAGTAAAAAAACCCAAAAAAACGGCTGACCGGTCAAACCCTTGTTGAAATGGTCCAATGGACCAGTCAAAATAATTGCCAATGTTTCCCCCTTTACCCATCATAATACTACATAAAGATTCAGCCATGACTGAGCTGCATGTAGGGCAATATTTACATTCAGCACCATTTCATTTGTAACTTATCACACACGACAAGTTCACCTCGGAGGTATTCCATGTACATGTATCTTCTGTCCAAAATAATACTGTACAGTGGAACGTTGCTATATCAAATGCCAATATACCGTGCATTCGGCAATAACGAACATGCCCTTTGGTTCCCAATTATTGTGTACAAAATATGTGGCCGCAACTGCTATAATGAACGACCGCCATACCGAACAATTTTCATGGATCCCAGGATGAAATACACACAAAAAAGAGGACCAGTCAAAAGTCAAAACCTTGGCTGACCAGAGAAGATTTAACTTATTCTGGTCCAGTTGGCCAGTAGTAAAAAAAAAGGGGGGGGGGGGGTTCTGGGGAAGCCATGTCGTGTGAAAAAAATACCAGTATCTTAATATACCATTTTGGTAACCACTATCTTCTACTGCATAAATAACAATGACACCCTCCATATCGTAGTGACAAAAAAAAAATTGGAATTGAAAAAATTAATAACACCACATACTGCCGTCAATCGAATGGGACCAAAAAGGGGTATCCTCATTCCTCATCTTGTTTGGGGACTTAAGGCGACAGATACTGTACATGTATATGGTCAAAGTTGAGCTGACTTTCAAGTTTCAGGAATGCGTTTCCTTTATATCCGCGTTTCGGGGCAAAAAAAGTAGTTTGCGGTGTTTGCGCAACCCCCACAAGGACAGGCAGGAAGTAACGTGTCCCGTGTATGACACAGTTCCGGGCAATTTAGAGGGAAAGAACCTTCTTTTATGGAATGCGACGCACGTCGTCATTTTTGTACCAGCCGGCAGATGTTGTGCTGTAACTTTTCGGCGGAAAGTAGAGTTTTCTAACGTGATAATAAAACCCAAGTTGCAGTTAAAAGAATCGTCCGGTTACTAAAGGTTGTTTCCCTGCTGCAAAGTTGCTATGTATACCAGCCCCGAATGCTTGCAGCACCTGCCTAGAGTATTTTGGTCCAACCAACCTCCCCCCCCCCTCACCCATTTCCTTCGAGATGGCTCAGCCCTCTTCCTTTCAGCCTTGGGCTACACTCACCAGTTCCCTGTGGGAAGGTGGCAGGGGCGCTTTCCATAAATGAAACTCAGGAGAGGAAAAAATAAATAGGGAGCAAGTACAGACATTGTGGACGTGACGACATCGAGACACTTTTTTTGACTTTCAACAGAGGGCGCCATTCCGTTGCCTGTTATCCCTTTGTCTTGCGCACATTTTGAAGGAATACATCTTGAAAGGGCCTCTACCAAACATGGTGTGGATAATGTGGCAGTTCTTGACCTAGCACGTGCCTGACTCTCACAGTGGATCTATTTTTAAAAATGGTTTAGCAGAGTCAAATGTTAACAGGAAGCATAAGGAATCGGGACAAGGCATTGCTTATGTTTTCCTCTCTTTTCTTTTCGATTGCATGTACTGTACATGGAAATGTACGAGGACAAATACAAATTGATTTTCCAAATTACCAATGGAATGGATATTCTGAAATATGGATGGACATTCCAAAATATCAATTGATTTTCTCAAAAAAGAGGGATATTCCAAAATATCCATGGATATTCCAAAAATGCCAATGAATATTCCCAAATATCCATGGATATTCCAAAAATACCAATGAATATTCCCAAATACCGATTAATATTCCAAAATACTGATGGATACTCCAATGGATATTCCAAAACACCAAAAGTATTCCAAAAAACCAATGGATATTCCAAAATACCAATAGATATTCCAAAATACCAATGGATATTCCAAAATACCAATGGATAGGCCTATTCCAAAATACCAATGGATATTCCAAAATACCAATATTATTCCAAAATACCAATGGATATTCCAAAATACCAATGGATAGGCCTATTCCAAAATACCAATATTATTCCAAAATACTGATTAATATTCCACAATACCGATTGATATTCCAAAATACCAATGGATATTGAAAAATACCAATGGATATTGAAAAATACCAATGGATATTCAAAAAATACCAATGGATATTGAAAAATACCAATGGATATTGAAAAATACCAATCATATTCCAAAATACCGATGGATATTCCTAAATACTGATTGATATTAAAACATGATTTGTTATCCACAGGCAAGCACCCAATATCCACACACCGATCCCTGTTAATGGTTGAATTGCTTCTGACTGGCGCCCCCACCCCGGCAAAGACTAGTTGACAATTTGGGGAAGGCCATCATCTAAGGGCTGGATAGCTCAGATGGTAAGAGCGCTGGTACGCAAAACCAGAGGCCTCAGGTTCAAGTCCCGGTCAAGTCAGAGTGTTTCTTTGGTTTTTACAAAATTGTTCAAACCGTCTTTGATTTGTTGACTCGTTCCTTGGATGTTTGCCACAAATCATGTGTGCACTTTAAAGGGACTCCCAGCAAGCCAGACACACGCTATATTTGGGACTGGTGCTTTAAAAGGAAAACAAAAAAAGCTCTTCCTGTGTGTCAGAACTGCTGGGATTCAGCTCGAGTGTTTCCTGAGAGGGAACGAGGAGAAGGAGGAGGTCTGTGGGTTACGTGGAGGAAGTTATGCTGCGCGTTTGTATGTGATAGGGGAGTAACGAATGGCCAGCAGATTTGGGGACAAAAATTGCACGTAGAGCTTTCAACAGGAAATATATTGAAAACCCCCCCAAAAAGGGAAGGACGATTTGTGTTTAGATTGTAGCTAAAATGACTGAGAAAAAAACCTCTCAGGTTTTATTCTCTAGGATATGCTTCATTCTGGTGACGTGGTAGGATTTGGTTTCTGGTGTGTGTTTTTTTCTTCTTCTTCTTTTTCTTTCCTTTTCTCCAAAGCTTGCACGTATCCAATGTCCCGGCATGTTCCAAGCAAGTGATTCCGTGCACAACATGCTCAATGTGTGACATCCAACAGTTCCCAATGGACTTCTCTCCCTCCTTCTCTTTCTCTCCCCCCCCCCCCCCCCCCTTCTCTCTCTCTCTCTCTCTCACTCTCGCCTCTGTCTTTCTCTCTTACTTTCCGTCTCTATGAGCCCCAGTCGTCCCGAAGCAGGCTGCACTAATAATGCATGTGATGCCGCATCTGAATACAGTGACATTTAGAGTCCCCCGATCGGCAGTCTCCATTAGCTGGCCTAGCCCTCAGGGCAGTGCGGGGAAAGACTATCAGCCACAATGCTAGCATGCTAGCAGCGGCTGCAATCAGGACAGATATGGTTGGGAAAAAATTGGCATGGGTAAGGGGTAGAGGTGGTTCGGAGGGCGGAGGGGGGGTGATGGACAAGTCGTTCAGGGGGAGGATGGGGGGGGGGGAGGGTCGACCCTAAGGGCTGACCCATCTGGTTTCTGGCTCTTACCTGGAGCAGCTGCAGTTGGCCCGGGTGGAGGGGTCGTTGAACTCCCACGTAACCGTGGTGTTGGTTGCTGTGCTCCTCGTCTCCGTTGCCATGGCGTCCTCGGCCGGCAGGATGCTCGCCTCCACCGGCTGAGAGCTTCTGCTCGCGGGAAGACACAAGAGGGGGGGGGAGAGGAACGACGGGTGAACGCCTCAAAGTTTCTCACAAATTTCTCAAAACATAAATGACCGATTGACAACCACTCAGCCATACAGACATGATAACAAAGAGGCCAGTGATGGTACAATGTTGCCTCAATGGCTTTGAGGTGCAGAATGTAAGCTGATCGGAGGAAGATTTAATCGCCTGATCAATGTAGGTTTTACACTGGAGTCCAATGTCGCTGGCTGCTTGGGCCAAAAAAAATGTGTCTACGATGGAATGCGGTGCCCACCGCAATGCGGATTCGAATCTGTCGCACGACATCGACCAGCTCGGCGGTGCAGTGGTTAAGACAGCTGCACTCAGCAGCAGGGGTCCCGGGTGCGAAATCCGTCTGAGCTGCTTGCATTTTTCTTGTCAGCAGGCCACCGGGGCCAAGCACTGAGCACACAGTGCCTATCACTTCAAGCAGGTCAAGCAAACCTTTCAGCCACGTGAGGTTGGCTGAGGTTGGCTGAGGTTGGCTGAGATTGACTGAGATTGACTGAGGTTGGCCGAGGTTGGCTGGGGTTGGCCGAGATTGGCCGAGATTGGCCGAGGTTGGCCGAGGTTGGCCGAGGTTGGCCGAGGTTGGCCGAGGTTGGCCGAGGTTGGCCGAGGTTGGCCGAGGTTGGCCGAGGTTGGCTGCTAAATGTTGTGGGAGAGAGAGAGAGGGGCTGTGACCGAGACCCACTTGCCTTCCTTATCCAAAAGCAAACCCATTCACGACTAATACCCCTCCCTCCAAACCCCCCCCCCTTCCGAAAACCCCCCCGAAAACATGGCGGAAGACAAATTGCGCAGTTCGGGCGTGCAAAAAGTGTCAAGGCATATCAACGGTCCTAAAGTGAGAGAAGGAGGGACAGGAGGGGGGGGGCAGTTGTGGTATTGATAAGGTGAGGGTGAGGGGGGAGGGGCCTCCCAGGGTCTCTCAGACTAGTTGAGAGCCGAGGGGTACTGAAAAAAAAAATCAGTCAGTTTGAGAGGGAGCTGGGTAATTTTAGGGGGGAGGGAGCCTGAAAGTTATAAAAAAAAAAAAAATTGGGACAGGCCCTCCAGTCAGCAGGCAGGACCTGATAAGGGCCTTGTTTTTTTTAGTCACAGTCTAGTGGGGGTTCTGTGACTATGAGTGACTGCTTGAGTGTTATGCTTGATGGCCAATTGTCTGGGCAACGTGCCACTCCCATTCCCTTCCACAAACCCAAACCAGCCTCCCCCTCCCCCCCAACCAGCAGCTTAAAGTAATAGAAAAACAGACTTTACATGTAGACAAATGCTTCAGACGGCGTACTGACTATAAACGACCAACATGCAAATCTGTAAAGTGTATCGTGTACAGGGCCCGACATTTCGATCCGGGCACAACCACTTCTGCCTTTGAGAAAGGTCCTGCTACACGTATGATCCAAACATCAGGCCTACTGCAACAATGTGGCAACGTGCTTATCAACTTAAACGGCTAACGTAGCAAATCGCAAAAAGGTTCTAGAGGGCCAGATAAGTAAGAATTCTCTTTGATCTCTGCCATGATGACAGCGATAACAACAAATCGAGAAGTTCATCCTCATATCCCGCCCCCCAATAAAAAAAAAAGAACACACCACACCTTTGACACATGCCGTACTCCAGTTTTCTTTTTCATATTCTTGTCACAACCAGCCCCATGGGGTCAATTAAATTCAGATTTTCGCTGGCTGGTCTCACGTTTCACGGCCCTGGCCTCTACTTGCAGGCTCAAGCTACACTGTGCATACACTGAGCCGGAACACACCAAATTCAAGAAGGAAGTAGACTTGGGTTCCATTTTTTTTTTTTTTTTTTTAGAGAGAGACCATGCCACTATGCCCGCACTAAATAGAAGCTCGAAGCGTGCCCCCAGAAAGTGCACTCCAAACTTGTTTTAAATTATCCATGTAAAAAAAACCAAGCTATTTAGTTCTTCTTAGCCCAATTCAGGCACCAATGAATTGATGTATTGCCTAACACTCAGGGAGGGAGGGCAATTTATGTTTGAAGGACTATTAAACCTAGGTTGTTTTTTTAGGATTGTACACATATGAAAAGGGTTGAGTGAATTCTGTGTGTCCTCACACTGAAAATCATTATATCACAATTTGAAGACAAACACTCCAATTGTCAATATGGTCTAGTTTGTGTGCTACATGTACCTCGTTATTTTAGACAAAACGAGGTACAAAAAGAGAAAAGAGAAACACACAATGTGTTTGCACTGACACAGCTGATATATCTATCCAGCAAATATTGAATTGCCAAAACAATCATAAGCAAAGGTCTCCCTCCGAAATTCTACTCAGAGAGGAATGCCTGAAAACCTGAGCCTCATTTCCAACGAGTGGCACAGAGGTTTTTCTTTGGGTCCGACTGCAGGAAGCTTTGAATCTCTTCACTGACCTGCACTACATGCGCACACCAGGAAGGACTACACTGTAGCATACTGACATGCCCTTAACAATTGTGCCAAATCTATTATCCTGGACGGGTCGTTTCATTATCAAAGAAACAAACATTTCCTTTTAGGAAGGAAGTGTTTTCAAATTCATTTAGCCAAAACAAAAAAAAATCTGGAAAAAAAAAGGTTTGCATTTTACTTCAAATATAATTTAACATATCGGCTATCGACAATGTTGTTGCGGGCATTTTAAGGGAAGAATTCAAGGTTTGGATCTTGACCCCATTTCTGATATTTTCGACAGCAGCGGACCTGTCGAAAAGTCAACTTTTGGACACAAAATCAGATTGCCCAAATTTTTTCTCATAATGACTCCTAGGGCCCCTCAGAGTCCAGGGTGATGTTTCTGACTATCGGCAAAGTTGTTGTAAGCATTTCAAGGGAAGAATTCAAGGTTTGGATTTTGACCCCATTTCTGATATTTTTGACAGGAGCGGACCTGTCGAAACGACAAATATAACAAATTTTGGTGGTACATGTACATAGTCCAGGGTGATGTTTCTGACTATCGGCAAAGTTGTTGTAAGCATTTCAAGGGAAGAATTCAAGGTTTGGATTTTGACCCCATTTCTGATATTTTTGACAGGAGCGGACCTGTCGAAACGACAAATATAACAAATTTTGGTGGTACATGTACATGTACGAGTGCTGGGAGGCAAAACCAGAGGTCTGGGATTCAAGTCCTGGTCTAGTCAATTTTTTTTATTTTTTTTTCAAAATTGTCCAATAGTTATCAGTCAGTTCCTTTATTTGTTCGGTTTTAATGGATTTGGCTAGTGAGCTGGAGGCCGTTCTGTAAAGTGATATCTCTGTCGAGCAATTAGAGTGTGATTGGATCTTGAACGAGGGATGACTTAAGATAGGAGTGGCATTGGACCGGCGCCGTCCAATGGCAGTGACAGCATCCCAAAGCCAGGGTGAAGCTACACATTCTAAATGATGGACATGTCAGGGCTTGTTACATTCAATATGCCGAGGGGCAAGATTCAGAGAGAGAGAAAAATAGAGGGGGGGGGGGAGATTTAAGAGAGGGAGGAAGGAGGGGAGGGTGGGGTGGACGGACGGACGGCTAATGCAGGTGGACTAGGCAGGTGGAATGCAGAGGCCAGCCAGTGGAGTTAACGGGTTACAAGCGTAGCAACCTGCCAGAGTGTGGCGCTTCAATTAAGGGGGAACATCTCTGAAAAGCATCATTCTGTGATGATGGATGGCGACATCCCATAGAGGCTCATGGCTGCACAGTTCCAAAGTGGTGCCCCCCGCCTCCCTCCGCGGAGACAGCTGTCTCCTTGGGGAAGACCGGTAACATGTAGCTCAGGCGGTCAGAGGGTCATCACCCCAAGCCACACAGGTCACTAGGTCCAAGTCCCAGGTGCAACCAAATGTTTTCTCGGCTTCTTTTCAGACAAACAATTGAACGACGACTGAGAATACAGACAAACAAATTGAGTGGGGGTGGGGTGGGGTGGGTTTGTAATGATTCATCTAACAACAGATTCCTAAGGCATCTAACTAATACCTACTCTGGCTCCATGAATCTACTTTTTTCCCACACACTAGCCTGTCCAGCACAGCCGATTTTAGTTCATTAGTGTCATCCAGACCTGTGATTCTCTTTGGCGTAGAATGACCTACAGTGTACATGAACGTAGTGATGTCGACATACACTGTATACAGCATAGCTGCCAACCTACATGTATATACCTACATGTTTATAAACCTACATGTTTATAAAGGAAATTAAGAATACCTCAGCTAAAAAAGAGGAATCAGGGAGCCAACGACATACTACATGTGTACTTCCAAGCCAAAAATCGGAATCTGTTGTCAAGAGAGAAAAAAAGAGGACTGATTCCTCCAAAAAAGGGAATGGTTGGCAGCTATGATACAGGTGATCCTACACGCCTCAAACACCTTTTGGCTCTCCCTAGAGAGACGGCGGCCAAAGGATGAGCGAGCATCGTGCCGAAATTTGCTGGGTGCCTCGGACAACGATTTTCGTCTTTAGAGACGGGAGAAATTAGGAGGAGGACCGCGGGAGAGGGAAGGGGGCAGAGGGGGTTGGGAGGAGGGGAGAGACTTACGGCACCAGCTGGGGCGTGTCCGAGGGCGTGGTCAGCTCGTGCCACATGCGGGAGGCCACGCGCCCCGCCAGCGTCTGGGGCGACAGGTCCGACTCGGCCGAGAACAGGGCGGGGTCCGGGGCGCTGGGGTACATCCCCGACGACACCAGGGTGATCTTGGTCTCGCCCTGGATGGGCTGGTCGGGCGGCGACGTGGGCGGGGTCAGCGACAGGGACGACATGGCTGGAGAGGAGGCGAGACCGAGGAGACAACGTTTCGTTTCATTCAATATCACTCCCTTAAGGATACACACCGTAAGGCCCTATTTAATTGGATTCTTTCCAGCCAATTTGAATATTCAGGTTGGCAATTTGCAACGACTTTATAAAAAACAAAAAATTCAAGGGATGGGGAATCAGGTTTGCCAGCTAGAGTGAAAACACCAGGCCCTGAATACATTCCCCTCCCCGCAGACTTCCATATCAAGTTCCAAGTTATAAATTTCAGATTTCTGGCTCGGCTCGAACGAACGGGGAGGAGGAGCCTCTGCTCCCCTCCTGAGTGACAGATGAGTAAGACGTCAGGCAGAGCGATTCCGCAGGCTTCCCCCCCCCCCCCACCTCCCCTAAGCTCTCCAAATCCTGCAAGTATCCTCTCCGCATCATGAGAGAGAACCTTGAAGGCTGGAGGCTGTGTGCATATTACAATATCCTGACTTCAAGAGTGGACCGCTGCTCTACAAATACATCAGGAGTCGGCACCGATCATTCATAAAAATTAAAATAAAATCTAGACTTGGTTTCCCCTTCGAGACAGTGGTTGCTAATGAGAGCAGTCTACTCGACGGTTTTCTTCTCTCAAATTGTTTTGTTTTGTTTTGTGAATAAACACGATTTCCACATATCAACCTACATGTACATGTGTAGCTGACTGGTTTTCACATCGCAAAGGGGGAGGGAGGCCAAACACCGACGTTGAGGGATAGGATTACGGCGGATTTTTGTTCCGCTTTTGAAGGGCAAGCTGGCCATAGATCTGCAAGGGAGGGAAGGGGACTCCTCTTCCGACTGAGGTAAATTGGATCGGTGGGGGGGGGGGGGGGAAATACTCCACTATGTGGAGGTGTCTAATCACGATGTCTTGGTCGCAATGTGCCATTAACGAGGAAATATCAAACACGAGATAGATTTCCCCCCCCCCAAAAAAAAGAAAACTACAATTCAGTCAGTCGATGAAGTACTCCAAAAAACAAGTCAAGGCCCCTAACTGCCTGCTGACATTAACAACCAAAATGCAAATCTAAAAAATCTAAAAGGGCCCGACGTTTTGATACAAGCATGACCTTTCTCAAAGGCAGAAAAACCAATTTGGGTTGGTTTGCCATTAGGAAATGCCATTCCTGATGTTTGCTCCGAGAAAGTAATGCTGCCACTTTCCAATTAACACCAAGGTTGGGTTCCTGGTATCATTTACTTCCCTGAGAAAATGCCAGAAATGGGTTTTTTTTTTTTTTACGAAAGGATTTTCTGCCTTTGTAGCTCCTGCTACATGTAGCTTAAAAACGTCAGTCTCTTCCATTTTTGTTTTGAGAAATCCTTGGGTGTTTGTTTGTTTGTTTTTCTTTCGTACGCCCTCAGATTCTCCATTCTCCAGCACTCTCCACAACACATACAATCACTGACAATAGTTGGAATCCAGCGGTCTCCTGACGACAGGCAGTACACACAAAACAATGAGATACCGGCTCTTTTCAGAGCCTCACACTCAAAAGAGATGCTGCTACATGGTGTCACCGCAACCCTTCCACTTGGTACTTCCACCGTGCAAACCTTCAACTCTCAAACGTGAGAGGGCCTGACGTTTCGATCCTAGCAGGACCTTTTCTCTTTGCCTTTGAGAAAGGTCCTGCTAGGTACGAAACATCAGGGGTGGATTTCACAAAAGCCTTACGGTGCATCATAACTCAACTTATGATGGATAACCCGTCATAACTTTTCCTTGGTCATATGGTTTTTGTGCATCTCCCATCGCCTTGCGATTGATCGTAACTTACAATGAGTTTCATGAAATCGACCACAGGCCCTCTAACTTTTGAGATTTATGTATGGCAGGTCATTTTAGTCAGTTAACAGTTTGCAACAGTTTTATCTTACTCCATCTGAGGATTTAACAGGGAGAGGGGATGGGGAGAGGGGGGATCTAGACCCACCTGCTGCCGTGATGCCGTGGATGCGTGCACTTGCGGCATTCTGGACGGGCGGCGGGGGCATGTAGGCAGCCCCGGTCATGGGGGCGATGGGCACATGGGCCAGCTCCTCGCTCTGGGGCACCAGGACATAGGCCGAGGGGTACAGCATACGCACTCCGGCTGGGATGGAAATGGCGAGACAGAGGGGAAAAAAAAAACAGCAAAAGGCCATTAGAAAAAGAGAAAACGCTTGGACAAACACACGTTACCTTAGTAGTGTTATCATCTGATGCAGTCTCCTCATAGAAAACAATTTCAATGAGCAATGAAACAATTGACATCCGAAATACAAAACTCATAAATTTAGAGGGCCTGACATTTCGATATTAGCACGACCTTTCTTGCAAGGATCGAAACATCATAAATGTATGAGAAAAAAAATTGTGAAAAAGCTGGCCGATTTTCCAAAAAAATGAAATACATAATTTTCACTTCAGACTGAGCTTGACTTTCACTGTGACCCAGGTGCCTAGGACCTGTTAAAGCTAGCTTTGGACCACCTGAGTAAAGCCAGTACAAACTAAGAAGGCTTATATTACTGTAGAACTAAGATTGCTTTTCTTTTTTGTCCTTTTTTACTGGGCAACCATTACATCAAATTGGCTAACAGAGAAAAATCTTGGATTCCAACTGATATTGCGCCAAACTGTGAACCTCTAGAACACAGAAAATACATTTTCTGAAGCATCAGGTCTAGAGCCTCTAATGTTGAAGCTCGGTTGCGGTCGAGATTTTCCTGCCTTTGTGCCTGAGGGTGCAGGCAGCATTGTCAGTGAACGTACGTGTACTACACATCGCTGACACAATTCGCTACTTTCCACGGTCGCGCGCGCGCTGGCAACGTCTTCTTGTAGGAGCACTGTTACTCATCGCGAGTCCTGGCCAAGTAAAAGCCGTACGGTGCTCTTTGGCAGCACCCGCCACGTCCTGGCTCAGTATTCTTGGCCGGGAGTACAGTGCGGGCGCTGATTCATCAACATTGTTTGGTGACATGTAGGGGTGACAGGGTCAGAAGGTCGGTGGAGGAGGAGGAGGAGAGTGGCAGAGAGAGAGAGGGCGGCAGGGGGGGAGATGATGAGACACAGGCAATGTTTTGGCTGCGGTCGGGGTGTCGCTCCGCAAGACTCCCTCTAACTAGGCCGAGGTCTCCTGAGAGGAAGGAAACTCAGTCACCGAGAGCACATCAAGACCGTTTCCTGTCGCTGGGTTCATGTGCACGTACAGTGTACGTAGCAGACCGGTGCCGGTAATGCCAACAGGCAGCGAGGGAGGAGGGAGGGAGAGGGGGGGAGGGTGGGGGGGGGGGCCTTCGTGGGAAGACCGACAGCCGAGGTTCTTGCCGGTGAAACGCCACCGTCTGGCCCCGGACTGCCGATCTGATGCAGCTCGGCCAGAACTTGGAGAGGAAATCTTTTGTGAAGAGGGCCTGGCCTCCATTGATGCTATCACTTCCCGGTGGGGACTTAGGGGGGTGAGGCTAAGAATATCGTCAAGCGCTGACGTCGGGGGATATTGTGGTCGACACAGCCGGGGCCTGCCAAGCTGATCGGAGGATGCCTAGCTGCATTTATTTGGACCCCGAGTGCTACCTCGGATGGAACCTGTCATCATTCTCCAGAGAGAAAGAGAGGGGGGAGAGGGGGAGAGGGGGGAGGGGAGGGGGTTCGGGTGGGTTTCTTCAGGACCCTCCAGGGGCATCGGTCAGGCTCTCAGACACAATCTGAGCTGGATCCATCCTCAAAGGTCACCTCACTGGAACCAGACGAGGTGGGTGAGCAAGCAACGACCTGTCCCAATTGTAGACAACACGGTACCCACGTCGCTTCATCACGGCAAAAGTTCAGCACACGGAACGGATTATGAAGGCAGGGGAGGGCAGGGGAGGAGAGGGGGGGGGTTGATTGTAGGGTTCGTCAGTACCATAGCTAATACTTAAGAAGGCATCCCTCCATTTCCCGTAAACAGGATGTGACAGGGAGCCGCCAGGCATGGACGGTCTGTGCCCACTGTGCTCACTGTGCCATGCTACCCAGGACGCCCTGATTGATTGTGGCAAAAATATCCGAGACTTGGCAAAAAAAGGGAAGGAAGAGCAAATGAAATCAAGCGGCATTTTGCCGTCGGAGTTCGGGCACACTCATGGTGTAACTGTGGCAAGTCGGGAACAGGGTTTGCCGTGGCACCGTGCCGAAATAAACCCTCCGTGAGTGTGTCTGCAGTTCCGAAATGAACCGGGGGGGGGGGGACACTCCAACAACGTTTCTCAAAGACAACCTGGGGACGAATCACCCCAACAAGCACCCCCAAAAGTCTATTTTTTTCCCCTGACAAGTCAGTTTAGGGGAGGAGAGTGTCTTTGCTGATTTAGTCTCCTCCCAAGGCTGTTAGAGGCCAGTCTCTACTCCATCTATCATTTGAAATGTGCTTTAATTTAGTCTCCTTTCAAGGCTGTTCAAGGCCAACATTTACCCAGTCTATCATCATTTGAAGTGTGTTGACTTACTCCAAAGGCTGTTAAAGGTCGATGTCTACTTAGTCTAGCATCATTTGTGTGGTCTCCTCTCAAGGCTGTTAAATGCCAATATCTACCCAGGCTATCATGACTTGAAATGAGCTGACTTAGTCTCCTCTCAAGGCTGTTAAAGGCTGGTATCTCCTCAATCTATCATCCTTTGATATGTTACTGATTTAGTCTCCTCTCAAGGCTGTTAAAGGCTGATATGTACTCAGTCTAGCACCAGTTGAAATGCCGCTGCTCCAGGCCCACTGACTGTCAGGGTCTGAGGGATTATCCACCGGATCTTATGAATCAGGGGGAGATTACCCTCCCGCTTCCTACTCCATGGGCTCTGTGTCTTAAGCCAGGACTGACACAGCCCACTGTTTGAGTCACAAGTGAGTGAACTTGGGGTATGAAGAGGGCAAGGATTCAGAGAGGGGGATAAACATGTACATGTACATGTACATAGGTGTTTAAGACTGACAGAATTGTCCTCCACACTGCAAATGGAGTCGAGTAATAGCAGGACCACCTTTTCCTGCATTATGTGCATCTTGTGGGGGTCGGCATCACCTAACTCATACTGATAGACGACCGGACATACAAGATTGCAGCTGGGCCGTCCGTCCGTGGTCAAAGCATTCACAATGGATGGCAAGGCTTTGTGAAATCAAGCTCATCGAGAGATCGGATGAAGACAGCTTTAGACGAGGCTGAGGCCCAAAACTATAAACTGAGCAAAAACAAAGGTGTCATTCTTTCCCTTACACGGTGACTGATGTAAGATATCCCATGGAAACAAAGGCTTCGACCCGAGAACCTCACAAAACAACAAAAGAAGGGCAAGTGCAATAAGACGCAGATTCAGATGCCGGCACAGGCAGGAATGAAGGCCCCCCCAGCGGACAGCTCTCTGCTGTCGTCGGCAGAGGCCCCGATCGTCGGGGCCTGCCTGCCGTGGGAAAAAACTCACCCACGAGTACGTCCACCACGGCGGGCAGCCCGTCTTCGAGACTGTCCTCCTCGGCTGGCCCCTCGGCCACGTCCTCCTCGCCCTGGAACTTGATTGGGTAGAACTGGCGCCACTCGTTCAGGATGCGCTGGCTGACCGAGTGGCTGGCCTTGTGGGAGTGGCCCGTCAGGACTCCGCTCAGGCCGTACGGCGTCAGGATGACTGAGAGGTGGGGGGGGGAGAGGTGGGACGGAGACGAGAGAAAGGAGGGGAGAAACAGGAGGTGAAGAAGAAGGGAGGAGGGGGGAAGAGGAGGTGGGACGGAGACGGGAGAAAGGAGGGGAGAAACAGGGGGAAAGGAAGGAGGTGGAGAAGAAGGGAGGTGGGGGAAGAGGAGGTGGGACGGAGACGGGAGAAAGGAGGGGAGAAACAGGGGGAAAGGAAGGAGGTGGAGAAGAAGGGAGGTGGGGGAAGAGGAGGTGGGACGGAGACGGAAGAAAGGAGGGGAGAAACAGGGGTGGGGGGGAGAAAGGAGGTGGGTGGAGAAGAAGGGAGGAGAGGGAAAGAGGAGAGAAAAAAAACAGGTACCCCGATTAGAATTGCCAGTTATGGTGCTTCCTTTGGTGGAGGTGGGGGAGGGTGACTGGACACCAAATCTGAACTGATAATTCTATCGCAAATCCATGGGTATCCATTTGTCCATGCAGGGAACAATCAGAAAAACAAAATGTCAGACTTTTCTGGACTGCAGAGGAGGAAGGCTGGAAATGATGGGTGTTTTGTCTTTGTTCCTTGGGACTCCAATAAACACAGGAAAAACTGTCTGGGAACATTTTAACAAAAAATAAACTAGACTGGGACTTGAACCTGAGGGCCGAGATCCCTTGGTTTTGTGTACCAGCGCTGTCTCCATCTGAGCTGTCCAGCCCTTAGATGGTGGGGAGGGGCGAAAGAGGGTTGAGGGTGGGGGAGGGAAAGAGGGTAACACCCCCTGTTACCTTGAAAGCCAGTGGTGGAGCCCTGCGCCAGGGTCAAGTGGTCCAGGGACAGTCTGCAGACTGGCTGGTGGAGGGACACCTCCACATTGGTGCAGACCGTGCTCTCGCCGTGCAGAAAGAAACTGAAGGCAAAGGACAGGTGATCACTGCAGACAAAGAGAGAAAAACACAAATCCAATGGTAAATAAATAGTTCTGATAACTCATAGGACGGACGGCGTTTCTGCTGGGAAAATTATGGAAAAGTGGATCATGATTGAAAAAAAAATAATAATAATTTTGTGCATGTTCACACACAGCAAATTTAGCGAAAAGTGAATCGGTATTCAAAAATTGAGTTTTGATTTGATTTTTTTTTCATGTCAATTAATTGACACTGCTAGGCCGGGTGGCAGTAGAGTTGAGGTGAAAGAGAAGAAGGAGATCGGGAAATACTTGGCGAGGGAACTGCGTAAGTTGTGCGGTGTCAAGGTTAAGGTTATCCCTTTGGTAGTGGGTGCCTTGGGTATCATTCAATATGCAATTAGAAAAGCACCGTGACAATGTTGGGTCATCAGTAAAGGTCGGTTTACTCCAGAAAGTGGCCCTACTAGGAACAGCTCCATGTAGGATCCTAAGGAAAACCCTTGAGATCTACGGCTATGGAATGTACATGTATGTAGCTTGATCCGAGGTGAATCCAGCATAAGTGGAAATAAGATCTTTCATTGCGATATGTGCGACTCCTAACATACTGTACATGTAATATCATTGATAATGTAATCATGTAATATTCATTTCACATTTATTTCAAACTGTAGATAAATGTATAATTTTCACAACAATAAGGAATGTTATTAAAGTATCAGGTATGCAAGGAAGATAGTAAAAAAAAAATTAAAAATAGGAGTGAATAGGCCTACGAGGATGAATAATAAAGATTATTTGTGACTACCCCCGGTAGGTCAGACAAAGCTACAGGCTGGTCCAACAAGACCTGACCAAGGCTCGACCTTAGCACTAGCCCGACGGTCATTGTCTAGTAAAAACAGTTGCAGGCTAGTCAAGTGACCCACTTTGCTAGCCCGGCGGACTAGTAAAAAGTAGACAGCCGGTGTGGCGGCAAAAAATGATCCGGGCGGGGATGAGAAAGTAGAAACAAATAATTGGTTTTACTTGACCTAACAAGCACCTTGTGTTCAATTCAATATTAATTATACATGGCTAGTAAAACTTGCTGCAGGCTAGCAGAAAAATAAATTTACTAGCCCAATGGGCTAGTTAAACAAAAACTTAAGCTCGAGGCTTGCTGACTGAGAAGCTGCTTATCATTACAGCCAGATCAGTCCGGACAGAAGTGAAGAGAGTCTGTGAGTGGGCGTATGGATCTCAAGACTCGTATTATCTACAAACGACGTTAGACAATCGGTCACAAGGGGGAGGGGGATGGGAGAAGGAAGAGAGGGGGAATCTTAAGCACAACGTACTGTCATTGAGGGAGGAGGGAAAGGCAACAACTTGCTACGTATCCTAGCTGACCATACTCAAAAAAAGAGACTCACGATCGTCATAGCAATGAATACCGGTACCCAAGGCATGGTGCCATCTGCTTGATCAATCGAATAGCCTCCACGCTAAACGATTTTGTATCACATACACAAACATGAGGTTACTGAAATTCATTTCGTGGAGCAACATGCAGTTATTAAGTTAAAATCAAATATTTTCTAAGCTGTTTTCCCCCAAAAAAAAAAAATAAAGGAAAAACTGGCTGGGAACTTTTAAGCAATTGGCAAAGGAAAAAAAATTGACTGGACCAAGACTTGAACCAGAGACATCAGGTTTTGTGTACCAGTGCTATCACCATCTGAGCTACATGTATATGTACACTCATATCAAGCCCTTCGATGTTGACCTTCCCTTTTCTCTTTTTTTTTCTAAGGGAAGGGGATATTAAATGTATAAACTGAATTTAATGTGTCAAATAAAAAAAGAATGCAATGGCTGGATCAAATTTCTAACAACAACTTCCTCGTCTTTCACCGGTGGCAGATGGCCTGCTTTGGGTGTCAATAACTCGGTTTCAACAAGGCACAAAATTTGCGAGGTGCATGGAAATTATCACATCGCAGGATACATGTACCTCCGTGCTTTTGTGTGCACTGTTGTCTGTACAAGTACAAGTACATGTACATGTAGCTCTCAAAGATTGCATTTTCAATGAAAGGTCAGACAATGGTGTGTGTACAATGTACATGTACTGTACATAAATGTAGAGTCTGTCCATACAAAAAAATGGGTTGGTAAAGTCTTATGGGTACAGCTCTCTAGGGAGATGACAAGAGAAGGAGATCATTTTAAATCCATTTACTTATTTTTCTATTACATGTACAGTATCTATTCTCTCTTTATTTATCTGTTCTTTGATTTACTTACATATGTACACGCATTATGTTTCCTGTCTATTCCAGCACCATTCACAATTGCAATGATGAACTCACTTTAAAAATGTAGGCAAGCAGTTTCCAACTTTTGGCTTTGACTGTAAAACAAATGAGCAACACAACTTGTACCATGCATGTTTGTGTGATGTACTGTAAATATACAGTACAATGTACATGTACATGTACAAGGAATTGTACATTTACATACACAAATGTAGTCGTGTACAGTTTGCAGAACTTTGCAAGAATAATGGCTCAAATACTGGTCTTGTCGAATCTGAATTGCTCCCTAAATTAATTGGAGAAACTTTCCAATTGTTTTTTTTTCTTCCTTTCCTCCAATTGTTTATGTTAATAGCAGTTCCATTTGCATTATCCCGTACATGTACATGCAATATGAGAATATTCATGGTTCAGAAAACTGCATACATGAACATGACATTAGTTTGTGCCTGCGTTTCGGTCTGCGTTATGGCCCATTAAAGTTCATGTAGAAGTTGGAACCGACCTTCGCTGCATAGTATCGGACACCACACACCAAGTGATTATGCAAGCCTCTCCCCACCATAATTATGCCATCATTTCACGCATGTAAAGCCATACACGTACATGTACGTACAATAAAATCTCCAGGGGGTAGTTGGTGCGGGACGTTTTCAATTAAAGTGAACGATACATGTAAACATATGGAGGGGGGATACAACAGCACATGAATAAAATGTCCAGACATTAGTATGAACAATTATTCTTTTATGGCAGTGCAAAGAGCAAACTATACTTTTTAAGCCACGTTTTCACTGAACTTACAGAATTCTGGCTTTGAGAAAGGTCCTACTTGGATCAAATTGTATTTCGGTCAAACCTTTTCCCGTTTTAAGTCCAGTGGAAACGGCCCAGTCAAATTTCCTCTCGGTTACTATAGTTATTTTACCGGCTGGCTTCTTCCCTGAAGAAGTGACCTGTTTACACATGTAGCTTTTATTGAGTGAATTAGTCCAGAGAAAATGTGCGGCTCGGTGTAAAAAAATAAAAAAAACTCTGGTTAAAATATCTTTAACCAAACTCCTTCATGAGCCAGAAGTGGTTTTATGTAATCTCAAAGGTCACGCACAGCTGCCTGATGCCAGTCCTTATATTGCCAGCTCGTTAAGATTCCACTTGGAAATGTTTTGCCACATACATGTAGATTTACTTCAAGTTAACCTAATTAGGGCATTCCAATTCCGTTCTATCTGAATTCCTGCTGTCATGGCCCGCAGGCTGCAAATCTTCTAAATTTATCTCCGCCGTAGATAATACTGTGGCAAGGGGCCTTTTATTGGGAAAGCCATATTATCACTGAGTCACACACAAAAAGAAATGCTTCAGTAAAAAAAAAATGTACAGGTACATGTACATGTATGCAAATGTATGTACAGTACATGTACATGTACATGTACAGTGTACATGAAAGAACATAATTATTTGATTTACCGGTAGACTAGACAAACAATATTACTGCAAACAATATGTACCTCGATGCTTGCATAATTACTGGTGCATGCACTTCTGAAGTGTGAAGACAGCCGTGCTAGGCTAATTGATGGAAAATAACAATATGTGTACATGTACACGTTATGTAGCACTTAGGTACATTAAAGGGGGCACTCTTACTATGTAGCTTGAAAAAATTGCGATTCACTTTGCAATTTTTGAATCACGATTCACTTTTCGAGTTTTGCAATGGAGTGTGAATGCTAAAATTTCACAATAAATTGTGATTTGAATTTGGAATTGCGATCCAAATCGCAGTTCATCCATCTACTCAATGTGTGTAGCTTAAGGTGCCCCATATGAGGGTGACATGATACCGAACTACTGGTATTTTCATGGATCCCAGGATGTTCGTTATAGCGACGTTCCACTTTACATGTATCGGGTAGTTGAATATTTGGGAAGGCCACCATATATTAAAGGATGGATGATACACATGTACATAGCTCAAGCTCAGGTGGTAAGAGCAGTGGTAAGCAAAACAAAAGGTCTCGGTCAATCAAAGTTTTCTTTGGCATTTTCCAAAAAAAAATCCCCAAAAATCATATCTTAAGAGAAGAGCTGAGGGTGTGTTCTATGAAGTGGTACTGTACATGCAAATACAGTCTCTTCCTTGATGATAAAACTTTGATTACATGTAGCTCGATAAATGAGGAAAAGCACTCTGACGATATGCGTCTTTGAAATTCAACAGGCAGTGTGCTTTTCCCCCAATGTGCGATGTCACATTGGCTACACATAGAGTGTACCCGCACATGTGCGTGTGGCAAACCTGAAGATCCGGTTCCGAAACTTGATAGGCAGGAGTTTTTCGCTGACAGAATCTCGGCAGATTGCGAGAGATGCCGGCAATCCAGCCAGCAACACCTCTCGCCATACTGATCTGCTCAGGACAAACTTTTCCGTTTATAAAAATATGCAGGGAGGGTGGTCGGGAGGGGGGTTTGGGGAAGGGGGGGGTGGGGTTGGGAACGGGGTGACCTAAGGCTGTGTATTAATGAAGGGAGACGGGAAAGCTCATGACTGGTACCCTTGTACACTGTAAGTTGTAACTCGGGGTAACGTTTCAATTCAATAGATGGGGGACCAGCTAAGGTCCGACAGCCACAGCCATGTCTGGACACAAGAACAGACCGACTGATCGGATCGGTGAGAGGGCCAACCATAAAAAGCTTCTTACTGACAGCTGGTGCCCTGCACCTCACCTCAACTCCCTTATACCCTCGGTGCACAGGGCACACCCAACTGCAAGGGTCACCGGTACGTAAGGTACATGTAGTGTGTGGCAGAAGGGAAAGGTCAATGTGACTGGACACACTCTGGGGGCGCAGCCTGGTGTGTGTCCCTAAGTTTGTTGTTGTTGTGTGGGTTTTGTTTTTTTGTTTTTTGGGGGGGACTCTTTCAAAACCTTTGTAGAGTTTTGGATGTCAATTTTGGTGGGAAGAAAATTTCCTCCAAAATAATTGTTTTTGTTTGACTTTGGGAGGAGGTGGTTGATGTGAGGTTTTGATTTTCATGTTGTTTTGAAATTTTGTTTACTTTTTTTTTTGGGGGGGGGGGGAGAAGTTCAAGTTCTAAGCTTGTTCCATATATTGTGCATGTAGCATGTACATGTACATGCATGTACATGTACAGTGTATACATCCACATGTATGCAATTACTATGTACACATATGGATATATCCACATTCATGTGGTACATGTAAGTACACCTGTACATATACATTGTGTGTTGTACATGTATGTACAAGCGCATGAAAATTACAGCACTTGACTTGATGACTTTTGACGCTTGGTGTACATGTAAATAAATCAGAAATGAGAGATTGTTCTGAGACTGCCTCGGGCTGTGGAGGAAAGAATTCCAACCACTTTGGACCGACAGCATTGTCAGTCCCGTTGTCGTCGGAGGTCGGCTGAATGCAAGCGTGGCACGCGGGTCACCTCAGGTGTAATCGTTCTAACACGCCCAGCGCTCTGCGAGATAGGTTGACCGAGCTCACGGCAGGCGTGACACCGTCCAATTGAATGGCCACGTACCGATCACATGTCGTTCATGCGGACTGACGGCATGCGGACAATGCGCGAGGCAATTCCAATCTTCTGCTCGAGTTGCATGTCAAATGGCCACACGTTACGCTTACATTAATAAGGCATTCTTTCCTTCTTTTTTTCTTTGAGTAAAAAAAAACAAACAACAGCATTAACATTTTAAAGAGGGGAAAAAAGGCCCTTCCTAAAAAAAAATATAAAAAAATGGCACTGGCATTGAGCATATGGGTGAGACCGTGACTAGAATAGTTTGAATGGGATGAAAATTTCCATTGAGTAGCCTGCCGTATCTGAGACATCCACTGACCTAAATATTTACATAATTACCTCCATGTACCAGTACATGGACACATGCACACAGACTGACTAGGGAAAGTGGGGAAGTGTACTGTGCACACTGTACAGGTTCACCCCGGTAGTGGTGACCATGCCTTTGATCCACTGCCACCTGAATATTTGTGAGGCTGCAAATGCGGGAAGAGTGGGAGGCACTGGCACTAGTGATCAGGCAGACTGTGCACGTTGCTTAGCGGGCACGTGTGGCTAATTTGCGACGAGGGGGAAAAACAGGAGCGCATGAAATATGCAAAGATATAGCAAACTGCTTACTGACTAAAATGACCAAACTGCAATGTATAGGAAATAAGGAGGGGCCTGACATTTGGAAATCCAAGCGCGACCTGTCTGAACTGAAAGCAGGACCTTTCTCTCTGCCTTTGAGTTTAAGAAAGGTACTCCTAGGATTGAAATGTCAGGCCCTCCTAATCTGTTGATATGAAGACAGAAAAAAAAGATGATAATTATCCCCCTTGTGCCAAGGGCAAACACCGCTGTGTATAAACGAGTGATCACTCATTAAAGCCCCTACACAACATTGGTAAGATCGAAAAACATAAATGTTCGCAGATTTACATGAAACTTATACAGTTTGAAGATGGTTATGGTAGAAACCTCGCACTGAAATATTTCTGTCTAAATTGCTGTATTTTTGGAGAAAAGAAAAATTGTTCACGTCTCACCGAGATCTAAACTATTGTTCAGAACAGTACGGTGTTGAATACTGCATTTTCGTGAAACAAATGAAGCGGTTTTCACGATTTTCTCGAGACTCGGTAGTCGGATTGAGCTGAAATTTTCACAGGTGTGCTATTTCATGCATACGTTGGATAAGACCACATATGAATGTTATTCATTGACTTCGACCAATGTTGTGTAGGGGCTTTAAGCAGGCCTGCAATCCATAGATGTTTCACACATGAATGCATGCTTCCTCAATCAAATGCAAATCCGAATAAGAACAGGGAGAAAAAATGGGTTGGACTCCCCGTACTCCCCACCCCCCTATCCGGTTGTGTTTGCTTTGGTCTTATGCTAATGAGTCTCAGCCAAGGCTAACAGTAGTTGTTGGTGGTGGTGGTGGTGGAAGTGCCAGGCCACTGCATATGCAGTAAAATATTGCGGTTTTGCGTGCTGAGTGCAAACACACCTGTACATGTCCATGTCCATATACTCCCAGGCTCTGACCAGCGAGAAGAAATTGGGGTTTTTATACACAGGGGGTGAGGGGGAGGGGGTGAGAGAAGCTTGTACCATACATGTACATGTACACACATGTAGCTCCAAGCCTGTACCCACTCCTTCCCGCACACACCCCACAGTGCCTGCCTGTGTGTAAGCGTGTACTGTACATGTACCTGGGTCAAATTGATTTGCAAAATGAGGGCACTGTCTTGCTTCGCTGCTTCAAGATAATTTAGGACAGGATGGCCGCTACAAATTTTACGAGGTGATTTCCTCCATCCTCCACGAGATCATTAATCTGTACGTGTACATCATTTAACGCCCTAACTGGAACACATCGACATACATGTACGGCGGCTTTCATCTGAAGTGTGGAGGTTGTAAATAATATCTCTTTTTTTCTTCTTTTTTTCAAGAAAATTTATGGCAAAGAAAACTTGGCTTTGACGAACACTTTGTGTGTGATTCCCACGCTGCTGTTGCCAGGTTTACAACAATTGGTGGTTGGCATCTGAATGAATGGGGGCAATTATGGCTAGCACCCCCATCCCAACAAAGACTATTAACTATTTGGGAAGGCCACCATCTAACTAAGAGCTGGTGGATACCGTAGCTCAGATAGGAAGAGTGCTGATACATGCACGCAAAGCCAGGAATCTTGGGCTCAAGACCCGGTCCAGTCAAAAGTTTCCACTTTTTAAATCTGCTGGAAAGTTCTAAGTCAGCTTTATCCTTTACTGGTTTGAATGTCTCTTATTGTTTCCAAACGGGAATGATTCATGAGTTTGGTTAAGTATTTTTGATGGGATCAGCGCAATAGTTCAGGAGAACAAAATTTGACTGTATATCATTTGTCTTCACAACAGGACGGCTTGAATTTGGTGGCAAACTGGCAATAACAAATTTCTCCTATTGTTGGTAAACAGTCCCGGTAGTGGTACGGGAATGATTCATGAGCTTAAAAAATAACCTGACGTGTGAGGATTTGTGAGACGTGCTCACTACTCAGTGCACACTCAGTAAATTACCAGCTCCATGGAAATGTCAGAAGTGTCTATAAATCACGAGTTAATCATCAGTGGTGTTCACACTAGTACGAAAAAGTGTGATTCACTTCTTTTGCCGTGTCCGAATGCCTGAAAGTTCCACTAATAATCACGATTACCAGTAAGATCCCGATCCAAATCGCAGCTCTT
The DNA here is from genome assembly GCA_949987565.1 of Luidia sarsii. Lineage (NCBI taxonomy): Eukaryota > Metazoa > Echinodermata > Asteroidea > Paxillosida > Luidiidae > Luidia > Luidia sarsii. The sequence continues at coordinate 15,343,984 of OX465105.1, forward strand.
CTTGCGCTTTTTCGGAGATGGCCCTACTAGGGCCGTTTCCACTGTACACCCAATTTAAACCAATCACGATTCCAACTCCACTTTTTTTGCGTGTGTGGACACAATAAATGCGATTACACATTTAAGTGGGATTTGAATCACTAAGAGTGAGACCTTTTTAAATAATCGCGTTTATTTGGGAAGCAGTGTCTGTGGGAACGCTCCACTGAATCGCACCAGGTTTTTTTTACATGTACACATGTAAATCCCACAATGCAACGCTCACATTCTGATTGACAGGAAGTGCCGTGCTTGTTTATACATGTATGTCTCCCTGCATGAACCACCCTCAAGGACACACCCACCATTTGACCACAACTGCTTACCACAATCAGCTCGTGATTATTTGCAAGGTGATTTTTGGCCTGTGTGGACATGACCCCCAAAAACCAAAAAACAGTGGGTGCAGATAACCATCCAGCGTCACCACAACCAGCTACTGTATTTATCTCCACGTGGTTGTGCTAACCGTACATTGTACGTGCAAACCGAGCGAGTACAGTCCGGAATGTGCCTGCAGTTGGGAGAAACACGTACAGCCGTGCGCAGTTCCGTTGGGACACATTTCAGGCAGGCACAGTCCGACATGGGAAAACAATTCCCATCTTGAATCGCGATTCGAGGGGGAAAAACGAGGGGGAAAAACAAATTCAATAGCAATTCACTTTTCGTTAATATGAACGCACCTACATGTAGATCTAAGGCCTTCCTCAGCATTTGCGCACAACATTAGAATTGGTCTGGAAAACAACATCCTTATTGAATTGTTACATGTAGTATCACTAGGATTGTTTGGAATGTTCAAATTACACTGAGGGGAGATGGGTGTATTTTCTGGGGGGGGGGTGATGAAAATAGACTTACTGCCCGCCAAATACTTCAAAATGGTTGAAATTAAAAGACAAAAAAAAAATTGAATGAATACTTTCTCGTCTATTTATCTACGAGTTGTCTATTGTTCAGCCATCTGTTATACTGTCATTATGCATCTTTGTTACATGTACATGTACTACGGATTATTCATTTTCTATTCTAACCCCTGCGAGCAAGCCACACTTATCACTGACCAGCCAATAGACAATCTTATTAGCATAAGTTGATTCCCAATCTGTCAGGAATGGAATTATGACTTACGAGACATTGTTGAACCGCCTAAAACAGGGGCTGTAATGTAATGTACATGTACAGTCTGTTCTAATTATAATCAGACAAGTTGGGGATCATTTGAGCAAGGGAGAGAGAGGGAGATGGACAGAGAGAGGGGGAAAGGGGGGATGAGGACAAGGGGAAGCCCGAACGTGTGTGCACATCGAGAGTGGAGGAGTAGTCCCCTATTAGAGTGATGACTATTTTATGGTAGCCGGCAATTTGTAATTTGACGTTGTCCTCCTCCTCCTCATCGGTCTCCGGCGCTGGGCAGTGGTGAGGCAGCGCGGCCTATCCAATGTCCCCCTGCCTAATCATGCATGGTCAGAGCGGGGGCCCACGATATGAAGATGTGCCCCGGCAATGCCCGCCGCCACCACTGCCGCCAGCGTCGCCTCCACCGCCACCGCCACCGCCACCGCGTCGAATTGCATGCTACCCGCCAATATCACCCACACACACACACACATACACACACACACACACATATGCCTCGCATGTTCACATCGCTCTGAGGAAGGTCAGTGTGTGATAATGCATTATCAGGACAATTCACAGCCAGCCAGGGGGGTGGGGGGTGTGGGGATGGGCGCTAGGTAGGGAGAGGGGCGAGAGAGAGTGCCAGCAGAGGCAAGGGCAAAGGTCACCATGTCAAAATATTCATCCGACCATTTTCATTAGTGAGGCAGTCGGCAAGCAATGGGGGGAGGATTAATGACAACGATTAGGAGAGCGACAGCATAATGAGTATTCAATCTACACTGACTAAATTCCCACAGTATTTATTCAATTGGAAAAAAGAAAACAAATCATACTATAATGTTTAGGCCCTACTCATTTTCATGTACTGTGTGGAACAGACAACGTTCTTTCTGCTTCTCACAATATGCAATTTAATGTACAAACACATTTATAAATACATGTACTGTACGTATAAATACATAATATGCATGTACACGTACATTGTGTACATGTACATGTACATGTACATGTATGTACCAGTACATACATGTACATGTAGTCATGTACACATGTACACTGTATATTATCTTTGTTAGTCTTATTTTTGATGTCAAGAGTTACTGTACATTACATGTACAGTATGTACAGTACATCAAGAGGGAGTTATTTTCATGCACATTCTTCTGTACATGTAATGTACAGTACATGATGTACACATGTACATTACATACATTAATGTACATGTACTGAACATGTGTACATGTACAGTGTGTGTGTACATGTACATGTACATTGTACAGATTTACATGTACACTATATTTTATGTGACCTACATGTAAGATGACATACACTGTACATGTAAATTGTAATGAGGCATCTACATGTATGTATGTACAGTTTTCCTTTTCGAGTAAAACGGCATTGAAAGTCAAAGTACATGTATTGTCAAAATGCATGTCAAAAACAACATTTAATTTTTTACATTTCCGGAAAAAAAATTCAACCAATAAAATGTGTAAATATTGAAATTTAAGCAGGGATTTTGTAACTTTGGACTTTGGACGCGTTGTAACTTTGGACTTTGGCAACATTTATGGAAAGAATTTTGATTCATTGGATTCATGATATTTGGGATTTTTGATAATTTTGATTCATTTTCATTGAAAAGCTAATGAGGTGGTCTTTGCAGATTTGATCATAATGGGTTTACTGCTTAAAAACACATGTAGCACAACAATGCTCAGATTTGATTTTGCGTACACTTAAAACAATGCACAACTTAGCATTTCTCTAATTTCAGAAATAAACTCTCACTCTCTGCCTCTCCCTCTCTCTGTCTCTCTCTGGCAGATAATTGCTAGAATGATAATTGAGAAAGTCTACAAGGTGTCCCCTCGTTCATTTTCTTGCAGCCCATGAGGACCCTCTACCGCAATCCAGTCTCCCCCCCCCCCCCTCCCTCCCCTGTCTAGTAGCTAGTAGCGGGCCCTGTCAGCAGACGTCCATGCCGAGATCAATTCGGTCCACGGGAGCCGGGAGTCAGGCCTTCCAAATTGAAGAGGGCATTACCGAACAGACCTCTCGCCAAATGCTGCTGCCCTCTTTAGTCTTCACTTTCCGCGACAAGTTGCAATGTAATAAAGCGCAGTGGCTTTTTACTCAAATGACCCTGACAGATAGATGTGCTGTATACTGTAATGTAATATCTTGTTTTTAGGGAAAACAAGGATTTCTTTTTTTATGTTATGCTCCACGGAACACATAACAAATAATTACATTGTACATTTACATGTACAGCAATATGTGCATGTACACACTGTATGGTACACTGTTACACTGTACACTGTACACTGCATATATATTCTAAATTATGCATAATTTGAAAGGAGTAAGCTGAGAGAACGTGTATGGAATATTCCATGATACTATAACTGTCTTTACAATTTAACTTTGTTCATTGCATTTTTATTAATAAAGAAAACTAACTAGATCTTTGTACATGTACATGTATATATTAATGTACATGTACATGTACATGTACATGTACATGTACAACACATGTACTCAGTACAGTACCGGTACATGTACATGTACATGTAGTACATGTACATTGTACACTGTACACGTGTACAGTACGATGTAAATGTACAGTACATGTACATGGGTGTGTACATGTACATGTACATTACATTGTACAATCTACATGTACCGGTACATGTATAATAATGTACACGTAATAGTGTAGCTCTAAGCAGATTTCTTCTTTATACCGGTACATGTGTACACTATGTATTTGTTTAAGTTTGAAAGCATGATAAAAATACAATGTACCGGTACATGTACCGGTGCTTGCCCTTTAGTTACATGTACATGTACTTTGCATGCACAGTACAATGTACACAATGTACATATACATGTACATGTACAAAAATTCAAGCAGCTTGGGCAGAATGCGAACCCGCGACTCCTGCTTTCTTGTGCAGACTGCAGACGCCCAAGCTGGCAGATTTTTTTTTCAGCAGGTAATCGGGCAAAGCACTGAGCACTCAGCGCTTATTACGTCAAGTTGGGCAAACCCTCATTGAATTACATGTACATTCTCCTTGATGCGATTGCGAACATCATATTATATAACTAGTAAATGTACATGTACATAGTACACTTAACATAAAATTATATGTTCAGGAGCGTGTACCGGTATCTACACATGGGGACATGGACATATAGTAGGCTATTTTAGAAAATTGAAAACTAATATTTTATAACGTACTGTACAGTGTATACAGTTATTCAAACTTGTACATGTAAATGTACTGTACATGTACTTGTACTGTATACATGAACATGTACATGTATCATGCACACATGATTGTACATTGTACATGTACACTGTACATGTACAATGTAAATCACGTTCAAATAGCTTCCTGTACATGTAAATGCACTACTTCCTTTACAAATTACAAATTTGAGCAACTGAATTAACATTCAATCAGATAATACACTATAGGAATGGTACTGGGTACATGTACAGTACTTATCGCCTGTCCTTTGGGGAATTACATTACATACATGTACATGTACAGTACACACATGTGTGGCGTGCTGTACATGTACATGAACAGCACATGTGCATGCATTTGTATGACTCTGTACATTTATGTGGTCAGTAAAGTCGCTAGTCTTGAATACGGTAACAGTCCGAGTTCCAGAAAGTCAAAAGTCTACCGTATCTTGATTGTGAGGCGCGGGACCCATGTTCCATTGCTGCCATCTTGTCATCGGCAGGTCCGCTGTCAACTGCCCACATTGTCTCCAATTATATCTCCAATGGCTGTATTGTACTTGTACAAAGTACATTCATTCATACAACATGTACATGTAGCCTCGTCAGCTACATGTACAATCCAATTGGCAGAGTGACAATGGCCCCTACATGTACTATGATGACAAGCATTTTACGGACACAACTCCACCTGAAAACCTCTCAGGGATGTCCACAGGGGTGTGTGCGCAGGTAGGGATCACCCGCAACCCCCCCCCCCCTGTCCAAACGTGGACCCCCACTTCGCGCGAAAACGGCCCGGCAGATTTTGACTGATTAAATAAATAACTGCGAGGAGGGTCGGAGATGTCTTCCTTACAATGTGTGGCAACATACGGGGGAGGGGAGGGGGTCTGAGGGATGGGATTGAGACGTGGCTGCGACATCACATGGAAAATGCGCCGCTTCGTGGAATGCCGAGCTAGGTTCCTCACCCTGTGGACTCCAGCCGACATCAGAGACCATAGTGTACATGTGTACATTCATGCACATTCTAAGCCCATCTATCAGTACGAGATCGAGTGCATACGCCGAGGCTTGTTAACCGAGTGTGAAGACTTCAAAGGTGGCTACCATCGATTGTTTTGTGCTTCTGTACGCACGGCGAGCAATTATCAAATATTCGGTCATTACAGGAGCAGTTCTCTTGATGAGGCTTTCCTGATGTCTGCTAGATTCTGTCACACCTCATGTCAGAGAGATAAAGTGACTGGCCTAATATAGACAGACTGTGCAGGGAAGGTGATTGATTTATGCCTGTGTTGGTGGCTTGGTGCATGTCAAGGTTGATGTGTCTTTGGCATAAATTAATTATACATGACATACACTGTATATGTACAAATGTACTATACTATAAGTGAACAAGTGTGGCAAAACTTACACTACATGCATGTATACATGTACTGTAGATGTTCACACAGTCACTGTACTGCACAAGTGTACATGTACATTGTACAGTGTACATGTACATGTACGTACACACATGTGTACACTGTATGTAAAGTTACAGTATGGGCTATTATTATTAACCGTGAACAAACATGTCCAGTTCATACATGTACAGTGTACAATGTACGTACATTGTACATGTACATGTACATTGTACATGCACAGTATATTCATACTGTAAGTGTACATGTAATACAAATGTACATGTATGTACTTTACATGTACATGTACATACATGTACCTGTACATGTACATGTACATGTACGGTACTTCATGTACATAATTTGCCAAAATTGCATGTACATGTGTACATGTACTGTCTGAGTAACTGTGAGGTTAATATCCTTTGACAAACACACGTACACTTACATGTACATGTACATGTAAGTGTACGTGTCTTTATAAAGTACAGTGTAAGTACACTGCCTGTATAGTACATGTACATGTTTTGCACATGTATGTATTTGTGTACCTATACGTACACATGTACATGTAGTATACGGGCTACAGGCAAACTGCAGAAGCCGCACTTGATCAAGAGGTAGTCATCTGCTTGGTGAGTTCATGTGAAGTGTCATTTCACTGCACTACGCCGATGGATGTTGACATTACAGGGATAGCTTTTACGCCTTCAGTCCGACCGAGCCAGAGCCAGATATAAATACATCGGGAAAAATCAGTGATGATATTTATGGATCCCACTCCCGTCCCGTTAAAAAGAAAAAAAGAAAAGCAAACACCGATGGAGGGGACTAGAGGTTCTTAGTCAGTGTAAGAGTTCAAGGTACAAAATCACAAATCAGCCTACACTGTACATGTACAGTGTACTGTACATGTGCATGTACCATGTAAATTGTACATGCACATGTACAATGTACATGTACATGTACCGGTACATGTACAGTACATGTGCATGTACTGCATGTACATACTGTACAGTAAATGCACGTGTACCGGTATACATGTACAGTATGTGCAAAATCCTGGCCATCAGATAAGGGCTGGTTTTAAGACTGCTCACTTCAATCTAAAGATTTCATGAAAAAAATACTCGGGGAATACTTATACGTACATGTACATGTACATTGCTTCCTTCTTTTTGTATAGGTACTGTACATGTGTACAAGGCCTGATTACCTTCACACTTACATGTACGCGTGTACATGTATACGTACATGATCGATGTACCGTACATGTACAGTGTACAGTGTACATGTACATGTATATGTATACATGTACACAGTACAGTACCTGTACATGTACATGTACGCCACCATGTACATGTACATGTACATGTACATGTAGCAAGTAGCAACAAGTCCTTGTTGAATGTCATTTGGGGGTTGTAAGGGAAGACAAATCTGTGTTTTTGTGCGGACAATGAAGGATTTTAATCTAATTTAATTTAATTTAATTTAATCTACATGTAATGTATGAGTGGTGGGATTGTCTGTGAAAATTATGCGGTGTGTGTACAAGTTGTCGTACTTTTCTTATTAATACATGTACATGTATAACTCCCATAAGAACATAAAATTATTGTGTAGCTTTCCATAAACCATCAAGGGGAGGCTGATCATTTGTTCTAATCTAGCAGAAACTCATCAACATTGTGTGTATTCTTCCCCCCCATTTTTTTTTTGTAAATGAGAGGACTTGATGCTTAGAGCCTTACATGTAGATCCTCGTAAGACCTTACCACAGAACCAGATTTTCATCAAAACTGATACCGAAAATACCATAACCTTTGCTCTCACTTTGTGGGCTTTGGCTTCAAGTGATAGTCTGTGATGACTGCCCCCATGATTTTCAACAGTTGATAGTATCGCAGGAGATAGGGTGCTGTGGTTGGGGGCTAAGAGGGGACATCTACTGGACGAGTGGACGGCCTAATCCAATTGATTTGAGATACAGCCTATTCCACCTGCCAGCATGCCAATGACAAGTGTCTGCCAGGATTTACCAGGTTAAAGATTCCGATACCCCCATTACTCAATTCCGAGCAGAACTCACTTGACACCCTATCTTTTCACAAATCCTGACCGAAAATCCTTCATCTTTTTGTTTTCTCCCACAGTGCATATTGTATGTGGGGCAGATTATGAATTATGAATACCTACATGTACATGTACCTAAGCATCAATCCCCTTACAAGGTACACGACTGTACCTGTACACTGTATACAGGTACAGAACAATTGTATATGTACTTACTGTATACAGGTACAGTACAATGTACTTACTGTATACAGACCTACAGTACAATGTACTTACTGTATACCGGTACATCCATGTTTTCATGAACATGTACAATGTACATGTACATGTACAGTACAAGGGTACATTGTGTACAGTACATTGTACATTTTGATTTACGTTGTACACTGTATTTGATGAATAGACATGTATTGGCTTTGTATTGTGCTGATAATAGCAAGTACATGTACATGTGATGATGTACATGTAAAAAAGCTCCAGAAAAAGTACAGGGTCAGTGTACAAATGTACATGATTGACCAAATTCTACTGTATACAGTGTACATTGTACAAGGCCCCAATGGAAACCAGTTTTATACTGTTTGGGCTTACCCTTGGTCAATAACTGCAATAAAATTATTATAAATAAATAAATAAATCTGAAAAATATTGCAATGTGCATGTTTTTGTACATGGTACATGTATACATGTAGGCCTACAATGTATACGTTGTACACTTTCACAAACTGTTCCGATTCATGCTTCATACACGTATGTACAGTATTACGCATGTAAATGTCAAGTCAGCCATTCTTGTCATTACAGCTACAGTACCGTACACTATACATGTACATGTACATTGTACATCGATTGTCTTTTATCAAATGGCCCAATTTTCATCATCATCATCATCAATTTCTTTCTTTTTTCAAAAACAACCGCATTACTGTCATTATCACAGCCACAACTGTAATCACATCACTTTCCATGTCATTTTAATCATTGCCATTTTTGTCATTACTGCTGTCACTGTAAATGTTGGCAACCAATTGTTTTCGGCGTGGGTGCTTGCCAACAAAAACACCGAGAAAGCTCCAGGTACTGACCCAATTTGCAAGGCTTTCAGCCCATGTCGTCGGTGGTCAGATCGCGATCAGAAACACTGGCACCCAAACGGCTGCAATTGAGGCTAAAGGTAGCCAGGGGAGGTCATCTCCCACGTAACATGTAGTACTAGTATGGCCACGGGCAGCCGGTAGGCGGTAGCATCTGCCTACTAACTGCACACCGTGGGGAGGGCCGACTATTGATTTTACTCCACCACAACCGACGCGCCCTTCACATCGGCAAAATTAATGTACAGTAGCCTTCAAACGGTTCTATAACTTATAAGCAACACGAGCGCTTGCCGTTTACCCGCAAACCAGGACCCAATTTTTTTCAAAGCTCTGCTTAAATATCAAATTTCGCTCCGGCAAGATGGGCCAACGCCGATCAATCGGGAAAACAAGAGTGGCCATTCTTTCCTTCGTCTTTTTTTCCCCGGCAAATAATGCGGAGCGCGGGGTGCAGGCTGCCGAAAGACCCCTCAGCAGCTGCAGGCCGCAGGAAACAGGGGACCAGTTAAAAAAATGAACTGCAGCAGATCAGTGCGCTTGTGGCCGACGGCCCGACAGTGCTTTTTCTTCTGCTCAATAGGAGGGAAGGGAACCGGGGGAACATTTGACCGGCAATTTCTTTTTGGGTGGGTTGGGGGGGGGGAAGGGAGGAGGAAGGGGAGAGAGATCTTACTTGAAGGAGTCGGGGGAGGCTGGGAGGCAGTCATAGGGCCTGACAAACCACTTGCCGAGATGAACGTAATTATGGCTCAGCAGACACCTGCAAGGAAATAAAAAGGGGCAAAATTTGGATTCAACTTTGCATGCAAAACCCAAAAGCACGGATCCGTGTCCGATGTGCTTTAATCAAATACAAGTACAGTACATGTATTCAATAACAAATGCACGTAATTAGAGTTGAAATACATGTATCCATTGAACAACACTTTAGTGCAAGTACAGGTGTACATGTTTGTACATGTACATGTACATGTTGTACAGTATGTCGTGGGACACAATACGTGTACATGTACACACATGTACACTGTAGCTGTGATTCAAGCTGTGATCAAAGAGTAAAAATTGGTGTGCAAAAATGTTGCAAACTGCTTGCTGACTAAAAGGACCAAAATACGAATATCAAAAATAAGGAAACCCTGGCATTTTGAACTTGTACACATGTACATGTACATGTACATGTACATGTAGTATTTAAGTACAATACATGTACATGTACATGTACATGTACATGTACATGTACATGTACATGTACATGTACATGTAGGACCTTTCTCAAAGGCAGAGAAAAGTCCTACTACAGTCACTAGGGATCGAAACATTGGGCCCTCCTAATTTTTGATAGAGTAAAAGGTACATGTAATTACCAAACTTAAACAGCAATTACTGTACATGTGTACCTCTATCAACTTTGACAAAAAACTACTTTATAAGATTCTTTAATTTCCAGTTATGTACATGTAGTCGCTACATTCTATTGTCTTTCCAGTTCTTACTTGACTCGAAAGATCAGGCCGTCTAACTTTTTTAAAGATTCAGTACTCAAAGGGGGGAAGTACATTTACACACTGTAGGTCATGCATCAGTTGCAAACTCCTTTTACTGACTCGACCGGCCAGAAATATAAAAATCAGGGCAAGAGAGAGAGAGAGTACAGTCATATACAACATGTATGATAATTCTATCCCTTGTCACTCTGCCTTTGAGAAAGGTCCTGCTAGGATCAAAACGTCAGGCTCACTAAATTTTAAGATTTGCATTTTTGTCATTTTAGTCAGTATAAAGCAGTTTGCAACATTTATTGTATACCACTATAATTCTATCCCAACAGGGTCTCTTGTGAAGACAAGAAAGTCTCAGCACTCCTGGAACAGAAAAGCCCATGGACACCTTATAATGAATTTGGTGTGAATTTTTAAATTGCACCTCATAATTATGCGTTATTGAGTGGTGGAGGGTCAGCTGAGGAAACATTGACTCAAGCAGCCGATTAGTTGTGGGGGGGGGAGCAGGCTCAGGCCAAGGGCTTGTAACCAAACTATTAGTCACACTGTCTACCCTCTCCTGACATTGACGCTGGTATCACTGAGCAAGTATACTCTCTTTGTGTCAGCTGTCAGGAGAGGCTGCCACTGTCTACAGGTCATGACCCCCGACCCCCTAAAGGTCAAGCTCACTGAGGAAAGGGGTGCCTTGCCACCGACGCCACGGGTTAACTCGAACAAGGCGCATAAATTTAGCACCTCGGCTGGGTTGAGATTTGGAATATTTTGGGCCCTGTTTTTCAACCGTTGAATTTGGGGGGGAAGGGGATTGGTGGGGAGGGGTTAATTGATATCTTACTCATGAACTGGCAAAACTTGAATTGAAAACAGTCTCTCTCTAAGTAATGCAACATGTACTGTACGATATACATGTATGGCGGATCATGCACGTACACCATGCTCGTCTCTTCTCTCAACTCTCTTGTCGTTGCCAAGCACCTTCTGAGACAATTCCCAGCGAATTAGAGACCTTCCCAGACCCAGAGGGACAACGCCTTTGCTAGATGACATTTTGGCCAGTACCAGAGATGCACACAGCCACAGAGAAAGAGAGAGAAATCGGGCGAAAAAGTGGGAGCGACTGAGAGAAAGAGAAAGTGAGGGGAGATTGAGAGACAAAAAGAATGAGTGCGAGAGAGACAGACAGATAAAAAGAGATTTCAAGTGAGTGACAGGATGCAAGAGAATGAGAGATAGTTAGAGAGAAAGAGCAAGAGAAAGATAAAAGAGACATACAGAAGGAGAAGGAGAAGGAGAAGGAGGAGGAGGAGGAGGATAATGAGGAGAAGAAGGAGGAGAAGGAGGAGGAGGAGGATAATGAGGAGAAGGAGGAGAAGGAGGAGGAGAACATGGAGGGAAAGATGGAGAAGGGGGAGGAGGAGAAGGAGAAGAAGAAGGAGGAGAAGGAGGAGGAGGAGGAGGGGAAGGAGGAGAAGGAGAAGGAGGAGGAGGAGAAGGGTGAATAATTCATGATGGCGCCACAGTGAACGCAGCACGGTGTTAAGTAATGTCTTCAGCTGCGCGCACAGAAGGTGCGCTGTCACAATGAGCATCAGAGTGTTGTCTGACTGTGTGCTGACTGGCCCAGCCTGCCGACACAGCCTAGGGTGAGGAGTATGAGGCAGGGAGGGAGGGAGAGAGAGAGAGAGAGAGATAGATGGGAGGGGAGGCAGGAGTCTGGACATTTTAAATAGCACAAATCTCTAGATTGCACTTCAAAAGTACAGAGCTGGAGTCTTTCCCAGATCGGGAGGGGGGGGAGGGGGTGTTATTAGCCGCCTCAGAGAGTCCTCCTATTAAAAGCATGGTTCCAGGTACATACATGTACATGTACGTGTACATACAGTACACTGTACATTACATGTGCGTACATGTCGGTGAGTATAATGTACATACATGTACATGTATATCATGTGTACATGTATACATGTACAGTAGGCCTATACCTAAAATTTCTAACAGTCTGTATTCTCTGAGTGACCAGTTGACCTGATCCTTCTATTCTTTTAATGGATTGGAAAATGTCTGAAGGTGGATACAATCCCTATCCTTTTCTTTACACTTTCTCCTTTCTCCTTTCGCCTGAAGAGGCTACTACTCCTGTCGAAGGAATGACAGTACAACTGAACAGTGAACATGCACATAAGCATACATGTACAGTATGCACCTACATGTGTACACATGAACGTAACACACATAACACAAGTGTGGAGAGTCAGGGAACCTGTCTCATTCACAGCATACATGTAGTACAGTACATGTACATTCAGCAGTCAACAATTCCATTTATTGCTGACTATTCCCTAGTCCATGGGCAACTGCAGGCATGCATGAGTACAGTCCCTTTTTTGAAACATTGAATCCAGGTCCATCCTACAGTATCAGCTAGGGGAAAAACTTGCAAATAGGCCTACCCCTGTACATGTAAACAATTTGTGTAACCTGTACGGTAGAAAAGAAAACAGCAATTTTACCATTCTCTAGTTTGTGGTTCTTCTTTACGTGGTGAATTGTACTTACACTTACACTTACAAACAGGATTTAGAGTATTACATGAGAAACGGGCATATGTTGTGGCACTGGCACTGTCCATTTACATAAACTATGCAAATTTATTCATGCATGCGGGCTGCGTAGGGCTAGCTGGAAGGGTGTATGCACCGTCTGCCACGTTAAAATGAGTCCTATTGAAACCCTTTTTTTAATTTCAATTTGCTTTTCATTGATGTCTTCTTTTAAGAAAGCAAGACAAACCACTTCACGAATGTATAGCTTAGTAAAAACGAATGGATACGCCATCATCAAATGGCAAGGGCATTGGGGGAGCCAACCAAATTGTTGGGGATTCTTAATTGCATGTATTCCTTTTCTTTTCTTTTTGGAGTTTATGACTGTTATTCAGCAAGATACACTGGGCTGAAAGCTATTAGAGAAGCGTTATTAATATGCGTTTAAATCACGGCATCCGTGGTCCGACCGCTAGACACTCCGTCTGTGCCTGAGGGGGTCACACATCAAATTCTTCCATTTGCAGCCCTTTCTTAGAAGATACATACTGTAGACCTACGTATACAGTATGAAGCTGACAGGGGATACTACGCTAACATTGTGCCACGCATAGCGTAATTTGATCAAGTCGCTTGACATAAGATGAGATTGCTATGCATATTTTGCGACAGTGCTTTTCCCTGACTAAAAGAGAGAGAGAGACAGACAGACAGACAGACAGAGAGACATGGGTTCCCACTGAGTCAGGGTATTGGTTGGTTAAGAGGGACAGAACGGACTAGCTTCAGTCTTTTTAACATACCGTACCACTGAATTTTTTTAATTTTCAAAATACTATTCACTCCCAATCCAGATACAAATGTACATCACATACAAGTGTACATGTACCGGTACACCAAACGAGGCTTATTATTACACATGTATGCATGTACACATGTACATGTGTACATTTCAGATTTGCTCAAGCATGTTTAGATCACAAATGACATAGATACATGTACATGTACATGTACATGTGTGTACAATGTACAGTACACAAAGTACGGTGTTTACATGCACATGTAATCTTTACAGAATGCCTGCAATATCCTTCATCTTATCACTACTTAGAGAGCTACAAGCAGTCATCGGCTACCTTAATCCGTGATTCTTGTTTTCCTTTTCTTCTAACCGACTTACAGAGAAACTGGGGAAGTACATGAATTGTCCAAGGTTTTGACCTGCGCCTTGAACTTCGCCGAAGAGGAAATGCCTGGTAAGCCTTTGGATAGAGAGTCTTTCAACTGTCATTAGCACAAGTGTCAGGTGAAAAGTGCGGAAATCAGCTGATCTGAGGGAGAGCTGCCTGTCTTGGACAAGGGGAAAGTCCAGCCAGGTCACAGTGGGCTTTAAAGTGAAATTCCAGCATTACAAGAATGTCCTCATCAATACATGTGGAGATTGTTAACAGAAAGCTGTGCAGTCATTTCCTGGAGACAAAATGAAGTGTCACTTTTTCAAAAGTATTTCACGATTCAAAAAGCGAAAAGTGGATCGTGATGTTTCATGCTAGTGCGAACGCACACTGTTTGTATCCATTCACTTCCGCCATAAAAAAAAAAGGCCAGGACAAAAACCAGGACATCGAGGGCCAGGCGAACTCTTGGGAGGCAAATGTGGACGTGGCACTCCTGAGCGTGACTCGTTCCGGTACTTACCGCTCAATGAGGTTGTGCAGCGACTTGAAGAGTAGCGTGCGACACTCGTAAGACAGGCCGTTATCCCAGGTGCCTTGGTCAACTTCTGCAGGGGAGCCAATGGGTTTTTTTCAAAGAAAGGAAGAAGAAAAAGGAAACAAACATTAGGAAATGTATGCTCTCAATGAACAGAAAAGACAGTGATTTTGTTTTCATTCAAAAGAGTGGAAAAACTACTTCTGCTGTTATCATTTAACCAATGCACACTCTTGTGCAATCACTGTACATGTACACGTACTTTACATGTACAGCACAGTGCATGTACAATGTACAGTACATGTACACGTGTACATGCACTGTATGTGTCAAGACATGAGTGGATATTGCTAATATCTCTAAAAGCATTACATCAAACATACCAGTAACTCTTTGGTTTTATTTGCAAATTTATTCTTTTATTCAATAAAGCTTGTTTGGAATAGAAGACACAATCTTTAAAAAGTCCAGATCCTGCTGGCATCGAAACCCTGCAGCAGGGCCCTTCCTTAAACATTGGATTGCTTTTTTCTCTTTCAGGCCATTCTACCGGGAGTCAGTTAGCAGTTTGGGGCGTTTTTAGCTGCATTACAATTTAGATGTCCTTTGCACTATGCAGTATTGCTTGGGTCAGGCGGAGTGAAGAAGTCCTTTGGACACCCAATTCACCCATCAGTCGTTGGTTTAATTTGAAAAACATTACAAACAAATCCTTGGTATCCTGTTTCCAAGACCAGACCTACAAGTACGGTAGAAAACACTGCAAAGCAATGCACACATGTACTGTGCTTTGTTTACGAGGGGGAACCTTATGGAGTCATTTTTAGCATTTCAACAAAATTAAGTACTTTTGTAAGGGGGTCACGACCCGTATCCCATAACTTCTAAGGACCACATGGCCCTCTCCCCTCCAACAGCCAAACACGTACATACATGTATGTACATGTATGCAGGAGTACAGTCAGTGCACAAAGAACTCATATATTTCTCCCTCAACACCACATGTAGTGTGTACCCCCCCCCCCCTTCCCTCTTCCCCAAACAACTCTTTCCCCACCAAAAGAAAGCGAAAATATGAGTAAACAGGTCTCCAGTCCCATGACATTTCAGACAGCGCAAGTGAAAATATGGTGGGATGGAGAGAGAGAGGAGAGAGGGGGAAGGGGGATCTCGGTGGGAACTCGGTACCATTTGCAGCTGGGTCTGAATGGGCAGCCAGGTCCGCGGGAAAGAAGAGGAACTCAATGGAAATACGATAAGCAACAGGGGGCCACGTTCAAAGATGACAAAAGCCAGGCGTGGACCTGGTCCAAGGGGAGGGAGGGAGAGCGAGAGGGGGAGGGGGAGGGGGGGGGGGTTCTGACGAGCGAGGGATAATTAACCCTTCATAAAAGCCCCATCAATGGCGGTTGTGATTGGACATCATTCATTGGGAAACATTATGGGAAACATCAGTGGGGAAGGGGAGGCCGATTGCTGGTCTAGCCTTCAAAAAAAAAAAAATTGTTTGCAAATCTCAAATCATGGGTCAGAGTGCTGTACTTTCAGAGCATACAGACTAGGAGTCACGGCAGCTTTGCAGCATTGTTGGGCTGATTTGATGGTCACCCCAAAATTCAAAACTGGAGCAGAGATGCCCTGAACTGCAGACCCACGAGGAAAACAAAAACATACTTGACTAGTTGACTGATCCTCCTTATCGGGCTTCTCTTTTGACTCTTAATGATTAAATGCGTAGACCTGTTTGTTTTTCTAAATTAAATTGAAATGCAAAAGTACCTACATGTACATGTACCTGTAAATGTCTTGTGTAATATACAATTTATGCATGTACACACACACAGTACCTGTACATGTACTAGACATGTACTGTAGATGTACATGTACTGTACATATGTACAATGTACATGTTGTACAGTGTAGGTCATGTTTTCAGACGGACCTAGAGGCTAATTTCTACTGAGCTGCTCAAGCACCAAGCATTACCTTCTTAGAATTACACCAGCCCATGCTTCACTTGGAATTGATGCCCTACTAAGCAATCCCACGTTCAACAGTACATTTACATACATGTACAGTATGTATACGTCATACGTGTACCTGTGTAAGTACCGGTACGCCTACTCTTACTGCTGTATATTATTATTAGAAAGAGATTCGAGTGAGAATACATGTACATGTACGTCTGTGTCTTTTTTCAACTATTCTGGCAGACTTTTCCTACCGACTGCCGAGCATGCTTGTGGAGCTCTGAGAAATTGGTCCACTGCACATTTCATTTAGAGTAGACCCTAATTTTTTTTAATTTTTTTTTACCTAGCGTTGCATTTTACCTCAGCACTTGTTCAATCAATCTCGACCAAATGAGGTTTTTTTTTCTCTCTCTCTCTCTCTCTCTCTCTCTCTCTCTGTCTCTCTTTCTTTCTTTCTTTCTTTCTTTCCCCTCGGTGGCACAATGCTGTGACTGACCCTGGCAGCAGCTTCTCTCTTTCTCTTTCTCTGGAGAGAACTGACTGACAGACAACGATTATGTGTACATGTACAGTGCACATGTACACTAGTGTACATGGGCAAGCCATTATGACTGGCATTTGGCCAGGGAAATACTGTGAAGGTCAAACCCTGATATGGCACATGGTACATAGGAAATGTGTAGATTTTGTACACTACAACCATGTACATGTACATATATTGTACTGTACATGTACATGTACTTCCATGGACATGTTCACTGTACATGTACATGTACATTTGTACATTGTACAATGTACATATGTACATGTACCGGTACAATATGTACCGGTACAATATACCTGTAGCATTTGAAGAGATCATTACCAAACACGACAATTTACATACTGTATCCGTGTACGTGTAATGTACATATTGTACTACATGTCGTATTGTACCGGTACATGTATCATGTGTACATGTACATGTATTCCCTCAAAAGAGAAAGTTTCAAACTGTTCTTTATTTTCATTATTCAGCCTTTGAGAGAGGTCCAGCTACATGTACATTATGTACATGTATGTAGTGTACATGTAGATGTGGTACAGTAAGATCAGAACGTCATGCACACTAGATCTGCAATGTTGTCGTTGATTTCAAAATACATTGTACATGTGGAACCTACATGTTAAGGAACATGTATAGTGTACACAGTACAGGTACTGTACATGACGTGTACAACAGTACAGTACACATGCACACTGTACATGTACAACAAAAATGTACTCGTACAGTATGTACTGTATGTGTGCAACAGACAGGTTACCATTCAAATGATTTATTGATTTATTGATAGATATTGTGAGTGCATGTTTCCTGCCTCAACACAGCAACAGTCTGATTTGATTTTTGATTTTGCTGAATTACGGTACAGTCCACTGAGTCCACTGTCCACTAGTGTCCAATACACGTACAAGTTTGAAAATGGCGTACCACTCAATTTGGAGCATGATTTGGAGTGACTGCCTAGAACGACTCCAAGTCCTACAGTAAGTCTTCTCCTATTCGGATAAATGCAATTAAAAGCCACCTTAGGGCCATTCCCACTACGAAAATAATCGCGACTTGAATCGCAATTCAAAAACTTGCTTTTTTTTGTCGTCTCCACACAAGCCAAAAATTTCACGTCACAAAAAAATCACGAGCTGATTGCGGTTAACAGTTGTGGTCAAATGGTGTGTGTGTCCTTGAGGGTGGCCGCGTAGGAAGACATACAAGCACGGCACTTCCAGTCAATCAGAACGTAAGTGTTGCATTGTGGGATTTGAACAAAAAAAACCGGTGCGATTCAGTTGAGCGTTCCCAAATAAAGTGCTGCAAATAAATGCGATTATTTAAAAAAGTCTCACTTTTAGTGGTATCCGAATTGCAATTCAAATTCCACTAATAATCGCATTTATTGTGTCCACACACGCAAGAAAAGTGGAGGTTGAATCGCGATTCAAATCGCGATCCAAATAATCCTGTTTATTTGGTGTAGTGGAAACAGCCCTCTTGAATGACTTTTAAGGAGTGCAAGTGATCAAGACCATCCCTAAGCTCAATGTTGACCTTTGTGATGATGATTCTCATCCAGGCATCTGTACATGATGTAAATGCACATGAACATGCACATGTATACATACGTGTATGTGTTTATGCACATACATGTACTGTACTGGTAGATATACATATGTACAGTGTGAGTGTACTGTACATGTACACATGTACATGTACATGTATGTGGACATACATGTATCATGTACAGTTTTCCAATTTGTGTCTTTGTCCCAAAACTTAACTCTTTCCAGTTTCCAGATAATGTACACATGTACAGTACATAGATCTACATACATTGTTGTACATGTAATGTACATGTACGTGTACATGTACATGTAGGCCTACACTGTACATGTAGCTACATGTACATGTACATGTACATCAGTACATGTAAAAGTACATGTACATGTACCTAGGTCCTGTACAACAACACATGTACATGTACAATGTGTACTGTGCAAGTATACGCAGGACCTGCATGGGCTAATTCTAGGCACTAAATCTTGTCAATCCCATTTTATTTACCCAACCTGGGGGTCAGATGACCCACAAAAATATGGCATTCCAGGTTACTATGGCAACACCACCCAAAAGGGAGAGAGGGGGGAAGGGAAAAAAGCCCCGGGAGTGAAAGCACCTGGCAATGTGGTTGACCTTGTGCATGCACATTGTAGACTGAAAATAAATGGGAACAATGGCTGAGCCTGACTGCTGGAAACAACTTTATATAAATTATGTTTAATACAAATTACAAAGGTTCTTTTTATCCTGGTACATGTACATGTAAGGGTTTTTTTTTGGGGGGGGGGGGGGTTGGGGATACATGTACGGCGTGTATCAGTTGGCAAATCACGTATAATTTGTGTACAGGTCTTCAATTATTCACCAAAATTTAAGGAAGATTAACCTTGCAAAACGGAGTAGCACATCAATACGGTACTTGTACACTATACTGTACATGTAAACTTAAAACCACTCCTCAAACATCCGACACCGATTGAATTTCACTTGAATAATCAGGTACTCCACAACTATACACAGGATAATCTCTGATTCAGGGGAATTTACGGCGCATAATTAATTGCTGCACCCGAATAAATGCAGAGATGAATGCAGGCACTGGGCCATGGGAGGAGGAGTGGTAGCAGAAAGGCAACATACATGTACAGTAACACGGCCAGTGCTGAAAAATAACAGAGAGGAGAGGGAGGGGGGGAACGCCAGTGCAACCAATTTATTAGCCTGCATTCATAATGACGTGCGTGTATTGACGTAACTTGACACAGGGCAGTCGGTATCGACAGTGACCTATTATGGGAACACCCCTGAGACAGTGATTAGCAATGCTCACAGATCGGCGGAGAGGGGGAGGGAGGGTGAGGGGGAGGGAGGGAGGGAGGGATGAATATGGCAGCCAAACCCCATGGTGCTACCAATCACATTGGAGTCCCTCGGAAATTTATTTCCTTACGCCCTGGACGAGACCCACGATGAAGTAACCTGCGTGTGATGGCATTTCCATCTCTGAATATTTATATGAGGTTTTTTTTTTTCCTATCATTCTTTTCTTTGGCTCGTCTTCACCTCAGCAAACAGAGGAAGAGGAATCTAATATGCGGATACTGTAAGTGGCTACTACTTGCATTTGCTGTGTCAATTGAATGGATACAATGCACACAAAGGTAGACCCACTACAATGTTCAGTGACAAAACAATTAGACAATTTACAATGGAATTGTATGCACAATTGCACATGTTATATTGTATCATTAGGAATAATGACAGCCCTAATCTCCTGTGAGCTGCAGGGAATCATGTAGAAGGGCCAGGGTTGATAACGAATTGGCTGACAATACAGTGTACATCCAAGGGCCGCCCAACAATTAACTTGCATATTTCCATTCCACTGTACTCGTGCCCTGCACTAAAACAATTTTGATATTGAAATTCTGAACGTGTCGCTTGTCATACGGGGGAAAGGTTAAATAGGCCTACAGGATAATCCACAGCCTATGATTATTAAAACACAAAATCAGCACAGTTTTGTACACGTATATATGCAGGTATACATGTGTACAAGTAAAGACTCCCCATTCATTTTTTAAGAGGATATACAATACATGTAATAATGTAAAATGCACAACCAGCAAATGTTGATTGTATTGATTTTATGCACTGGGAATGACCCTTTCATACCAAGCCAGCCCCCCCCCCCCCCCCGGGGCCTTGTGAACAGGGCAGCGGGGCAGAATACTGGCACGCAGCATTGCTGTCTGGACAAGCCTGGGCAAAGCCCTAATCGCCACTGTGCCCAATAATGCTCAGGTGCTGCCACTTTCATTATGCATATTACATAAAATGCATTTATGCGGAAAACAAGTTCTGAGAGGTTGTGTGTGTGCGTGTGTCTGCGGTACGTGTAATGTGTGTCTGCTGCATGTGGAAGGGAGGGGAGAGGGGGTTGGAGGTTGATCAGCTAGGCTTTTTCCGACGGCATCGATGAGTAATTCACGGTGGAGATGGAGCAGAACGGATGACCGGGGTGAGAAAAATCACAAACGCGGTGAAAGTCGGCTCAATAGGAGTGTTTTCAACTGTCCCTCAAAAAAAGGTGCATGAGTGCGATTTGCATCCCGAGTAAAACTCCATCATTTTATTCTTTTCTTTTTGTGGGCACAATATTATCGACGCAATTATGGTTGGGATTTGATCTTGATTTGGATTCTATTATTAGTGAGACATTTCTAAATAATCGGATTTATTTGTGCATGTGGGAATGCAGTTGCCTGATAAGAATTGCCATGCTTGTCTCACTGCATAGGCCACCCACATGGATTGACCACGATTGCTACACCACAAATGGCTCGCGGTTTTTTTTTGCGACACAATTTTTTGGCCCGTGTGGATGAGAGCCAAAAAACCCCGGTTTTAAATCGCAATTAAAATCGCGATTATTTTGCACAGTGTGGAAACGGCCCCACTAATCCACTACTCAAATCCATAAATACACACACACACAAATAATGTAAACAAATTGAGCATAAGCGTAGAGGGAGTTAAGGATATTAAAACATACAGTATACACTCAGACAGGTTTGTGTGAGGGTAGTCAGCTCAGCGTGCGCAAGTGCAAACGGTGCGGAAGACCCACCACGTACATATGTACATGTACCGATACATGCATCTCAATGTGTGGCATCTGCCCGCATGTAATTACCTCAAATGTAATTGAGAGCAAAATCCTCAAATTATCTCCCGCCTGCAACTCTGCAAGGGACAAGCCCAGGCATGACCACAAAATGGAAGCCAGCCATTGCCACTGATTTGCCAACAATCCAGCCAGGCTGAAGAAATTTAACACATTTATCATGACACCAATGCACTCCACCTCAGTGAACAGTTTTAGTCAGGGTTTGTTTTTTTTAGTTTAAGTTTTGGGAGGCAGCATTATGAGGTTTCAAATCACTAGAATACAGAGAGACAGAAGGTACATGTACCTGTACATTGTACATTAGCTTGAATGTCATGCATATATTATAAT
This sequence comes from Luidia sarsii, assembly GCA_949987565.1. Taxonomy (NCBI): domain Eukaryota; kingdom Metazoa; phylum Echinodermata; class Asteroidea; order Paxillosida; family Luidiidae; genus Luidia; species Luidia sarsii. The sequence goes on from OX465105.1 coordinate 15,366,350, forward strand.
TTTGGATAAATATTAGCCTAAACACCACGCTATTCCCACTTTGAAAATGATTAACAAAATGAAATGTAAAATCCCACTGGCCTTGAGACGGTTTACCTTTTCTTTTCTTTTTTTTCCTTTTTTTTTAACTGTATGAATTGCGAGTTGTTTTGCAGTCATTAATTTGCGATGGGTCTGCAAACTGTGATTAACCCTGCAAAGCCCCTTCTACAATCATCGGATGCGTGTGTGTATACAACCCATGCTCGGTATACACAGTATCATGGCTGGGGGGGAGGGGGGGGGTTATCGCCACACACGCCTGCACTGGGCCGTGCGTTAATTGAACGCCTACACTCTCTAGCCAGTGGAGTTAAATACGCCGTACATCGTATAATGCAGTTCCTATTGATTCCCACCTGTCACCAAAGTAGAGGGACTTGACAATTTCACGGGGGTGCATGTTGTTAAGCCACGTGCGAGCCTCTCACTCAAACATTTGAATTGATATTCTCGACGCCAGCGCGGAAATAGAAATATCCTCATCACATGGGCAGGAGTTGACAAATCCCATCACCAACTGAAAACAGATATCAAAGTCCAAAGGCTTCTGATCATTTTTCCTTTTTTTTTCCACAAAAATCAGGTGCCAACATTTGACAGTTTGACTATTTGCAGTATTTGGATTATATCACTGAGAGCAACCACTTCAGGGTGGGCAATCGCTGTGAAAGAAAGTCCTTTGGCAATTTTTTTTTCAACCTCTGCAGAAGCCCCGAAAAAATAGTTTTAGACAATATGAATTACATGTAAGCAAATGGATCAAACAATTACCAGGAAGCAATTGCTATCAACAAATGGATCAACGTCGAACTCCTAAGGAAATTAAAATATCCATCTAGATACCGGTACATGTACCTCAGATTGCAAGAGATTAACCTAGTATGCAAAACCAGAGGTATCGGGTTAAAGTCCCGGCCCAGTCAAAGATTCATTATTATTACAATGTATTAGGGATTTTAAATGTATAATGTGACAATGATTAATAATATAATAGATTTTGTTAATAAAATTGTGTGGAATTTGATTAATGTAATGTTTATTCTTGTAAAGCGCATTGAGGAATCTTTTATTCATAGTGTGCTATACAAATGCAGTTTTGTTATTATTATTTGCCATTTTTCCAAACTGCTTAAAAGTTCCCAGTCAGTTTTTCCTTCATTTGTTTGACTCTAATAGCCAGCTGATAGAGTGGGTAATAAAATGTAAAAAGGGAGAACCTTCAAAATGCCATGTTTGTGTTTGTTCTCTGTTGTGGATACCTGTACCTCTGGTGGGGAGCAAAGTTTAGCAAGCAAATAATAACCTTGGTGATGGGCGATGACTTGTATTGTTTACATACATGTTATGGAGAACTGATCGTCTCCAAAGACACAGGCAGCAATGTTCACATCCTCCCAGTGTAACAATATCTAGGCATGAATCATTCAGTGGCTAAATGTGTACCACAGCCGTTGGGAAAAATGCACTATTTATATACAACAGTCCCCGGCTGTTGCCCTTCTACATGAGCTCTGCATGTCCAAACATTATTGACTGCAGATTTCAAAGAAGACGTACATGTACATACATGTATGTAAACAGTACGGTACTTGGAAAGTTTGATGTATTTTGGCCATTTTTGTTCTGCTTATGAGTTATGTACAAATTGTACATGCATAGAATAGCATTTAAAGATTAATCAGTTGGAAACAATACATTATGCTTCCATAGCAACAACTACCGTACCGGTACTGTACCAGTACTTCATTAGATGCTACCGTATGTACATATACTGTACATGTACATGTACATGTACATTGTACAATTATAGTATTAGTACATGTACAGGGGCCTTCATCTTTTGGGACAGCCCACAGGGGTAATAAACAGCTTCCATTCGACCAATCATATGCACCTTTTGACTATAGCCCATTTCACACACAAACCGAAAAACTAGGGTCCTTGGTTACAGGCGCCAGTTATCTGTCACCTAGGTCGTTAGCGATCACGAAGCGAGCTTACACACACAACGCTGTCACCAAAACACCAACGTCCCCCCCGTTTCGGAACTTTACGTGCACTCAGTACATGTACATGTGCAATGATTAGTAGACTTCTGCCAGCCCTTACAGTTGAGTTGTTTTCTAACAAATAACTAAAATTTATTACAGTTATACTAGCGATGTTTTAAGTTTTGCGGTCAACCGAAGTGTATTTTCTAGAATTCTAGAAAATTTGAGAAGGAATTTTTCATTCATTTCTTGAGATATCGGAAGTTGAAAATTGCAAAATCGCTCCGTGCGGCCGCGGTAGATCGAGCCAAAATGACGGAGAAAAAAAATGTCAAACGCCGTCCAAATTTGTCAATTTTACCCTCAAATTAAAGCCTGTATTCCCCTTCTTTCTATTCATACCACTATTCATACCACAATAATATCGAAGGGAATGATATTAAACTACGCGGAAACAACATTCGGAGACAAACAATGAGAAGCGTATTACTATTATTATTTTTTTAGTTATGACCGATTTCCCTTCGCGACGTTAGCGAGGTTGGCATTCTAGGTGTGGTTTCCGCCTCTAGGTAAAGCCATAGTGCCACTACAGGAGCAGTAGGGCCAAAACTACATGTAGTCTATGCGCGGCACATGTGACATGACAACACGTCTTTGCACACACTGTTTACTGCACAGTGCACGTGCACACACATGGCTGCATACCAGTTACGACTGGAAAGTGAAAAGACTTGCAGAAGTCTACTACCAGTATTCATGAGCATTGAACGAGGTCAGATGCATGAAATGAACTTTATTGGGCTGAGGGAGACTTCCTGTCATGATATTTACAGGTACATGTACATTGTACATGTACATGTACAGGTACATGTACATGTACATGTACATGTGGGTGTAGGCCTACACGTTCAGTCAATTTAGGAGGTTGACATACATGTACATTAGTTCACCTTGAACATTAGAATTTAGAAAGGATAATGTTCAGCATGACTGCTCACCAAAAATTGTGAATTAACTTAATAATAAACTAATAATTTATTAACTGATAATTAACAAAGAAATAACCTGGAACTCTGCAAATTTCAGAAACATCAATAGAGTCACATTGAATCGACAATGCTGAGCTTTTCATGTGATGCCGCAAGTACAATGTACATGTACATGTACATGTACATGTACATTGTACATGTACCAGTACAGTACATGTACGTACATGTACAGTCGTACACACGTGTACATGTACATGAGTCCATTTCCCTTCAAACTGGCAACATTTGCCTGGTTTCCTGAAAGGTTTTCTCTGATTTACATGTACAATGTACATATGTACATGTACACATGTAATGTACAGTAACATTAAATGACAAAGGAAACATTCACTTGACGTATGTATTCAATCAGCACTGAGTGCTCAGTGGTTATAAGACCCCTCTTGATCAACATTCTCCTCGACACAAAAATCATATCATGAATATCTACCGGTACTGTGCGTAGTGTACATGTAGGAGAAACATTAACTGTATACATGTACATGTACATGTACACTGTACAGTGTACATTTAATATACCGGGGTACATGTACATACAGTATGTACATGGATGTATGTACACGTACCGGTAATATGCACATGTGTTGCATCGCCTTTTCAACAACAATAGGCATGCTTCCTCAGTGTGTAAACACCAAAGGCTGCAACATCAGGGGTATGGAGTGCGCACAATGACCAGGCCTTAGCATCTTGTGCTGAGAGGAAGGGATTAAGGGGTAAGGGGTTCTGGTTGGATCCCCTGCTTGCCTGCCTGCCTGCCTGCCTGCCTGCCTTGAATGGCCACCAAAAATGCCAACGAGGCAAAGAAAGACAATGAAGTTCCGTTCACTGTGAGAATTAGTGCATGCCACTGTGACACTCACAACTCACACAGGAAATGTCAAATTCGTGTGTGGTGTAATTTCTAGTACACACATTCCTTTAGAGAAAGAATTCCCACAAGGAGACGAGAGTGCACTTCTATACATGTACATGTGCACACGTGTATTAACAAGCAGGTTAATGCCTTTTCTTTATGAATATTTACAGTTACACATGTACACTGTACTCGTAAATGTGCACGGCCACGTACACGTACACATTGTGGGCATACATGTAGCAGTCAGGGTTCATGTTGCGCAAATTGTTCATGTATTTCTCGGACGCTTTGGGCACAGTTAGCCCCATCACCATGGTCATTGGAACTGCCCAACGAACTTTGACCTCTGGCCTGGCCCTGCCACTCAAGGACTGAAGAATAATTATTCTGGAACAAAGGACTGCCTACATTTGAGTGGTACAGTAGCTAGAGGGGTTCTTGTCAGTGGTGAGGGCAATACAATACTGTACAGTGTACATTACAGTCATGTGTGTACAATGTGTACATGTGTACATGTACACATGTACAAGGTTGTCTGAGCAGATTGTGAAACGTGGGCAATCTCTCGAGTTCCTCTCAGGAACAATACTTTTCTTTTTCTAAACCAAAAAATACATGTAAATAAAACAATCATTTGCCTTGGTTTTCCTGTCTGTCTACTCTTACTTTAGTTGCACTATGTCTACAAACACTCTGATAATGTATTTCCTACAAATAAAATGAAAACTCAAACAAGTGGATAGCGAGGGAAGTGGTTTTTCCCTATCTTATATTTCAAGGGGAAAAAAACACAAAAGACAACTTACATGTATTGAACTTAATTCTATGATTGAGCTGGTGGACAATCTGAACAGATAAAAAGGCAAATACAGTACTTACAGCTTTTTTATGATATTATTTTTATTTTCATTTACCGGTATCACTCCCTCAATCTTTACACAATTTATCACATGGAGAGAAAACTGAAATTGCAAAACTTGGATTTTTAAAACTTTGCTTCAAATTATGACTCAACAGTAATTTTAGGTATGGTATGGGGACATCACTCACTGAAAAATTAATCTTGTCAAGTCATGGTCTCCGGAGTTGTTACAGCAAGACAAATAAAAATGAAAATCGCTGACAACTGAACGGCAAATGTTCATGTACAGTCTGAGTGCAACCACACTACAGGAACCTGAGAAGGCATTTCCTGCATCAATTTCGATTTGCCATCGTCGTAAAAAAAACGTTGGTTAACTCAGTACATGTACGTGTACACTGTACACGTCCACGTACATGTACTGTACACTGTACGTGTACAATGTACAGTGTAAGTGTACAATTTGTTTTCCTTGACAACTCCACATGCAACAACAATTGAAGCCAAGGGCCCACTTCCAAAATGCAATGAATGCTGGGTGATCTCTTGAAATTCAATTAATTTGATACCAAATAAACGAATAGAACCATTGCTGTGTCATTTCCGGCAGAGTACAAACATGTACAGTGTACATGTACAGTGTACAGTACGTTACATGTACACTGTAAATGTACAGTACATGTACTGCACATGTACAGTGTACATGTGCAGTACATGTACACTGTACATGTGTAATTATGTATAACAATGTACATGTACATATTTGTATAAATAATAATTTTATAATAATTTTATAAACTTGTATTAAATCTGGTATTTACCAGTGATAGGCCAATACATGTGTACATTTGTATTGAATGTACTGTACATGTATATTAGACCAGAGGAAATGGATGAATAACATTTGCAAAATCTAGAAGTTCTTTGTTATTTTGACTACCGGTATGTGGGAGATGTTTTTTTGGCTTGGCATACACAATATCCGGCAGAGCAAGGACAGCATCAAGGCAAGGAGAAACCAGGCTGCCTTGCCTCAAGCGAAATAGTCCCAGCAAGTCAGGCCAGGCAGTACTAAACAAGTCCCAATTGGTTCGACTATTTCATCACTGTAAACGGCAAACCAAGGCTGCCAAAATTATCTAGTCTAGCAAAGCCCTATGGCCAAGTATACATTGCTTTCTCCCCCTGCAACCTCTCAACCCAAAGGCTGCATAAATGATGCATCTAACACGTAGTGCATGACCAGCATACCGTTGTCAGACGCCTTCGAGTTGCCTGCCCTGCACACACATTCACCATATTGTTCACTTGGTCAACCACAAAGCAATTTTCAGTTCATGTTGCTACACATGCACAGTGTGAACTTGAAGGTCACATCATGCCAGGCAGGCAGGGGTGAAAATGGCTGCTTCGCTGTACAAATTGAGCACAGAGCCTGCCTGTTGTCTGTCAAAGCCAACCAGAGTGCGGTTCACCAATGGTCTATCTAAGGGCTCCTGGCTACACCAATTGGATTACCATGAAAGAGAAATGGGATTGACAAAAGCTGCCAACAAGCCTATCCAAACTTGTCCAGCAACTACAGACATGTATACTATAAAAGTGACTGCAGAGTACAAGCAAATAGGAGGATATTTGTCAGGCTATGAAAAACAAATTCTGCTCGTGGGATATTCATAGCTTTAGTGAGCTGCATGCCATGAGATACATGTAGGTTAACCAAAAAATGTGGCATTTACTTTTAAGACGTTAGGACCATCTCAACTTAAACAGTCTGGTTTGTACTAGACTGTGATCAAATGCAACCAAGCAGCCCGAGTACGATTAAATTGGAGGGGCTTTGTTGACCCACAGAAAACTTACTGGGGTGAATTCAGGGTGAATGAATGCCCCCGAGTTGTACAATGGCAGAGAAAGCAGAGCAGACTCACTCTTTTGTCATGAAGTGGGTGAGCCATTGGCTTTTTATGGGCTACTTTGTACAAGCTTGCCAAATGGCGATGTATCAGTCTGATTTTTCATTGATAGAGCAACCTATTCTACCTTGGAATGACTATTTTATTACATGAAGAGAAGTACATGTACAGTAGAAGTTTGGTGTGCATACAGCCATACACAAAGCACTGAAAGCAGAATATCGAGGGATGATCCCCAAACATCTTACGGAACAGAAACTATTGTAGCCATGTTAAATGTAGCAAATTTTTTTCATCCACTGAGATAAGATTAACTCTGGGAGAGTGACCAAAGTCCACAACAAAAAATACACTCAATAGCACATCGACAGTGTATTTCTTTTCGCTTTCCACAACTTAAGCTCCTACTGAACTTCACTCGATAGTTATATTGACTAAAATATTGCAAAGGCAAGTTTTCGGGAGAAAACAAAACAGCAAATTCTGAATGAAACTTGAAATGAAAATCACAAATACAGGTGGTGTATATGTTTTACCAGAAGATATTACTTTTCCATTTTATTCAATTGAAAACTGGTCTTATTTGGTTGTTTGACACTGGAATCATTGGCTTTGAGCAACTGGCTGGTCTGCTAAGATTTTGACTCATGCTCTTTATTGTATTTGGTGCATCTTGTAGTGCAAAAATGAATCTGTCAAGTTTAATCGAGTTACACACGTGTGTAGGCCTACATGTCATGTAGTCGTGACTCGTTTACAATATGTACACATTTTGTTGAGTTACAAATAAAACCATCAAGCCATTGACCATCCAAATAGTTTGCCAAATGGCACCTGTCCAGTGTTCACTTTGTTTAAAACTGTTTAAAAACAATTCTGTGCAGCCTCTCATAGTTTGCAAAGACTTCCAAAGGAAGCAAGAGCCAGACAAAATAGCTACAGTATGTTCAGTTGTACCAGGAGAAGGACGATGAAGATCAAGCTCTGTCAAATGTGTGACTACAGTTTTTTTGTATCTTCTGCCCTAAAAGTAATACATTACCTGGACAGTCTCTGCGTTGGTGCCACTTCACCACTTCTTCAAGATTCTGTGTTTCCTGCATGGCCTGTTCTCTACAAGCACATGTACATATACATGTATATCGAAGCACCCTCTTTTGACCAACCTTACGCACTCCCCTGAGCTCCTTGCGCGCACACACTTGGATCGCCTCAATGCTGAGCACCATCCAAATTTTGTAATTAATAGTGGTACTGGTATACAGTACATGTGTACACGTATGTAAAACAGTTTCAATCCTAGCACTTTACGATCTCTGCGTGGCTCTTCATACCCATGTACATGTACACGTACATGTACGTGTACACGTATACAGTGTACATGTACACGTACATGTACATACAATATGTATGTGCAAGTGCAACAGAGTACAAACAATAGTCCGGAATTTGAAATTCTGAAAGCTTCTAAAATAACATAAAACAAAAGCTTGTGATTCAGAACTGCTAAAAAATCCATTCGCACATTGAAGTCAATGCAATTTCTTGACCGATGTCCTCGTACAGTATGTACAGTATAGTGCGGTGCAGAAATGCATGAATTCACACAAACAGTTTAATATGGGAAGGCCATATACTTAACTACTATACCAAACCAACCAGCAAATGAATATTTATCAGGTCTGTACCATTTCACCAGGGGATCATTTCATTATCTCATGATCGCTGACCAGTACATGATTGCCAACAGGGAGGTAATGGGGTCATGAGCAGGGCAACTGATGATCTACCGTAATGGCTGCGTGTTAAGATGTGAATGTCTCCAGACCAGATAAAGATTTGAAGGCTGCGGTTGTCACTTCAGTCTACGGTACTCTGAGGGACCATCCTCAACCCCATTCTACACGAAAATGCACTCTACGTGTACTTCCTGACCCATAATGAGCACTAGTGAAAATGCAATGTGCACTGTGCAGTAAACTACAGTAATGTGTACAAGCCCATTAATCTGAAAAGCAGGACTCATCCAAAGCAGCCAGGCCATTAATTAAAGCCCCTACACAACATTGGTAAGATCTAAAAACAGAAATCTTCACAGATTTACATGAAACTTATACAGTAGAAAACTCTCACTGAAATATTTCTGCCTACATTTTTGTATTTTGGGAGAAATGAGTAAAAGAAATAGTTTACGTCTCACCGAGATCTAAACTATTTTTCGGGACAGTACGGCATTGAATGCTGCATTTTCGCAAAACAAATGAAGCGGTTTTTCGTGATTTTCTCGAGACTCAGTTGGCGGATTGAGCTGAAATTTTCACAGATGTGCTATTTCATGCATAGATGTTGGATCAGACAACGTATGGATGATATTCTTTGACCTCGACCAATGTTGTGTAGGGCCTTTAAAGTTTAATTTCCATCAACATTCAGAAATTCAACATTCAGAAAGCGAGAGAGCATGCAATGTGTCATTCTGCTGGACATTTGCACGGCAGTCTGCCATTCAGAACATTGCATTTTCCAACTCATTAATTAAAAAAGTAAATGAAAAATTACATCTGTAGAGTTGCCTTGTCAACTTCTTTCCTTTTTTCCTAAGAGTCAAGCAATTCAATACACAAAACCAGAGGTCTTTTGTTCAAATCCCAATCCAGTCAAAGTCTTCTTTGCCAAAATTGTTGACAGTTCGCAGTCGGTACATGCATTTGCTTCATTTTGTTTGAGTCATGCAATATTTGTAATAATGTTTAAAGATATAGGCCTATTGTAGGCTACTTTACAAGCCTGATGCCTAATGCAAACATATTGCAAATTGCTGACTTAAACAGCCTGACAATTAAAAACAAAACTTGCTAACTGTCCTGTTGTTTTGATCGTGAACAGAGAAGGTAAAATGAATTAATCCTGCCTTTAAAGGAAGTCCTGCCCTTTAACTTCTTCGGAATACACGAACCAATTAATTGTGTTAAATTGAGCACATACACATGCAGTCGTGTACACATACCACATAACAATTTGTTTTCAATTCAATGAGGGTTTGCCCTACTTGACATAATAAGCACTGAGTGCTCAAATGAATTCCATTCTCCTTCACGCAAACTGATCACATTATACCTATGACAACTGTTAGTTTTCAACGTACATGTATTTTCCACCTGGCCGTCAGTGAAATGAGATGCAAGCTACATGTAGCTGATAGAGTCAATTCCTCCATCAATATTGACGTGATCCCGGTATCGGTTGACCTTTGCTTCGCTCTGATGGGTGTTTTTTTCACTCGGCGCTGTAGACAGCATGGGGCTTATCACTGAAGTCCACTAAAGCTATCAGACTGGCTAACCAGGGCATCATTATGAGCTACTGTGGCAGTGGGCCAAGTGGGGATACAGTGCAATGTGCATGTATGCCGTACACTTACTGTACAGTATGTAGTTCCATGCAAACACAAGCATACTTTTTAAGATGTCTGGAACTAAGGCATGAAAGTCCAGACTCGGTGTACATGTACTGTGTACCATGTATGTAAACATGATATGATAAGAAAGAGACAAAACCTTTGAGCTCATGTAGCTTCTTACGGTGGAAAATTAATGGAAATGGACACTGTTTCTGGCATCCATAGAAATGTGCTTGGAGAATTAACATTCATGTAATGTACTTCAGTTTATTTGTAGAAATATAAAAGTTCTGGGGTTTTTTCACTGTATGTTTTATACAGTATGAGTAAATGGTCATTGGGAAGATGAACCAAAACAAACCTGTAGACTTCAATTGCTGATTTCTTTGAACTCATCACTTTAATTTAGACTAAATTTACATGTACATGTACATGTGGGCCTATGGCCTTACCAAACAAATTAAACTAATAAAACTTTGGGATTTGGGGCTTCATTAGCTTCAATTCACTTAATTACCCAAGCAACCAGCATTGCGGTATCTTAAAACTCTAGGACGGCGTTAGGGTTGAAGTGCACTGCTTTTGTGGGGGAACATTATCTTCACGCATGCATACAGCGAACATTTTCCCATGTCAAAAGTGTCAACGATCCGACACTGAACAGGATTCCACAGCTGCTGAGCTCCGAAGTGTAGAGGCTTGAATCCTGTTGATCCCAGCCCCCCCCCCCCCTAAAAAAGCTGGTCAAAAGTCAAAAACACAGTGAACGACACGTCTGCTGCACTCGCTGCATTCGGCTAGGTGTCAAGACGTGCTGTTCCTGACAGGAGGAGGGAGAGTTTCCTTTGCGCCCTCCACCACCCACCCAAACATTTACCTTTTAGATGGGGCGATATCTTCTCCTCCAGCTTGGGGTCGTCGCCGTACCAGTAAATCCAGAGCTCCTTGGTCCAGATGGGGTCGGGCAGAGTTGGGGGGAGCAGGAGGTCTGTGTTCATGACGCGGCGCCAGACGCAGAGGATGTTGGCCGCGATGCAGCGGGAGTAGGACACCAGGACGGGATCCTCCAGGGCCCCAAGGGGCTCCTGGGGACAGACGAAGCTGAACTTACGCCATTTGATGCCCGAGAGATCCGTCTGGAGGGGGTGAAGAAGAGAGTTGATCGAGTTGATATTGGCTCAACACTAACACTGCCTGCCTACAACTACTACTACTCATTTGAGGGGCATCTACATGTACATGTACTGTACATCATGTAGCCAATGCCTCCTCAAGCCAAGTTCATGATACTTTTCCACAAAAGCCAAGTCCAGAACAGCAGGTTTTAGTTCATTAGTGTCATCCAGAGTGGTGTCTCTCTCTGGAAACATGATTTTCAAAATAATCATAATTTGGTGGGCACTAAAATCAGGCTACTAAAATATGTTCCATCACTGAAAAGGGTTTCATAATGGCAACTGACAAACAATTTTTATCAGAGATTTGAACGAATTTGGGTCAGAGTATGTTTCGTCTTCTGGCCAGTTAAACCTGAAAATGACCTGAATTCAGTGGACCAAATGGGCCATAAAAAAAACTATTTAAATGAAATTAAGATTAAGTTACGCAGACAATTTAGCAGCGTTCAACATTGTCCCACAAAGATACAGTCAGCAACGGTTGCTGAGGAATGGTTGCTGAGGATATTTAGGCAAACAAGAAAAAGGAATTTCCCTGCACCCAGTTGTGGAAACTGGAAACTGCTTGAGCATATTACCAGGACTATTTACAAACATGGGGTCGACCCCCTTTGCTCATGGGCATACCACAGATACTTGATGCAAAAGGCCATGCATAACTGATGGCTTTGAATGCTGTAGCGATTTAAGTGGTGTGTCTCGGCAATGCCATGTGAATGATGCATGCATTGGGACAGCGGTTGCTTATAAATTGTCAAACTCACATGGGACTCGCTCCGGCAACCCAGTCGAGACCAATCGGGCAAAACCCATGGAATTTCCATTCAGCATAAAATATGCGTACATGTACTAGCCAAGCTGTTCAGAAGCACTGCTCCTTAGTTGCTGGCCAAGCCCAACAATTGGTACAAATTCAAACGTACATGTACAGTGCTAACTCGGTTTTTTTTAACAGTATCAAGCAAAATTCATAACTGAGCAAAGACCTTAATTTTTGATGTATTATAAGTGCGTGACCCAATAAAATTATGAAAAACTCATTTCATCTTTAGATATGTACGTGAAACGGCAATGTTGGGGACAGACACTGCATGCAATCAATTCTCTTCACATTCAATATCAAGAACATTTCCCAAAAAAAATCGGCAGAAAGATAGAACTAGTGAGGATGGTAACTATTTCCAAAATGAGATCATCACGTCGTCTCCTAACTCTCCGGTTAAGTGCCCACTTGTCTTCCCTCCTATCCAAATCTGACCACTGCTCCGCTACTGTATTTGAGGCAATCAATAATTATCAAATCTACCAATCAATCCATGAAATAATGAAAGGTGACCTTCCAGCTGCATTACCGGTACATGCACCTGAGATTTACATGTACTTATTGTAAGACCTGTGTAACTCTTTCCAAGGAGACTGTTTTACGGAACGCTGTGCTCATTCTACATGTAAACCCTTCATATACATGTACATATTACCGGTAGTACATGTACAGTACACGTACATGTACGTGTACATGTACTTACAAATCTTAAGAAATTCATGTACTGTACATGTACATGTGTGTGCACATGCATGTCATTTCGGAAAGATGAAAGAGAAAACAGTGACAAAAATATTTGGCAATAAACCTGCCACCACCCATCACATCCTCTGTTGAGTTTTCTCCCCCCCCCCCTCCAGCTAAGCTTAAAAAACCAAGGCTTGATGGCCATGGGAATGAAACGTTCATTTAACGGTGCCTTATCAATATCAACCACACACCAATGCATACTGCCTGACCTTTGACCTAGGCAGGCTGCACCAGCTTGTCAACACGCCAGACAGCTGATACTAGTGATCCCAGAGAGTGTTTATTCAGACATACAGTATGCAGGTACATGTACAGCATGACACTGTAAGGCAGGGCAATGAATACTAGATTGATCATTCAGTACAGTAGCAATGCCTACCAAGTTAGGCTTGTTCACGTAAATACTGAGTAAATAGTAAATATCGACAGACATTTCCTCGGACCGCGCAAAAACAAAGCTGAGTTCTCAGAAAAAGTATCATTGATCAAATACCTGAATTGAAAAAGTACTGTAATTAACCTAAAAGAAAAAAAGAAATTCTAAAAGAAAAATATTTTAAACAAAATACATGTACATGTATGCAACAGTATTATTTGAATGCCTAAGAAAGGTCTTCTGCCTTCAAGAAAGGTCCTGTTAAAATATTTTAAAAAATCAGGCACTTTACTTTTTGAAAATCTTTTTTTAATCACACAAGGAGTATGTGATACATGTACATGTACGTTGAGTAAGGGCTTCAAATTTCACCTTTGTTTTAACACTGGCTGACAACCAAGTTCCAAGACCTCAAAAGATTGAGTCACCTCAGTGACTTCACTGTAACAACTGTGTATAAATCGGCGTAATTCACGTGTCACAATAACAGCCGATGACTTCGCCTAGACACGAGGCAAAGCCTGCGACGAAACGCACCACAGCTTCTCCTGACAAATCGAAAAACGTCTGCCAGGCCAAGAAACACGCAGCGACTCTACTACTGATGAGTTCGGCAACATGTCATGACTTAGCCTGTCCACATAGATCTACACGTACGGCACACTCCTAAAGGCGTCGCAGCACCCGAGATCGGTGCGAATCAATGTGACAATCGCCCAACGGAGGGAAGGAGCTTTAGCACGTGCCAACTGAGTCCGTCACTCATGCTGTGTGCATCTGTGTGTGCTGGCAGTGCATTTCAGATTGCACACCACATACCCAGGCCGCACACATGGGCAAGTGAACTTTGCCCATTGTGTCAATTTTTTTATTTTTTTTTGCAGTGTACAGTATACATTGTATACCTGGCAGAACATACACATGTATATCTGGGAAAATATGCAGGCTTTTGGAAATGGCTGCCAACTTGCCAAGTCAAACGTACCGGTACCTTCACGCTGATATGACACAAAGCTGACCTGTTGGTGGGCTTTGTACAGAAATCATTTCACACCTTGATGTGTATCGTAAATAAGAGTGGCACCGACAAAAATTGTGCTTCAACCTTGTTTTGTTGTTTCTAGTCCTGTGAAGGAATTTTATAAACTAAAGTGCTTATTCAACCAAAGATGTCGATTCAAACTACTCAGATGTCCCAAAATAATAGGATTAAATACAGGTTTACACATACCGGGGTACATACTTTGTATACATGAAAATGCAATGAAACTTGCATGTATCAAGGCCAAGGCTAATTACATACTCGTACATGTGCACATGTAGTTGTTAAATGTCATGAATTAAAAATAAATAAGGCTACAGTGTACTTAATTCTGAGGCAGTGTATGCAGTACAGACAATACATGTACATGCACAAATATTGCTTAGCTGTACAAAGTACTAAGCATAATCAGGTACCGGTACCTTTTTTGTATTGACATTTGATTACTGTGCGCACACTACGGGGGAGAGGGGGTCCTGTTCAGGATAACAGACCCAACATAACATTTCAAAATGGCAACTTAACAAGGCAAACAAAACAGTTCATAAAACAATCCTGCTATTTTCAATCTGATAACGAACACCATATCTACAGTGTATCTGGTAAATGTCATAATTGAAACAAAATTATATGAAATCTAATTTGGAAGGCACACATTGCATAGTACTACCGGTAATTCCAATTAAATGTCCTTCCAAGTGAATTAGAGAACTTGCTACTATTCTCATAAAATCAGACATTTTATCCTTCCCTTGTGAAATTAAATAGCTATTTTTGTATCAAATTGATCCACCTTTACGATCCTTCAGTAGTGTACGAAACCAATTGTTGATGAGATACAGACCTTCAAAAATGTTCAGAGTTGAGATAGTGAACTCCTACACGTCCTTAAATAGAATTTATCTAGTGTTGGGCAAACATTTTGGAAAGGATTCAAATTCCATCCAGGAATCACGATTGACGATTCCACTTGGAATTGACTCCATTTTGATTGGCGGAAGTAAAATAGAGTTAAGAGGTGGTCACATGTACACTGTATGTGGGCATTCATGTTGCAGCGAGATCCACTGTTACCTACTGGGTACGTTCCAGTACATTGTACTGTAGCTGTGGTGCTAAAAGTTCCACGAGTTACGACTCTGTAACATCAACGTTAGGTTCCGGAACCATTTACCTTTTCCCAGAATACTGAGCGATAGCATCGGACCTGAATAGGAAGGGTCACGTGACAGCACACGCGGTGCCTTTTCTCGTCGACAGTCAAAACAAATCAGCACCCACATAGGCCGTGGCTTGCGTGCTGGTTTTCCGTGAGGTCCATGGTGCAAAGTTGTTTCTGTCTTCCCAGGTATCGCTCAGAAAGGAAGCTAGTCCTTTTCAGAATCCTTCGAAGCTTCGTGGAATCAAATCTCAAGGATGGAATCAATTTTCTTTGGGGAATCGAGACTTCAAAAAGATGGAATCAAGAGTGCCATTCCCATTTTGGAGTCGATTTGTCCCGATTCCAGAGTCTAGTCGAGTCGCCCAAGCCTAAATTTGTCTAGGTATTTACTTTGTCTTTTTCCCCAAAGGAATTTCAACAATTTAATGACCAAAGAATGAGGTGCATGCAAACATATTGCTTCTTGAAGCTATAGATACAAAGTAGTCAGGTACCCTGTTTGCTACTTACATAAAGACTATATGGGCACATTGTGGGGAGAGGGGGTCCTGTTAAGGATACCAGACCAAACACAAACATTCAAAATGGCGTCCACTAATTAAAGCACCTCAGATTGCTGAACCGTAGCTACGAAACATTGTGTCTTGTTTCTTTGATTATGATATGAAGTAACAAAACAGGTTTTTTCGTAAATTTGAATTCAACTTTAGCATTAAAACTTCCTATTGTAGTTTGTGAATGTTTTTTGACGATCCAAGCGCTTGGAAATGATTTCTACAAAAGTTAAAACTAAAAGCATGCAATTTCTAAGTATACATCCAAGTCCAAATGCATCTTTCAAAAGACCTTTGTCCAGTGGTACAGTTTCACATCAACTCGGTCTGTAACCAACTCGGTCAGAGTCAACTCGGTGCGTGACCAACTACATCCCAGTCAACTCGGTGCGTAACCAACTCGGTCCGGGACTAACAGTTTTTTGTGCACATTTTCCCATAGGGACCAAGTTGGTTAAGGACCGAGTTGGTTACAGACCGAGTTGGTTACAGACCGAGTTGGTTACGGACCGAGTTGGTTACGGACTGAGTCGCTAATCAGAAAAATCAAGAAATCAAAGTTGCTTGCTATTCACAAATCACAACCAAACAGGGCTTGCTTCTTTCTAAATATACGAACTTGTACTAGTTATACGAGTCTAAACAGACTTTTTTTGTTAAAATAATAACTGAATTTTACAACCGCATTCAGGCAGTCTGAACTTTACTTTCCGCTTCCAGTCTCATTCTTATTTCTATTTCTTACCCTAAATTGTTTCTAAATAATTAAATTTTGCATGTTTTCCCAACTAATCAATCTTTGTGTCAAAGATCAAAAACCAAGTCGTAAAAAAATCAGCAGAAGTAATATTTTTCAAAAATTAAGACTAGATTGATTTGATCAATTAATTATTCTATGCCTTTTCAGTTTGAGTTTAAGAAAGGTAGGTACTGCTTGAATCAAAATGCGGTCGTCTAAAAATGTGAGTTACTTTTGTTCTTAGATAATGGCCTTGGAACTTAAAACGACTTATTGATGTTTGGTTTGTCTTTGTGTACAGGCTAAACAAATTAATGCAGCACATATCAGCTGAAACCGCTTAAAAATGGCTCTAGGCCGACTACGCAATCATGTATAAACTACAAATCGCGTACGTGCTTCCATACACACGTACGGTAGGCGAATACTTCCACGCACACCTAGATGTATTTTTAATCATTTTTTTTTGGCCCCCGAAAGAAAACCCACAAGACGTGGACTGGACCAGCAGGGACCCGTGGTCATCGGTCGGGGGATTCTCGGCCTCATTCGGCCATCTTCTGGGGGAGGTTTTCGTCCTTCTGGTGGCGAATCCAAGGTCACATTTCTGGCGACATCGTCTTTTTTTTTGGCCATGGCTTTCGGGTCATGGCTCTCCGCATCCATTACCCTGACGTACGCACTTCAAACAACCACAAATTTGACCCTTAATTCCAACTTACCAGGGCGAACAAGTTGGTGTGACAATCTTCCAAACTTGCACCATTCGCCGCCGAATTTGCGGCAGTCATACTAGACACATGGCTCTCGTATATTCCACGACCGTTCCGGTGGTATGATCCAAGGGGGAGACGGTCAAACTCCGGGTTCAAAAACTCCAGAACGGGGCGGCTTTTACTCCGCTTTTTTTCACGTACAACGTAATGGCGACACTACTACAGCAATATCTGCATAGAGCCAGTGCAGGCCAAATACTCAGGCGGTAATTACGCTTTGATGGATTGGCCAAGCGACGTCACGTGGCCACTTTTTATTAAAATTTGCTGTTTCCTGCACCTGCTCCGTAACACACTGCTCTGCCTGTATTTTTTCCACCATCAATATTATTTTATTTTTTTTAATTCATATCTATTATTCTAACGGTGGGAATTGATTCGAGGCGGCCGCTTTTCGACGCCGCTCCAGCTTTCCCGACAGGGGGGGAGTCGATAAATATTCTATGTCTATTCTGCGGTCGTTTTTGTGTCTCTATGCGCGTAGGCATTCTGTGAATTCATTGTCAATTGACGTAGTCGCTCGCGTAGACGGGTTCCCCCGTGTCTACGAACTGAGGTCACGGACTGGCCTACATTCACCACTAGGTGGCGACAAGCATTCTGGTAGCCAGTACTTACTTGCCCAAAATTAATAATAAAAACTGTTTCGAAGTGGTTTTTTTTTTTAAGGAAAAGAAGGATAAATGTACAGAAGAAACATCGAGAAATCAATAGATACATTATATAATAAAAACAATGTGCTTCAGATCCTTTGTTTGGATTCTAGCTGACCTTTTGTTTTCTGTTTTACTGGTGTGGAGTGACTTGAAAATCAAAATTTCTTTGACAAAATCTTTACAAAAAATGTAATGTTAATATCATTCGAAATTGATACACACGCAGTGTGTGCCATTACCACACCATAAGTAACAATTGATACAGTATTTTAACACTTGCTTTTATTTACATGTTCAGTTGAAATTGAATTCATTGTTTCTACTTTTGAAGAAAGGACCCGCTACGATCGAAAGGTCCTCAACTTATTAATTTTGAGTAAATTGTATGTCTGCAACCCCAGATGCCCCCTTATTTCATATTTTTTTATGGCGCCATTTTTTTTTAAATAATAGTAGTAACTCAATATGAGTTGTTTTTTTCACATCTATTTACAGCATGAAATGTTTCTGAGGAAATGCTATCTTCATCAGAAAAGGTCTTATACTCTTGGGGGAAACGTTTCTCTGGCACCACGATTTTTAGCCATGGATCAAGTGGACTACTTTGCTTCAAACCGGTTTTTTTTATCCCCTTATTGCTTTACAGAATAATATGTATACTGTCGGTGAGGTAAATGTGTGTATGGATTCAGTGCTCAAGCAGCTGTTTAAATGATTAAACAATAAAAAATATGTACACAGAAAAATCCATTTCGGCTATTCTAAAATCCTTTACCAGAAATAATAGATTATTTAAATTGTCATCTAAAATTCTCTTTACTTTTCAAAGCTCTGCTCACACATGTTCTTCGCTTCATCGTTTACGTATTATTTTACAGACAACCGTATTGCCAATGAGTTTTAAAAAAGTTTTAAAAATAAAGGTCTTCAGAATCCCGTCCGACCCAAAAGGTGGAAAAGCCAGAAATGAGATTAAAAAAAAAAAATTAAAAAGAGGGGAGTGGAAATACCAGGTGGGGATATATCAGATTCGGCCAGTGAACTTTCCAAAACCAGAAACATGGTCCAACTAGTGGAGAGAAAAAAAAACAGTGGACAGGATGACCCCCATTTTTAAGATGTTCAACAAGCAAACAAATGTCAATTGAGTAAAGCCAAACCAATAATAATGTGCTTTTGCCCCTTCTGCATTTCTGCATTTTGTGGATTTCACAAAGCCTTACGATACATCGTAACTCAACTTACGATAGATAACACATCGTTAGCTTTGATACACCGTATGGTTTCCTTGCGTCGCCCATCGCCCAGCGATTGAACGTACGTTATGATGAGACAATGTCATGAGGAATGTCATGAAATAAATAAGAAATAATAAAACAAAATATTGATGAAATAATATGTGACTATAAACAAAAGCTTGCAGTTTTCATCAGATATGAAGTGTAACATCTGAGACCCTTAAATTCTTAATTATCTGTTTTTATCCCCGGCAAAAACTACTTGACTAAGCATCATCATTAGTGGATAACTCACTAGATGGTAAGAACCCTGGTACTCAAAACCACAGGTCTCGGGAGTCGGGATCAAGTCCCGGTCCAGTAAACGTTTTCTTTGCCATTTTTCAAAATGGTTCCCCCGAATAAGTTCCTAGTCAGGTTTTCCTTTTTTTGTTTGACTTTTGAGAAAGGTCATTCTGCCTTTGAAAAGGGTCCTGCTATAGAATCGAAACGCCATGGCCCTACTAGTTTTTGACTCCCCCCCCCCCTTCATTTGACTTTGTGCAAGAAAAACGGCTCGAGAACAGACGGTGACCAAACCTCATTAGATCATGGAGGAATCAGACACAATACTCCTCCGTAATTAGATCGACGGTGAAATCAATGGGCTCGGTCCCACGGCCGCCTAATGGCGGATATTTTGCGGCGTGCTGTACAGAGTGAGTGTAAGGCCTGGTCGGAGGGCCGGGGATCCTTTGATGTATCCATCCTTAGAAAAGACCGGCGCTCATTTGTTGCTCCAGCGGCAGGTGACGGATGACGTTGGCCACCTGGTTCTCCCGCTTGCACATGGTCCCGATGGTGTCGGCGATGCCCTCTTCCGTTGAACTGGTCACGCTGTCGATCAGCTGCCAGGAGAAAAAACAAAAACAAAGCGCATTTCACTCTCCAACTCTCGACTACTCCCACAATGATTATGTAATGTATATAGCGCAGTACCGGGGAGGGGTTTTAAGGGGATGACACAACATTGGTCGAGGTCAACTAATAGCATCCATACGTTGTCTGATCCAACATAATGCATGAAATAGCACAACTGTGAAAATTTCAGCTCAATCCGCGAACTGAGTCTAGAGAAAATAGTGAAAACCGCTTCATTTGCTTCGCAAAAATGCAGCATTCAACATATAGGCCTATGATTAATGTTCCGAAAAATTGTTTTGATCTATAATAGGGGTGAGACGTAAACGGTTTCTTGTACTCTTTTTTTCTTCAAAAAAATACAACATTTTAGGCGGAAAAATTTAAGTGCGAGGTTTCTACCATAACCATCTTCAAACTGTATAAGTTTCATGTAAATCTGTGAACATTTCTGTTGTTCGATATTACCAATGTTGTGTAGGGGCTTCAAATCTTGAGTGTAAAAGTGAGACGAGAAAGGTTTAAACTGATTAGGCCTACTCACATATAGAATGACCGAAACTGTTGCAAATTTCTCAACAATGACATTTCGATCCGAGCCAGACGCTTTCTCAAAGGCAGAATGAAACTTGTCGATTGCAACATTTTCTTTATTCTAAATCAGTTCTCCAAACAGAGAAACATGCAAAAATGGTACAAACTGCTTACTGACTAAAACAGGACCCGAAATGTAAAGAAAAAAGATATTTTTTTTGGGGGGGCGACGTTTCCATTCTAGCAACACTGAAGAAAACGGACTGCTATAGGCCCATAGGATCAGTTCCATAGTGTTTAGAACAAAAATAATGCTCTTTAAAAAAAAATACATAGAAAATGATTTATGGCAATTTGCCACTTACGAGGAGAAACTCTTCAAAATCCACACTGTTTGAATGGTCCACGTCAATTTCATTAAATTTCTGCTTGCGGGTGAATCGCGATGATGTGTCTCCCAATTCTGTCAAAGCATGGTCACTGCAAGAAATTAAAAAAAAAAAGGGAAAAGAAGCAGAATTATTACGACAAGCAATTACATCAATTGGTTAATTGTATGGAGAGTAATTGTATCAAAAGCAAAGGATTTGACCTCAATCCAAACTGACCCTGCTCAACTCAACTGAACCTATAATTATAGCCCAAACCAACGTGACCCTATCCTACCCATCCCAATACAACCCAAACTCACCCTATCAATACAATCGTATTCAATCAAAATAAAAATTATATCCAACCCATCAAACCAAACCCGTCTTAGCAAACCCAACCCATCATCAACATACCCACCTCGACCCAACCCAACCCATCGCAACCCAACCCACCCCATCCCACAACCCATTGAATCCCACCTCAACCCAACCCAACCCATCGCAACCCAACCCACACCCATTCCAATCAACCCAACCCAACCCAACCCAACCAATCCAAACCCAAAGAAAGCCAAGTCCAACCAAGCCAAGCCAAGCCAAGCCAAGCCAAGCCGACCAAAACCCAGCCGAGCCCAATCCAACCCAACCCAACCCAACTCAACCTATCCCAACCAATCCCAACCCAACCCAACCCAACCCATCCCATCCCAGCCTATAACCCATCCCATCCTAACCCTATCATCACCCAGTCAAGCCCAACACCACCAAGACTTACAGTTCAGGGAAATCAATCAGCCCGTCGTGGTTTTGATCAAAAGACATAAATTGGGACCGGAAATTGGCAATGTCTCCCTCATTCCACTGGGGGAAGCGAGCCGCCAAACCGACAAGATCTGAAAGATTAAACCCAGAAATAAAAACACACCAAGAAGGAAATAGTTTAAAAGCTCAATAGGGGCCTACAACATTGGGAAGATCGGAAAACATCGATGTCCACAGATTTCCTTCTAATCTACACAGTTTGTAGATGGTCATGATAGAATCCTCATGTTAAAATCTTACGGTCTGGGGTGCTGTGGTCCAACTTTTTGAGAAATCCTCACTCGAACTATCAATAAGTCTAGTTTATTACTCGCGAGTAATAAACTATATCTTACACTACAGAACGGTGCGAAAACCGTGACGGTTTTTTGCCTTTTTCTACCTTCTCAGATTACCATTTTGAGCTAAACCTTCGCAGGATTTCTATTTTGGAACGTCTAATGGTTTAACACTCAAACAGTGGCAATCTTTTGACCTCTACCAATGTTGTATAGGGCCTTTAAGGGGCTTCAGCAATTATCTTGTCACTTTAGGCTTCTTTACCACCCGAGACTCATGTTGTTGTTTTTTTTTGTTTCTTTTGTCTGGTAGCACATTCACAGACTCCCGGTCTTAACTTGGAAAAATGTGTCTTCCCTTATTAGACAGGAATGGATGGATCAGACAGACTGCGGCAATGTTGTATATAATTATATAGGGCCTTTAAGGCACGGTGACACAAAGTTAACAAACTATTTAATCCAACATCATATACCTCATCTCTTGTAGAGTTTGTAATATTCAGTATGTTGGCGAGACAAAAAACACCCTCAAAAAACGAATCTATGGCCATAGGTCTACCATCAAAACCGGTAAAATGGACACCCCTGTTGGGTATCACTTCAATCTCCCTGATCATTCGATATCAGATATGAGTGTACTGGGCATAGAATCACTTGGTCACCGTAGTAATGCTGTCCGTCTTAGCCGTGAGAAAATGTGGATGAAGCGTCTTCGGACTATTCAACCACATGGTCTCAACATCCAGGAGGGTAATGACTAACACCATGCAGCTTTCTGATAATCCTTCTTTTGTGTTCAGTCTTTCACACTTCTCTCTTTGATCTTTTCCCCCTATTGTCACTAATCCCTACCCCACTCCTTGCCCTTCTCTTTGATCTTTCCCCCTCCTCTCACTAATCCCTACCCTACCCCTTGCCCTTCCCTTTGATCTCTCCCTACCAGCTTCACTCTTTGTCCTCTGTTTCTCATCCGTGTCCTATTCACTCCCCCCCCCCTGCCTTCGTGTACATGTATCTGTTTTGTCCTTGTCACTCTGCCTTTGAGAAAGGTCCTGCTAGGATCGAAACGTCAGGCCCACTAAATTTTAAACTATTTAATTGTAAGAATAAAGTTAATACAAAAACTGCTGCAAACTGCTTACTGACTAAAACGACCTGCAATACATAAATCTCAAAAGTTAGAGGGCCTGACGTTTCGATCCTAGCAGGACCTTTCTCAAAGGTCCTGCTAGTATCGAAACGTCAGGCCCTCTAACTTTTGAGAATTGTATGAATGCAACGTTTAATGGCCTTTGAGAAAGGTCCTGCCGGGATCAAAACTTGTTTGTAAAAGCTTTGGTCCAATTATAACTAGTCATTGATACATTTTTCTAGAGCCTAGAGGCTAATTCAATTCAACGCGGTAAGGTGATCTCCGTCTTTGTCTTACCATTAAATTTGGCTTTAGCTTCCTGCGCGTCCCTCCGCTCCTTGACGTAACGCGCGAAGAATTTAGTCGTCAGACACTCGTACTCGGTGATGTCTTTTTTCTGATGAAAGTGCGCGTAGCGTTTCCCTGTACGTGCACATGCATGGGGAAATCAGACCAAATCTGAGCCAAAATAAAGGTTCGGCCAAGAGGACGATGAGGATTGTCAATCTAGTATGAGTATGAACTCGACCTAATGCGCAAAACGGGATGATTAAGGAGTATTCTGTCGGTCAGGGCTGCTGCATTGGACATGATCACTCACATAAAAATGGACTAAGTATAACTTACCATGGAATACCTAGGCCTATATGGAGTATGGAGTGGTAATGAACAAAAATGTCCTATTTTAAAATGTAGTCAAACGATAGCGTTAAATTTTCTGCAGATACAATTGTATGAAATTCAACATCAAATCGGTGATTAATTTAGCTGTTGTATGGTATTTTATTGACTTGATCATTCACACACAGAGTGATCTTTCACTCCATGGGTGCAACACGGAACGGCCAAACCGACTATACTGCCCGGGTGCGACTTGTGTGATGAGAGACTTACCCGAACAGTCAAAGGCTATCAGTGACTCAAAGTTCGTGGGCCGCGCTTTGATCGGAAAACTGGGCCTCAATCCCATGATGAACGTAACCGGCGATCTGTTCCCCCGCTACTTCCGACGACGACGGGCATCCATGGGGGTGGCTTTCAGTTTCATTAAAATGTGGCTCCTAGTACTTAGTAGTTGTAGTAATTACAATTTATAGCACTCCAACTTAAAAAAATATCGCGGCTCCCGTTCACTGACTGTATACAACTTACAACATACAACTAGTACAACAGGCGTTGCGAATGCGCTAGTCCAGGCACGTTGTTTTGGAGCGCGCTCGAAACGCGCGCGTGGATCTGGGCGCTCTGCGCCTGCGCGCGTACGACGCGCACACACCACGCGCGGTCGTGACCATAAAACATGACATCATTAATTAAAGGGCTGCTGCAATGGATTTTCATCACTTTAATCCATGCTTCAGAACTGTTTTGCAGTGTTGCTAAAAACAATCAAACTGTTTTTCACATTCGTCCTGGGCGTGTACATGTATATTTTTTTGCAAGTTTTCGGTTTTTATGCTAATGATGTCATCACAGGATTATGCAACAGAAACCCAATGTGTTGTGTACACAAATTTCTGAAAAAATCTGGGTTTTCCTTCAGACCTATCGCTAAACCTGTTGATTTACTGCCAAAATGTATGCTTTAGGCTATAATCATTAATAGTAAAGGTTTTTTCATCAAACCTAATCCAGAGGGATTAATTTGCAGTTTGAAAGTTGATGTTTTTCTTATGATTTTGAAACTGTGGGTTTCTGACACGACCTTACAATAGCGGGATAATTTTTTAAGGTAAAAAGGTCGAAAAGATGACCAATTTTGGACTCCATTAAGTAAAATAAGCTTGCCAATATGTTTGTCCACTTCAGATCCCTAGAAGACAGCAGAAAATGAGCTTAACTATGATATTTATTGCACAGACCCTTTAAGCATTGAGGTCAAGATGATGGCACGAAATACCAAACTTCAATCACAAGTTTCCTGTCGTACTCTCCCAAACTATGTCGGGAAAAACGAAAATGATTTGCTTGAATCTCTAGGAGTGGTTCGGAACTCATGAAGCACCGTGAAATTGAGAAATTGTGTTGTCGATGCATTTGGGTTTATTTTGGCACTAAGCACAATTTGTGGTTTTTAATGATTGGTCATTAATCCAATCATGGTGGATAATCATAATCATAAAGGATTGCATATAGACAATCAATCAATCAATCAATCAATCTGACATGACATGATGAGTTTTTTCCAGCATTCTCTGTCCAGCATCGCCTTGGAAGGTCAAGATCTGCTTAGACCAGACTCCGGCTCGGTGGAGGATTTGAGAGTGATGGTAGGACGACCTCTGCGCCAAGGAGCATCTGGCTTCCAGAGGAGGACTCGACTAGCTGGTTCATTATGACTGTACACACGACCAGCTAGCCGCAGGCAACGCTGTCTGATAGTGGAAGTGACAGGCTTGGGTAGTGACAGAGTTGGGGACGCGATCCTACCATGATAGACAACACGCCCCCAAAAAGCAAGACTTTCACTATCTTAATCATCCTCCAAGCATTAAAAATCATCAAGTTGTATGAAATATTGCACCGATGAAGGTTGTGCAGAAAGATAGGCAAGCTGGTGGACAGACAGACAGACAAAGCCGACAATCTCCTCAGACGAAAAATCACCAGCCATGTGAAGATTCAAAGCACTCTGAGAAATCAGAAAACATTTTATTTGCAATGGGTAAAAATGCACAGCATAACCGTACATTTTCCCGTACATGGGAAATTATATTGATCAATGTGAATAAAGCTCAGTTGCTTTGCCACATTTTGTATTCAAAAGAGAAAAACAAACCCCCAAAAGAGGATGGAATTAATAACACAGACGTTAACTTGTAAGACTTGCACAGGAAAGACCATCACGATTTGGGTAAAAATAAATACAAACATTCAATTCTTAGACATGATGTGATTCAAAGATGGATTGTTAAAAATATAGTATACTGGCATCGACACATCGCTTGATTTTGATCACCCTTTCTACTTGTATACTATAATGTTGCGAACTGCTAACTGACTAAAATTACCCCCAAACAAATCTCAAAAATATAGAAGGCCTGATGTTTTGAAGGACCTTTCTCACAGGCACAGTCATGTTTGCCTTTGAGAAAGGTCCTGCTTGAACAGAAACTCAAGATTTTTTTAGATAAAAACGAGTCCACCATGCTTGTATTTTCCATGAATTTTGAAAAGCAACCCCCCCCCCAATATAAATATATCTTTATTATTTGTTTAGAAGACCTACAGTCCTACATCCATTAGGTTGATTCTCAAAAGTGTAGAGGGCCTGACAGCTCGATCCTTTCATTTCGGACCTTTCTCAAAAAACGTAGAATCCACAATCCAGGACCTTTCTCAAAGACAGACTCCTGCCTTTGAGAATGGTCCCGCTAGGATCGAAACGTCGGGCCCCCTCAATTGCTGAGATTTGTACTTTGGTGCAGTACTTGCACTTACGCTGGTGAACAGTCCGTAACATGCTTGTATTCAACAAAGAAAGGAAAAACTGACTGGGAACTTTTTAAAAAGTTTTTAAACAGAATGGCAACCAAAACTTTGACTGGATCAGAACTTAAAAACCCAAGCCCTCTGGTTTTGCATACCAGTGCTCTTACCATCTTAGCTATCCAGCCCTTCCCAGATAGCCAAGTAGTCTATGCCGGGGAGACGCGCCAGTCAGAAGCAATTCAACCATTAACTGCCCTACATCTCCAGGGATCATGCCCTCCCTTTCATTCTGATGCAAACAACCAACTGTTGTAAGGCGGTCGAAAGTCAATTATTTTGTTTCCGTCAAAGTTCTGGGTCACCAGCCGCCCCGTTTAGCCAGCATGGGAAGGTTAGATGTGTGTCGGACCCTGCTTTTCCTCTCTCTCTCTCTCTCACTGTCTCCCAGACACCTTCACAGGAATCTCTCCTCCAGTTTCCCTTTGACCTTGTCGTCGATGTTGGCAAAGTACTTCAGCCTCATCAGGATCTCGCGGGCGCGGGGAAAGTCCTCTGCAAAAATGGGATGGACGCACCCGAAGAATACCATTTATAGCCATCGATCGTACCGGGTACCAGACTGGCACTCGGAGTCAGTGAAGATAGAGTCTGAGAAGAGTCCAAGACCAATCTCTCAAGTCTTGAGCCACTGGCTGGCAATTGTAGTGAGTCTAATAGTAGATAGTGTGTCAGAAATCCTTATTCTTATCACATTTTTTTCATTGAGTTGCAAGACATTGAGTCAGGTCCGTGAAATGGACGAATTATTCTGCCTTTGATGATAGTTGCATTTGGGTCATTTTTGTAGATTATAAGTACCAGTAATTTTTACTTCAAACAAACAAAGGAGAAACTGACTGGGAACTTTTGAACAAATTTAAAAATTGGCAGAGAAAACTTTGACTGGGTTGGGGCTTGAACACAAGATCTCTGGATTAATGTACCAGTTCTCTTCTATCTGAGCTATCCAGCCCTTAGATGGTGGCCTTCACTACTAGACAACAAGTCTTTGAAGGAATGGGGGCACCAGTCAGAAGCAATTCAACCACTAACTGCAGTATATTTCCAGATATCACACCCCTGTTTTCATTCAGACGCAAACAACCGATTGTTGTACTCCTGGCTACAGCACGTCGAGGATCACACAAAGTGGATGCAGCTTTTTCAATTCAAGTCAAACAAAGGAAAAACTGACTGGGAACTTTTGAACAAATCAAAAAATTGGCAAAGAAAATTTTGACTGAGCCCCGAGACCTCCGGATCAACGTACCAGTGCTCTTCCATCTGAGCTATCCAGCCCTTAAATGGTGGTCTTTCCTAATTGTCAACTAGACTTTGCCGGGGTGGGGCGCCAGTCAGAAGCAATTCCAACATTTCAGTCACACACAAAAAAAAAATTGTGGGCAGCTCAATAAAAGCAAAAATTTGCTTATAGTGGAATAACTATGAAGCTATTTGTTTTGCACAGAAGTGGTCTTACTTTTTGAGAAGGCTTGCGATAAGTCCTTCAATGCAGCCTCTAGTTTCACTGAAATAAAAATCACAAATCAGAGTGGATTTAAACAGTATTATATCTCAGTACCAGTGATAAATATGTTACTGAAGCATGCCAAGATGGCAAAATGAGGGGCATTCGCTACCAAGCTAGAAAGTAATGTATGACAGGGCTTGAAATATCCACTATACCGTGGACCGAGTCTAGTGATTTCAGCGTCGGTTTAGTGCCGAATGTGACTGCACTGGACCGGCTGTCTAGTATTTTTTTCTTGCCCTATAAAGAAAACGCCTATAACTTTTACTTTGTCCTGTACATTTCTCATGTTTTTTTCACTGCGTGCAATTTATTTTTTCTTATTTATGGCACAGGTCTTGTAAAATTAGTTCAGGTACAGTAAGAGTCTTCAGTTACTAGACCTACTGTCTAGTCCATTTTTCCCCTGAAATTCGAGCCCTGTATGAATGCCTGCAATGAAATTGCAAATTCAAGGGCAAACACAATACCTTGGAAATAGTCGTGTGGTGTGAAAAGGCCTATCACTGTATCAGCAGCTCGTAGATCACAAGTTTTGAAACCGAATTTCGATCTCATTTCAAACCAACTGGTGAATATAATCATCTTCGATAAGAAGGTCAGCTTTTTCCAATGGTCTGTGTATGCATCACTCCTGGGCTGGATTTCACAAAGCCTTACGATGCGTCGTAACTCAACTTGGGATGGATAACCCATCGTAAGTTGTGATAGGCTGTATGGTTTCTATGCATCAATCATTGTCTTGCAATTGATCGTAATTACGATGAGGTTTGGTGAAATCGACTGGTGGTCTCCCACCTTTGTTCTCCCGTCCTATTCTCCGGATGGCCACCTCATCCCCGGAGTCCGCTAGCACCTCGTTGGTCTCCATCACCTCCGCCAGGAATTCAATCTCTATCCCCGCATCTCCCTCTTCGATCGTCAGACCGCTCAGCTCCAGCTGCAGGGGAGAGGGAAGGAAGGTGAACCGGAATTTGGAATCAAACTCCGTGGAAGGACTCCCAGGAAAGGACCAGTCCGTGTCAATTCAGCACGCTTTTGGGGGGACCCAACCTTCACAAATTTAATTATTTTTCTTCTCATTGACCTGTTTGAGAAATCCCCTAGAACCGCAATTTTACAGAATTTAACAAAAATCATAACCCCTAAACCCATACTGTCCATCCTTGATCTTTCAGAAGATGTTGCTCACATTGTTAGCAACCTATGAAAAAGACAATTGAAAAAATAGTTCAAAGGTCAAATTATGATTTTTTTTTTTTCTCATATGATTTATGATTTTGGGATTATGAAATTTATGAATTGTACAAAATTGTAGGCCAAATCACCTTTCATTTAAAGAAAAGTTTATCTCTGTAGGTGCTTTCCTTTTTGAGATATGATCGTCCAAACACCTGAATTAGTCAGAAATTTGTTAACTCATATCTACTGGACCAAATTATATGATTGGTTCTGGGGGTTTGTAACCCAGCTACCAGCCAATTTGAATTTATCCATGCAAGGATGCACAGAACGTACATGTACATGAGACGTCTTAACCATTACACCAACAAGCTGGTTGAGGTCATGTGCTGGATTTGAATCTGTACAGTGGCAGGCACCGTGTTGCATCAAAGGTATGATTCCTTTTTGGCATCAAAGAAAATGTAATTGAATGAGGGTTTGCTCTATATAGTGTGTAGGGCAAACCCTCACTGAATTACGTTCTCCCTTACGAGGAAGAATCAGTTTCACGTCAGTAGGGGACGGCAGATAAGACTTAAGGCTTTGCATGGTGGTGGTACTAATACTGAGTAGGTTTGCGGTGACATTACGTGACACAATGTATGAGAATCTCTTTTGTGAGTTAACCTGTGAGTGTGGTTCTGAAAAGAACCAGAGGGTTTCATTCAATGTTTCAGGTAGTGTGTTCTGTCCGTCTTCCGGAGGAAGAACTGTCCTGAAGACGAGTGAAACCCTCATGTTCTTTTTCAGAACCACAGTCTTTCTTTCTCCTGATCTATCATGCTCCTGATTCTTTTCATTATTCCTTTCTTTAGCCCTCACATTGAGTCGCCGTTTGGGGCCATGTGTTGGGCGACATTCATTAAAAGACCCCCAAAAAACCCAGTCACCCACAAAAGAGATTCTGGCATGAGGTGTCACTGCCTACTGCAAACCTTCTCATTATTAGGCGACAGCAGGATGAAGCAATCACACATTTGAGGCCATGAGACTGAAAGAGCCCAAACATGAACGGCCGCGCTCCGAGAGCTCCCAAGCTGGCGGGAGTCCTCACCAGGTAGAGGCCCCTGGACAGAGGCTTGAGCAACGTGCTGTAGGCCTTGTTGACCTCCGAGGACTGCATGGCCGAGTAGTCTTGCTCCACCTGGGGGGAGGGGGTCAGGAGGACAAGGCATTGAGTGAAAGATGAGGAGAGGATGTTACAGTCCCCCTGTGTGCCTTTGATGAGTGAAGATAGCCAAGCAGGGCTCGAAATATCAACTAGACCGTGGACCGAGTCTAGTGATTTCAGCGTCGGTCTAGTGCTGAGTGTGACTGCACTGGACCGGCTGTCTAGTGGCTTTTTCGTGCACCATGAAGAGAATGCCACTCAAATATAACTTTGACTTTGACCTGTACAAGTAAACAGCATTTAATAATATTAAAAGGGTCTGTGCAATAAATATCAGTCAAGCTCATTTTCTGCTGTCGTCTAGGGATCTGAAGTGTACAAACATTATTGGCAAGCTTCTTTTTCTCAATGGAGTCAGAAATTTGTTATTTTGTTTACCTTTAAAAATATCCTTGTGAAAATGAGGGTGCTATTCTCTAGTCTTTGTTTTAAAAGGTTGCAGTGAGTGACAGACATTCTCTTTCAGAGCATGGCTCTGAAAATAGAGTCACCAGCTATGTTCAGAGAGGCACTGCTCTTGAAAGGGATGACTTTTATGGTGTCACCGCAAACTTTCCACGTGCCGTTGTGATTCAACGATGCAAACCTTCAAGTCTTATCAAGCCGGCACGTTGCAATTACCTCGGACAAGTTGCTGTATTTGTCCGGATGCAATTTTCGCTGCAGGTTTCTGAAGGTCTGAGTCAACTGAGCAGTGTCCAGGTCAAAGGTTTCGTCGCTGACAAATGAGACAAAAGATTTACAATAAATGATACATCAGTCTGCAATTGGCAAATCGTACATCGATAATGGATCACACAGATTTGTAGGCTTATAATGCGTAAATGCATACTTTTTGGTGTTACTTGCATTGCAAAGTCTTTCCATTCAGCTACATTGACTGTAACTTGTTACCACAACTACTGTAACCGTCCCTTGTACACCTATTAAAACAATTTGGAATTATTTATATTTTCTTAATTGTCCAACCATCAAATGAAGTTGGTGTATATTTTGGTGGTAAAGTGGTTGTACCGGCATTTTTCTTGCAAATCTTATTTTGCCAAAATCCCTTACTCTGGCCAATTTTCATTACATCATGGTGGCTTTCCTGCTCTAAATGTTATTTTGCCGGAGGTCGTTCCTGCTTATGTTTATGCCAGCACCAGCCGGCATGACGTAATGAAAATTGGCCAATCAGAGTAGGGAACAGCAAAAATTACATGTAGCGTTTGCAAGAAGAATGCTGGTGCCGGCATAGTTGCGGTAACCGTAACCCTCATTCTCCCGAAGGTCGGGAGGATGAGGGTTACGGTTACCGCAACTAGTGCCGGCAATATATACATAACTTTCCTACTCCAATAACTATAGACAATATCCCTGCCTGATACTATCACTGAGTATCAGTATCACCAGGGCAGGAACTCCGGGTTAAAAAGGGCACGGCAATTTTTGCCTTGAAATTTCGGCAAATTAAGGGCATCACGGCAATTTCTGCAATTTTTGAAGGGCATCAAGGCAATCGCAAAAAAAATCCGGGGCATCAAGGCAATTTAACTACTTTTTATTAGTACCGATGCAAACACGACGTAAGCACCTTAAACAAACTTTGAAAATAGGCGCTGAAGGCACCGGAACCTTGTTTTAGGTCTCCTACTAATATATCATCGTTTCTGTGGGACCACAATGCCTAAAAAAAATATTTTCCAACATAAAAATGACGTCTAAAATAAGTTTCAGTCAGCCACCAACACGCATTCTCACGGAACATGAACTGTACCATTCAGGTGTGGCCGGGGTGCTACTGCTATAGTAAGCGGGACGACAAAAATATCTGACAATATCAATAGATCCTCACAAAACAATCGAAATAAAAAGGATTCTAAATAGCCTACATGTTTGTAAAGATGGATTTTTAAGCAGCTAGGTCCAACCTAAACGAGCATATTATCGGAGCTTATTATTGTATAAAGTCGCACCCCTCTCATGCCTAATAGAATAGTCCATGCTGTCAACGTATCGTGATGTGGGTTCGGTGTTCCAAAACCTTCTCATCAGTTCTCGTC
This sequence comes from Luidia sarsii, assembly GCA_949987565.1. Lineage (NCBI taxonomy): Eukaryota > Metazoa > Echinodermata > Asteroidea > Paxillosida > Luidiidae > Luidia > Luidia sarsii. Next base: position 15,399,248 of record OX465105.1, read on the forward strand.
CAAAAAATTGAGAATGATTACGTTCGTAGGCCTACCTGAAAACAGGAATAAAGTTTGCGACATTTTTGTGCTGCATCGTGAGGTAGTAGCTCGTTTTGCTGTTTAGCTTTCTCCTTTCGGGGCATGGTTACGACTTTGAAAAGGCACCCGCGAACACGCAAACCTTTGACAGCTCTACGATTCTACTTTCGCACGCAACCCAACCACGTGCTGCATACTGCGCAATCTAACTATCGTGCCACGCAAATCGCTCCCAACTACCGTTGGTACCCGTTGTTTGGTACAGCCAGCGATGTCCAAGATTCACTGGTACCCGCAGACTAAAAGTTCGTTGATATGAAACTGTCCCGATCGAACGCACTGGACATGTATGTACATGTACATGTACAGTGTACATGTACATGTACGTACATGTACATTGATCGTGTACAGTATGTGTACGTGTACGTGTACATGTTCACCCATACACAGTCCGTACAGTTGTGCACAGAATGCGCAATGTTTAGCTGACAGTGCGCACGGTACAGTGAAGCTTCCATGTGTGCTGCACACACACTGCACAGCAGTCGGAATATATTTCATGCGCGCTGTGCTAACGGCCGTGCGGCGGCCGGCAGTCCGATCTGCCCAACTATCCATCGGCAAAAAGGGCACGACGGCAATGTGGTAAAAGGGCACGGCAATTTGTTGCCGTGAAAATCCTCCAAATTTAAGGGCACCGCGGCAATTGGTGAGGGCACGACGGCAATTGCCGTCGTTGCCGTCGTGAATTTCCTGCCCTGTATCACCTACCACTGCATTATTTGAAAGTAGTTGGAGTCAGGGTCCACTGGTTGTATAATATTGCAAACATCACAGAAGAAGAGTGCGTTACTGTCAGCTGCCGGCTTGCTACGGGCGTGACAACTCCAGCACGCTCTTGAGACAGAGCAGTAACCTCGTCTTCCGAGGCCGCTTCGGCCAACTGAAACACCCGGTGGTGCCGGGGAAACCCTCCCAGTTGGTGTTAGTCCAGCTGACAGACTCACAGAGCCCGTCGATAAAATGTTGCTCAGCGTAACGTTCGGGAGGAAAGCGGACCTACTCAGACTTGCTGGCTGTGAATCAGCGTGCGGTAGATGAAATTGAGAGTAACTTTTCGCGAGGACACTCCTAACTTGGTTTAGGGCGACTAAATCGCGCCTGGTTTCCACTGAAAACGAGGGAGACTTTTGGATGTCTGCATTTCGGCGAGTGTGCAGACTCCTGGTGACAAGTACAGAGTGACGTCCACTGCAATAAACGGTTTGATTGAGGTTTGGTCGAGCTACTTTGCAGGCAGCTGTCGACAGACTCTTCCCGAACATGGGCGCAGCCATTTTGATTATTAGCGCCCTCTAGCGCCCATAAATAAATCTCACTAGGGAAATTATTAATAATTCGTGTTATTTGAAGCCAGCTATAGCCGATGAATTCGGGCACGGTCACACTTTATTCAAATCAATTTGGTGCACGGTTGTGGATAAACAGAAAGCAAACGTCAAGATTCCAGTAGCAGTACTGGTTTGGTCGTTTCTGTTTGGCTTGGTGCTTAAACAAAAATCTGGCGCCCCCACCCGTCAAAGACTAGCTGACCACTATTTTAGGGAAGGTCGCCAAAGGCTGGATAGCTCAGTGCCAAGTACGAAAAACCAGAGTAGAGGTCCCGGTCCACTCGAAGTTTTCTTTGCCCTTTTCCCAAAATCTTCATAAAAGTCACGTACCTGGCACCAATTCAGAGCATTTCATTCAATATCAATTGCCCTTTAATTCCCTTTCTGGAAATTATGCTCTTGTCATAGTATTTTTTAGTATCTTTTAGACAAATTTCTGTGATAACTCGACGTTCCAGCCAGAGCATACTGGCCGGAACGTCGAGTTATCACTCGGGTTCTTTTCAGAACCATACCTCTTCCTAAAGACACCTTATAAAGTACATGGTGTCACCGCAAACCTTCCTAAATTGATCGTAAGTTACGACGAGTTTCATGAATAATTGGCTTCTGGTGAGTCTGGTGTTAGATAAGATGTCCTGGCTCCCTTTTACCATGGCTTGGTGATTAGAGCCCATTATCTGTTCACGATCTGCCATCCAGGGGAAGTGACCTAGGAACCTCATCTGCTGAGATCTGTCCCTGTTTATCAAAGGTGTCGTATTTTGTCAGTGAGTAGATGCTGGCTTTAGAGAGACCCAGTGTCCCAGTCCAGGCGCTTGATAATGAGCATTATTCGCTAGCACGATGTTGCAAAGGAGTTCACCTTGTCCTCCATAGACCATACCTTGTGAGTTGTGACACAATCAATGATTGACCACCATCTTTATTAATTGTGCATCTGCAATGTCCATCAGATGCGACACAGTCTGGCCAATTATTAATGTATAGGCAATTAGGCATATCTACAGAGAAAAAAACTTTCCGACCTCCATAAAAGAAAAAAATGTAATTTTTGAAAAATCAAATCAGCATATTTAACACAGCAGTAACCACTGCATTTTTGTTTTTAAAAAAGAATAAACTCAACACAAATGAACATAATTTTGATTTCATGTTAGTTTTCAATTCTCTGATTGAAATGACAAATTGTAGTTTTTATTTCTCAAATTTGCAGACTTCTGTCATGATGCCGTGTGCATTGTTTAATACTATTGTTTTAAGAATATGGGCAATGAATCTTTCGGTACATAGGAGGACAGGTTTATCCAATTGTAGGCAACCTTGAAAAAGTAAGGATTTGCTAAAATTCAGAGACTGTGAGACCTATTATTATTTCATGCATAGTAGAAATTAATAGGAATAAACTATTTAGCACTCAAACGACGTTCTTATATCGATTCAGATGGTCAACTCATGTGACCTTCCCAAAGCAAATCTTTTATACTTGTTCCAAACTTCCAATCCACTAACACAATTAAAAAAGCCCAATACATCCCCAAAGTATCACATAATCACTGACCGGGAACTGACCGGGAACTTTTAATCAAACAATTTTGAAAAAAAAATGCCCAAGATAACTCTGACTGGACCGGAACTTGAAGCCGAGACGAGACCTCAGGTTTTAAGAATCTTGTACCAAATTCAGAGGTCTTGTTTCAGTTACCGGTAGAAAGTGGGAGGTTTTGCGGTGACATCATGTCTTGTGAGATGGAGCGTGGCTCTGAAAAGAGTCACGTTCAATTTCACAAGACATGAGATGAGAAGTATTATGGTGTCACTCGCCCAGTCTCACCCACAAACCTTCCCCTTTACAACATTAAAGATCTTAGATTTAGCAGAAAATAACCCACGTATTTTAAAATAGCTCTATTCATGAATTTTCTTTTGCAGGCATCTGGCAATCGAGTCTTGCCGACTTCAGATAGAATTTGGATCGTCCATTGGGAGCAAAGATTCAAACCGAGCATTCTCACATTTATACATTGTGCACTCACGTATAATTGTATATACATGTACATGTACATTTTTTAACATTTATAATACACCCTCTTTTAAAACACTGAACTCATAAAATATCAGGATACAATTTGGTTCTGTTGAAGAGCTATGATAAAATGAAATAGCATGTGTATAATATTCCTCACAATATCACGTGTGCACCTTCTAGTTTGAGATACAGCAAGTATAAGATCCTTACCCCCTCACTGTGATGACTGAAAGACTGACTGAAAGCAGTTTCCCTGAAAGATTCTTTCAGCGTGTTGCATGAACTACATACAAGTACATGATATTCGAGAGGTTTAGCTGTGCACAGCAAGAATGTTATGTACTGGTAGTGGTACTTACGTCTGGTACTAGTGCAACATACAATTCAGAGCCAAATGTATCAATACAACTAACTGTGCAGTGTGCACAATCAAACCTCACTTAGTTTCAGTGGAAGAAAGGCAACCTGTACTCATCTCAATCCATTGTATGTACCTAACACAGGCAACAAATTTTGAGTTCTATTGAAAAATGGTCGGCTACCATAAACCACTTATCAGATAAGATTTGAAGGTTTTCATGGTGGAAATACCAAGTAGGTGGTTTGCAGTGACACCATATACACCATCATTTAATGCTTTCCACAGGATTTATGATCAAAGATGATAGTTGGAATCCAGCATTCTCCTGATGACGGGCAGAGTAGAGAGTACACACTTCCCGAAACTCTGAGTGACCGGCTCTTTTCAGAGCCACACTCCTTCTCTTAAGAGATGAAGTACATGGTGTCACCGCAACCCTCCTGCTTAAAAACCACCTATCACCTGTATCCTTGGCAAATTTGAAAAGTAATGCTGATGAATGCTTCTGCTGCAAATCTCTTCTCCGCTTTCACTAATGCCCAGTCCACAGTTGTTGCTTTCACCCCCCCCTTCTTAGGACGACGCCATGTTCACCAGACCCTCAAAGTTGGGCACCCGACTCCCGCTCTCCAGCAGCTGCAAGATGACATCTGCCGCCTGAACCTCGTGCTCGTGGTGGCTGACGTGGATCTTGTGCGGCACCGGCTCAGCGTCCGGGTGCACCACCTTGATCTCCTGGTGCACCACAACGTGCTGCGGCTGCAGCTGCTCCCCCTGCTGATGTACCTGCTGCTGTACCTGCTGCTGTACCTGCTGTAAGTGCTGCACCTGCTGTTGTTGTTGCTGCTGTGGCAGCGGCAGGTGGAATTTCGCGGGGACTTGGCTGGGGCCGGCGGCCTGGGCGACAGCCTGCATGGCGGGTGCGTCCGGCGTGTTCTTGTGCGTGCCCTCGTGGCTCTTCCTGGTGCCCATGTGGGAGAAGGCCTTCTCGCAGTGCCGGCACTTGTACGGCTTCTCCTTGGTGTGCACCCGGATGTGCGTCTTGAGGTGGGTGGCCTGCGAGAAGGCCTTGCCGCACTCGTCGCAGATGTAGGGCCGCTCGTTGGTGTGCACCCGCTCGTGGCAGACCAGGGCGCTGGCGTGGACGAAGGCCTTGGGGCAGAACTGGCACATGAAGGGCTTCTCGTTGGTGTGGATGCGCTCGTGCCGCTTGCGGCCGCCCTTGAAGAAGAAGACCTTGCCGCAGTGCCGGCAGGGGTACTCCGTGTTGGGCGTGCGCTGGCCGCCCACGATGGGACCGATGCCGTGGAACTTGCTCTCGTGGTAGATGAGCTTGGACTGGTTGGACAGCACCTCGCCGCAGTGGGTGCAGAGGTAGCTGGGGCTGAGCTTGCAGTACATGCGCTCGTGGCTGAGCCGGTTGCTGGTGCTGGAGAAGGAGGCGGTGCAGCCGATGCGGCAGGGGTAGGGCTTCTCCTTGGTGTGGGTGCGCATGTGGCGCTTGAGCGTGGCCGTGCCCTTGACCACCTTGCGGCAGACGCCGCACTCCACGTCCCGCAGGCTCTCCCGCTTCTTCTGGCAGGTCCGGCGCTTCAGGTGGATGTTCAGCAGGTACTCGTGCTTGAAGCGCAGGCTGCAGAGCCGGCACTGGAAGGCCTTGACGGCGTGCGCCTTGCGGTGGGCGTTGTAGCTGTAGCGGTCCTCGAAGGTCTCCGGGCAGGCGGCGCAGGCGATGAGCGACCCCTTCTCCTTCAGGTGCAGCTTCTCGTGCCGGAAGAGGCTGCGGCCGTTGGTGAAGACCTTGGCGCAGGCCTTGCAGGAGAGGCTGCTCAGCTCCTCCGAGCTCAGGTGCTCCCGCTCGTGGCGCAGGAGCTTGAACTTGCTGCCGAAGACCAGCTGGCAGGTGCCGCACTTGTTCTGCCGCTTGAGCTCGCAGTGGAGGCTCTCGTGCCGCTCCCGGCTCTTGATGGTGTGGAACTCCTTGCCGCAGCCGCCGCACTTCTTGCGGTCGGCGTCCACATGCTGCGTCTCCATGTGCCGCTCCACGTCGTAGGACCGGGTGAACGTCTTCTGGCAGACCGTGCAGGACAGGCGGGCCGCCTTGCCCTCCCCCTTCTCGCCCTCCCCGCCGGCCTCCTCGCCTTGCGTCTTCTCCCGCCTGTGCTGCCTCCTGTGCATCGCCAGCGCCCTGTGCCCGGCGAAGGTCTTGTCGCACTCGGGACAGGTCTTGGCCGTCTTGGCGCGACTCCCCTTCGACAGTTTCTTCGGCGGCCTTCCTCTCTTGGCAGGCCTCCGCTGGACGTCTTCCGTCGTCGTCGTTCCCTCTCCATCTCCGGCTGTCTCTTCGTCGGCATCAATCTCGGCGTAGTAGTCCTCCTCTGCCTCCTCCTCCTCCTCCCCCTCGTGGGCGAGCATGTGCAGCTCCAGGGCGGAGTGCTGCGAGAACCTCCCGCCGCACTTGCCGCAGGCGAAGAGCTGCTTCCGGCTGCGCAGCTTCAGCGCCAGCTTGCCGCCCTTGACGACGGCCGGGTTGAGGGGGAGCGCGGGCGTCGCCGGCTTCTTGGACTTGCTGCAGGCGCAGTCCTCGGGCGGCGGCTCCTTGACCTCGGGGCTCTCCACGGGGATGCCCTCCTGGGGCCGACAGCGGAAAGGCTGGCCGTGGATGCAGACGAAGATGACCTCCTTGGAGTCGGCCGGCTGGGTGCCGGCCTCGGTGAGCGGCTCGACGGTGGCAGCTTCCTCGCCGTGCTGCTGCTGCTGCTGCTGCTGCATGCTTGTGTCCGTGCCATCATCGGCGTCACCGCAGCTCTGCACCTCCATCTCCACACTCGTCTCCGTCGGTGGTGCAAGCTTGCTGCCGCCTTGCACCCGATCGACCTGAATCGTTAAGTCACTGGCTTCGCTGGGGTCGGCCGCTTGCACTTGGTCAAAGGCAGCACCTACGTCACCCCCTGAAAGTGAGAGAATAATAAGAAAAGCAAACCCGCCCATGTGAGTGGTGTGCTTGTAAGCTGCTGTTCGGGCATGGTAACCCGTCATGAAGACACAGCGTGTGATTTTCAAACCGCAGCCACATCAATATAGACCAATTTCACCCTGTCAAGTGGACGCGGCCATATCTGGGGGGCTCTTAGTCTCACATACCAACCTCTTTGTATATACTAAATCTATCAGTCACCTAATAGGCACACACAAAGGGTTGTTGTGCAGTGCCCCCCAGCTATGACGGCTTCGGGAAGGATCCCCCAAATGGGTCTAATTTTCCTACCTTGTTGGTTTACGGCATTGCTGTCTGGCCCATCGTTCGCTTGAGGGTAGGCGTCAGCAGTTTCTCGGTCCCCTGCAGCACTGGCGACCGGCAGCTGGCAACTGGCCTCCAGTCCGGCCAGCGCGCCGTTCATCTCAGCCAGCTGGGAGCCCAGGCCGACCGAGGTCTCTGGTGCACCGGCCGGCCGACCTCCAACCTCCAGGCCGGAGGTCACCCGGACGACCACCGTTTCCACGGTGGAACTGACCAAGGGCAGCGGCGCTGCGCACGTCACCACTGTCATGCCGCCTGTCTGCTGCTGCTGCTGCTGCGCCACGTCCGCACTGAACTGGAGAGCGACGTCCGGTGACACATACTGCTGGCTGGTGACTGTCCCCTGAAGTGGCACGGCGCCCTCTGTTGACGGCGCCACACTCATGGTGATCAAGGGCGGAGGATTGCTATCCATCCCTCCTTCCTTCACTGAAGATTCTCTGTATTTCTATTGGGGGGGGGGAGGACAAAATACATTTCACTCTTTAGATTTACGGAGTCATAAACAAGAATTCATAGACTAGAATGGAATTGTTCTACCATATATTAATGGCAGGAATCAGACATGATACTAATCCAACTCATGTTTGTTCCAGTGTTAGGTTTTTGAAGTGTAACAGACTGATCCCTGGGTCAGATGGTCATACCATTACTCTATACACACCTACATACATGTATCTTTTACTCCTTCAACATACTGAAGGACTCAATAAAAGAGATGTGAAACTAAGTATATTTTACACAAATCTGATGCTTTGTATGAAGAAAAGAGAACAACATAAGAAAACGCAAAGAAAGAAGAATAACCACCATCCTATTGCCTGCTTCGGTCTTAACTCTATACATTGTGTGCGCGTGCCGGGGCACCCTTATTTGAATAACAATAATTATACACAACCGAAAAGTGCACCCTTGACCATAGGGGGCGTAAGTGTAATTTTGTTACAGTCCTAAAACTCCAGACCAGGCTGCAGTTATCAGATTTCTTTTTTCTTTTTTTTCCTTTTTTCTTTTTTTTTCTTTTTGGGGGGGGGGGTGTTTTCGCAATGAGCCAAAGTAAAACTAATTTGTTGAGTGTAGTTCAGTTGAAGTACTTGTAAGTTGTATTAATTTTTTATTAATAATTTAATGTACTACAACTTAGTACAACTACTGACTAGTGAACTACAAAGTACAAGTACAAGTAGTAAAGTACAAGATGTACTACAGACACAGTACAGTACAGCAATACAAATCTACAATTATTTGCTCACGAGTATCCTGTAATATTTTCTAATAATTCTACACTACGACGTCGCTCGTACGACTGAAGACTCGTATTGTATACAGTGTGTACATGTAAAATAGTAGAGTTGTACACAGGTACTTTCGTTAGAATGTACAATTTACGCCCTCACATTGCATCCTAAAAAATGCAAGATTTGAGCTCCATCAGCGCATGAAACTCTCATGTATGTAGTCCTGGGCTGCTAGCGGTTAACAACAACCTACTTCGTGCGGCTAACGAGGCCTGCTTCACGAAATTTGGCAAAATTTAGACTGGAAATTCTCACCGTTTGCGGGCAAAAAAACACTCGGCGTCGTGGCGTCAGTTCACAAAATGGCTGGTTTCCTGTACGGGGGAGCAATTTTTGCGTATTCGAATGCAACAGAGAACGCAAAGAGCTACCGATCACCAACCAAATGTAGAAACTGGTTTCAGCACAAGAGGGCGCTTTTTAATCAAGCAGCGGGTGCCCTTTTATTTAGATTTCGGCCAGCTCCGGCTAATCTTCGTCTAGTTCAAAACACAATGGATGGAGTTCTTTGTTGTACTTGAAGCTTTGGATTATTTTTAAAAACGTAATCTAACATTCAAAAGTGGAGCAAAAGGCCTCCCATGCCTTGCACTATGAAATGAACAAGAGAAAGCAAGACAAAGCCGGAGCCCGAAGCAGAATCGCGGCCGATATTCGAAAAGGCCAATAAAATTATACAGCTCTGTAAAAAGCAATGGACTGTTGAACCACGGAGGAAGAATGTTGAACAACGTCGTTTTTTTTTATATTTTCCAAACAACTACGGCCATCTAGAAAAAGACGCCTACCTTTGGAAGACAGATTCATGTTTAAGGTGCAGGAGCACCATCACTGGATTCATAAACTCGGGCATTTTGAACCAGTCCGAGTTTCGATCCACAATTAATAATTATTATTTGCCAAAGTCGGACGAAGTTTTGCAACAACCCCACAACCCAACACAAGAGTGATCTCAGATTGATTGAAGAATTGATCTTTGCCGTGGAATTTCCAATAATTATGAGCCGTCAGTGCTCAGCTGAGTGCCGATTGCGATGCACGCCAATTCCTACGCACGCGTGACGATCGTTGCGCCTGTTAAAACAAGATTTGATTACATTCTCCTCGACTCAAAAGTCATGTTATAATCTATGATGCCAAAGCGGTACCCGTCGCTATACAGATTCGAATCTGCGCTAGGACATCGTCCAACTCATCGGCTGCGCTCGAAAGCATGCAGGGGTCTTGGGTTCGAATCCAGCTTGGATCCCGAACTACCTGTAGGCTATTCTTTTTCCCAGCAGGCAATGAGGCAAAGCACTGATGAGCGCTCAGTGATTACGTCAAGTAGACCAAGGGCAACTCTCACTGTGTTACATTCTCCTTGAAGCAAAAATCATGTTATATCTAAAGGCCGCCGCACACGAGAGCTATCTGCTGAGCAAAAATTCTATCAAGGTCGTTAGCTCAGCACGTAGCTCACCGTGTGCGCTGAACTTTTAGGGAGATTTCTGCCGCAAGAGGCCGTGAGACCAATATCTATCCTGTTTGATTTTTTTCCCGCCTCTCGTGGATGAAAACTCATCGTGTGCGGCGACTTGAGCTACGTGCTGAGCACAAAAATCACAACTGGCCAATGAAAGCGCACGTGATGGCTTCCAAAAATAGATAGTATTCCTCGTCAAAGCTAACCATTATTACATGGACAGCTGGAGGAAGACGAAAGTTATAAAGGATTGTGAAATTTGGGAATTGGCCTGTTTGTATAGGTGTGATTTGAAGTGTTTCTTGAATATTACAATGGGTTTAGATGATTTAACAGTCAGTGGGAGCTGGTTTCAGAGTCGGTGCTGATGCTGCTGAAAAGGACCTGTCACCCTAAAGAACTATAATTAGCCTATGTTCTGCATGGTCTCATGCATGAGTGAGTGGACAGGAGCGAAGGCCTCAGTGCTGAGCTGAGGTGCATGCGGTGAACGATTTGAATCAAAAATAGTCTGGGGCGTGGGTATTCAGTTATCGATTATTATGATGGTGAATTTCAATTGATTGAACTTGATTTTGAGAAGTGATATACAAAAGTGTTGCAAACTTTTGCAAACTTGATTTTGAGAAGTGATATACAAAAATGTTGCAAACTGTTGCAAACTTGATTTTGAGAACTGTTAGAATAATGTCCCGCCAAGAAGAGCAAAATAAATGCTCCAAATGTATCGGGAAACAGGCAGAACTGATGTTTCGAACCCAGCTGGACCTTTCAGAAAATCCTTGGAAGAATCGAAACGTCAGGCCCTCTCTATTTAGCGAGATTTGCATTTCGGCCATTTTAGTCAGTGAGCCGGTTTTTTAAAGAATTTTTTTTTTTTTTTTTTTTTTTTTACAATACTATGATTCGAGATGAATCAATATGATAATTACAAACTCTAATACCCCTTACATGTAAATCAAAATCCATAGTGAAACTCACATGGTCTCTTGCAAAATCACGACTGGCACGACTGGAAGACATTGTCACTGCCACCGAGTGATTTTGTGCTGACGCGCATAGACTGGACTCAAGCACAGAGCAAGGGGGAGCGGCCTCGCTCTGAGGATTCGGCGGAGAGCCGCGACTCGAGACAGGAAATCTTGAGACGACGCACGGCGGGCAGAATGTGTCCCGCGAACGGGTCGGGCAGCGGGCATTCTTCGTGATAATTGTTCGCTCGAATTTCTCTGTCCCATTTCTCTAAAATGAGTTTGACCCACGGTCTTATTGGGCCTATAAGAAGTCGGCCCTTTCGGAAACATCGGGCATTACGTAGGACCGTCGCGACGGTGCAGAGGTTGCTTGATAAATCACAATGAATTTGACGGATGTATTTTGAATTCCATTCATCGAACTCGTCACCAGAAGATAGGTCATACCCAAATCACTGTTCCGTCAAAGAAAGAGAGAAAGGGGGGAGGGAGAGAGAGAGGTGAGAGCGAGGGAGATATAAGGGGGAAGATTTGGAGAGGGAGAGAGACAGGGACTGAGAGAGAGGTGGGGTGAGAGAAAGAGTGGGAGCGAGATCTGCATAGTGGAGAGAGTGAGGGAGAGAGAGTGAGGTGGAGAGAGAGAAGAGAGAAAGAGGAAGGGAGAAGAAGAGAGTGTTAGAGAGGTAAACCTTAATCGTCATTGTTCTATGGTCTCAATTTATTAAGGACCTTGTTTTTTAAAGCAAAATAGGAGTTTCCATTGCGGCGTGACAATATTGGTAAAAGACAAAAACGGTGCATCAGTTTGAATGCTGCACGTTTGAAAAAAAATCGTTTGATAAAATCAAGCCTTGCCAGGTTAATTCTGAACCGCAATGAGTGAAGATTTCTCGAAACGTACAGCATCCCAGACCGTAAGATTTCAACATGAGGATTCTATCATGACCATCTACAAACTTTGTAAATTAGAAGGAAATCTGTAGACATCGGTGCTTTCTGATCTTCCCAATGTTGTATTGGGCCTTCAACCCGGGGAGAATGTTCATGCTAAGGATAAGCACGTCTCCATGCTAAAGCAGGTCCGTGGAAAATGGCACACAGATTGGTGCGATGAGTTTCACGTTCTATCAATTTTGTGTAAATCCTCGTTCATCCCCAAAAGAGTCTCTTTTAGAAGGAATCGGAAGAAGTAGGAAAGCATGGACAAACCATATTCATGAAACATCACCAGCCATGATAAAAAAAACCGAATAAAAATCTACCTCGATCGAAACCTTGACCTCTGATTTTGAAGAAATCCGCATAAGGCTCGCTGCACTTATTATCGTGTGGTTTTCAAAACCAGATTAATGGGAACATAACGCGTTCAATAAACCAATTCCTGAATATGTGTTTTAATAAGTGTTATACTAGTTATACTCATAGGCCTATTACTATAGTAGTTTGATAGGCCTCGGCCCTAAATATAGGCCTAGCGTAAGGGGGTGTTACCACGGGAGGCCTATGGTGGGTTAATCAATTATAGGAAGGTTTGCGGTGACACCATGTAGGCCTATAAGGTCTCTTAAAGAAGAGGTGTGGTTCTGAAAAGAACCTGAGTGGTAACTCGACGTTTCGACCAGTACGATGGCCAGAGCATATACTGGTCGAAACGTCGAGTTACCACTCAGGTTCTTTTCAGAACCACACCTCTTCCTTTAAGAGACCTTATACATGGTGTCACCGCAAACCTTCCATGGTGTTATAATCCATTGCTTGTCAGACAGACTCAGTATTCAATTTTGTTTTTATCATTCGATGGTGTTGAAAAATAAAGCTTTTTCCTGTTAAAATAAAATCTACTAAATCACTTTACTTCCTGCCTGGAACTGTCGTATGTACGTACGTACGTGCGTACGTGTACGCCCCCTTTGCTAGCGCCGAGTTCTGTGAAAAGAAAGTTGGGCAATCCCCGTTTGTTTTGTACACACCGCACACTGCATTCCCTGCACAACTAGGGGGAATTTCCTCGATCGCTGGTGTCCCGACTCCCGTCCCGTCCGCCAGCGCGCAGCCACAGCTGATGGGGGTGGGTGGGGGGAGGGGCCGGCGAGGTACCAGCGACGACAACATAGTGATCGACTCGCAGGATACCGAGACAGGGAAGCAGCTGAGAGGGGGAACGATCGAGATCGGCCCGGCCCCAGCAGACCGATCGCTCTGCCCCTCACGATGGACCGAGACCAAGTGCTCCACTCCACCACCAGTGACGACAACCAGGAGGAGGACATGGAGGAGACGCAAGGTAGGGCATCCCCCCTCTCTCTCTCTCTCTTTTCTCACTCGATCTTCTTCGATCTTCTTCGTCTGCTGTAGCTGTGGTGGGGATGACCCCTTCCCCCGCACGGTTCAGTATGATGACAACAGCACACGGCACACCGCCTAATCGTATGCCTTCTGGGGACCCCTAACCGGTACCGTGCAGTGCACGCCTCCCGCACCTGTACCTCGGCCGGGCGGAAGCGGCACAGCGCACGGCGGCCAGTGATAATGGCTTTTTTAACCTGGGGGGAATGTCACAACAGTCAGGGGCCCTCAAACATTGAACCGTTTTTTTTGCAGACTCTCAAATTTCACGGCCATATTGTCAGCGACTTCTCTCCCCCCCTTCCTCTTTCTTCTTCTGCGGACAAATCAGCAGGTTTTCCCTCCCTCCCCCCCCCCCTCCCCTCTCCCCCCTTGGCTGGTTTGTTTACGATGTCCACGGCCGTCGCGAACGAAGCGGGCGATCTCAGAACTTGAACTTGGAGAGCCGAGATTAAAAAGCTGCTGCGTATCACCCGATAGTGACACTGATATCAATGAGGTTATAAATTAGACCCAGGGCGACGAATAATCAGGGTTCTCGAGTGAACGACTGCCGATCCACTCCCCCCCCGACAGTGTAGTGATAGCAGTTTAGGAATCCATTTTCGGAAGGGGGAGGGGGGGGGGTGATCGTCACGATAATTGTATTGTTCCCAAACTGTGACAGGTGGTACAATTCAATTGTTATCATTTTTTAGGACTCAGACACGATAAAGAAAACCAAACAATGTAATGATTCTTATGTGGAAAACTTTCAATGGTTATAATAATAAATTATACTCATCTGCTCATGAAACTCCTCTGATTTGTAACAAAATCACAGAGGATTTGTTTTGATTTGGTTGATTAATTCCCCCCTCAAAAAAATAAACAAGTACCATAGGCCAGTAGGTCCTACATTTGTACATGTACTTTACTAGGGGAAAAGTGATGTTGAAAAGTCATTTAATACAAATTTTATTGTCTCCCCTTCCAGTTCCAGAACAGCTTTTCCAAACCTTTAAATCCTGATTATCCTAGTTTTTTAAGCTGTAAAACAGACCTTTTAAATAGCAGTAAGGACTAGGATTACTGATTTGATCACCTATTATGAATTATTATTTAAAATGAGCTTTTGGGTTTTTATCTACTGAAATCAAATTCTGCTTCACAATTCTGACACTGAAGGACAGAGAACTTGTTTTCACGATTTATAAACAGTGGTTTAACGCTAGACGGCAAGATTTGACGATGGATTTGAATAAATGGGGAGAGATAATGTTGTGCATCATTTATTTGCTGAAGTCCAAATATTTGTATGTCTAATTAAAGGAATGTGTTTCTTTGGCCATCCAAAAGGGCTCTGATTTGGTTAGGAGTCATTGACTTGGAGCAGTGCTCATTTTGGACATGAAATTAAGCCAATTCAGGAGATGCGTATGTCTAATGTAAGCCTGTCCTCAGAAATTTGAACATTTCCAACTGATTTACTGAGGTTTAAGACAATCTGAACTGTAATCAGTATTTGAATTGATCAAAACTCGAAGCATAATTTATTTATATGGGCACTTTTTAAAGCCCCCACACAACATTAGTTGAGGTCAAATAATAGCATCCATACGTTGTCTGATCCAACATATGCATGAAATAGTACACCTGTGAAAATTTCAGCTCAATCCGCCCTCTGAGTCTCGAGAAAATTGGTTCATTTGTTTCACAAAAATGCAACATTCAACACCGTACTGTTCTGAAAAATAGTTTAGATCTCAGTGAGACGTAAACTACTTCTTTTACTCATTTCTCCCAAAATATAACATTTTAGGCAGAAATATTTCAGTGAGAGGTTTTAACTATAACCATCTTCAAACTGTATGTTTCATGTAAATCTGTGAACATTTCTGTTTTTCGCTCTTACCAATGTTGTGTAGGAGAAAATAATGTCCTTATGGTGACTGCTGTTTTGGGCAGAGATATACCGTCCCAACAGAAGACCAGTTTTGAAGTCAAAGTGTCTCTCTGTCACTGTAGGATATAGCCGTATACTGTTATAGGTAGACATCTATTGACCTACCCCATGGGAAGTCAGGTCAGAAATACTGACCTCTGGGCCAACAATTGTTGACCATGACGCCAAGCATGGTGCCTTGCCCGAGTCAGATGAACGCTTTTCGAAGCCTGGTTGTTGTTGACATACACCTAACCTGTGTGTGCCTGTTTGTTCCCTATTCGAATCCCCACAGATTAATTGGTTTATCTAAGGAATATTAGAGTGATAATTGACTATTGAATATGCCCTTTGCGAAGCTTCAGTAACTGTAGGCCTTGTATTGTTTGTTTTTCCAAACAAATTTGGGTATTGTGATACCGAATATGAAAATTGTCACGAAAGGAGTTCAAGGGCTACAGTTACTGCACTCTGCAGTTACCTATTGTGTTGTTTATGTTGGTGCCCACAATGTTGGTAAATTGAAGCATTGGTGCTTAGCGAAGCTAAAGAGTGCCTTTTGAAATGGGCAGCTCTGCGATTTTACGGCTGATATGTAATTTGTGCATATTAGGAGGGTCGGTTCTGTAACGTTGAAGGGCAGTGGCTCTGGGGGACAGTGATAGGTGTCTTTTAAAAACTCTTTTTGTGCTTGTCCTTGAGAGTCAAGCCCCAGGTGTGGCCGAGGGCTTTAGAAACTCGGGCAGTGTTGGGAGACACCGGCAGTGCATGGCAGCAGTGGCCTGGGGTGGAAACGGTTCGCTCTGCCCTACGTTGCCCTCGTTGCTGTCACG
Source organism: Luidia sarsii (assembly GCA_949987565.1). Lineage (NCBI taxonomy): Eukaryota > Metazoa > Echinodermata > Asteroidea > Paxillosida > Luidiidae > Luidia > Luidia sarsii. The sequence goes on from OX465105.1 coordinate 15,415,191, forward strand.
CTGGAGTCACAAGGGGCGAGCTCTCTCTCTCTTCCTTCCTGTCTGCGTTGCCCCGGCAGCTGGGCACAGGTCGTACTCTGTCAGGGTGTGCCGAAGGTCCGTGCTGGGTCCGGCTTGGGCTCTGGCACTGAGGGGGGTCGGGGGGGGGGGGTGGGGGGAGAGCCTCCAGTCCTTCATTCCCTGCCACAAACCATTTCTGATATTTCCACAATAGTGTGTCAACATGTCCCGCCCCCTTGCTGAAACTAACCCTTCAACCCACCACTCCCCCCCCCTATCTCTCCCCCCCCCACCTCCACTGTGTCCTTTCCTGTTCTGTCATGGCCTTGGCCCGACATGGGGGGATGGAAGAGGGATACCAGTCCATGTGTGTGTATGCAAATTGTGGCCTTGCCCAAAACTTGATACCTTGCCTGTGCTTTTTCTTTTTCCTTGGGTCTAGCTTTAGCTCTCCCCTCAAACTCCCCCTACTGTGAGTGTGGACACACTGGCTCTGGTGGATTCCTAACTGGAGTTGGCCCCTGACATGAGTGCTGGGAAACAGAGAGACAAAGAGATAAAGAGAGGGGGAGAGAGACACAAGGAGGGAGAGGGACAGAGAGGGACAGAGAGAGAGAGAGAGAGGGACAGAGAGAGACTGACACAGGCAGAGAGAAAGAGAGAGAGAGAGAGTCAGAGAGAGGTGTGGCCAGTGAGGGAGAGAGACACAGACAGGAAGAGGAACAGAGGGTGAGGAACAGACAGAGACAGAGAGAGAGACGGAGGAAGGGGGAAGAGACAGAGGGGGAGAGACAGATACACAGACAGAGACAGAAAGGAACAGGGAGGGGGAAGAGACACCATCAGACAGAGAGACAGATGGAGACAGAGAATGTACACATGGTTGACAGAGAATGTACAGAGATAATGTAGAGAGAGATGGGGAGAGAGACAGACAGAGACAGAAAGAGTGAAGGGGAGAGAAGCACAGAAAGAGGGAGACAGAGCGAGAGAAAGAGACACTGTGTAGAGAGAGACAGGCCTACAGAAAGAGAGACAAGGGATTGGGAGAGAGAGGGAGAGAGAGAAGGAGAGACAGGGGAGAGAGAGAGGGGGAGAGAGAGGGGGAGAGAAGAGACACTGTAGAGAGAAACAGGGCTACAGAGAGAGAGACAGGGGATTGGGAGAGACAAGGAGAGGGAGAAAGAGAGGGTTAGAGAGACTGTGTAGAGAGAAACAGGGCTACAGAAAGAGAGACAGGGGGATTGAGAGAGAGGGAGAGAGAGAGAGGGGGAGATGGATAGAGAGACGCAGGGAGAGAAGGGGGGGGGGGTGATAGATGGAGAGAGAGAGGGGGAGAGGGAGAGAAGGGGGCAGAGTGCAGAGGGGAAGCCTGTGGTGGCCATGGCAGGATCTGGTGATGCTGGGGTCAGGGGGTCAGGCGTGAGGCGTTTCCCCTGCAGTTTCCCCTCACCGCCGAGTTCCCCTCCACCAGAGGAAGTGTTATCATGCCACGCATCTGGCTCCATCTGGGCCCCATTGTTCGAGCACAATGCAAACTGACTTGATGAGCGCATTGTGTGCCTAGACAGGGGGGAGAGAGGGGGAGTTAAAAAAAAAAGTAAAGAAAAACTCCCCCAGCAAACCGACCTTGCTCTGTATTAAACCAAACCATTCACAAAGTGATTCTTTTTTTTTTTTTTTGGGGGGGGGGGTTGGCCTGTGCTTAAAGTTCTTACAATTGACACCTTTTGACCCTGAATCCAGAAGAGGTTTGTGGAGATTACCCCTTCTCCCGAGGTGAGGTCTGTCTGACACTTCACAGCTGATAAAAAAAATGCCATTGAGTGTGGTGCAGCACAGAGCTATACGAAGTTACCAACCCTGGGTGCATGCAGCAAGTGTGTGTTGTTGGGGCTGAATGCGGCAGAGTCCCCCCCCCCCCTTAGACTGCAAGACACGACAGAGCCTTGTCTGTCCGGGCTGGGCATTGCAATGTGTCTGAGAAAGGAGCAGCTAGGGTCGAAGCTATAAGGGCCTTTTCCAGTGTCCGAAATAAACGCGATTATCTGGATCGCGATTTGAATTGCGATTCAAATCCCACTTTGTGTGCGTATACCTGTGTGTGTGTATGGGGACACAGTCAATGCGAATATTTGTGGGATTTGAATCACCATTCGGACTCCGCTATTAGTGAGACCTTCCGAATAATCACGTTTTTTGTTTGCGATGTGATGTGTGTGGGAATGCTCTGCTGAATTGCACCAGTTTTTTTTTGTAATCCCACAATGCACCGCTCTGATTCAGTGGTTGACAGGAAGTGCCCTGCTTGTTTATATGTCACCCACATTGGCCACCCTCAAGGACACACCCACCATTTTGACCACAACTGCTAACCACAATCGGCTTGCGATTTTTTGGCCTGTGTGAACGCGAAAAAAAAAACACCCGGTTTTTGAATCGCGATTCAAATTGCGATTATTTGGGCAGTGGAAACGGCCCTAGAGTTTGGCATCTTTTATTCACTGACATTTCCTCACCAAACAGTCTCAGAAATGTACATTGAATACACAAATGTAGCAACTTTTAGACTCTTTCTGATGGAGTATGACTAGGGTAAGTGTAAATCCTATCTATAATACTCAGCAGATAATGTTTAAATGGTCCTAACTGCGCCCCCACACCGGCAAAGATACTTGACTTTTTGGAGTTAAGGCCGCCATCTTAGCGCTGGATAGCTCAGGCAATAAGATCACTGGTACATTAAACCAGAGGTCTTGGGTTCAAGTCCTGGTCCAGTCAATTTTTATCAACTTTTTTTCCAAGATTGTTTTAAAGTTCCCAGTCCATTTCCCCCTATAATTATCTGTTGTATTTCCTTCATTTGTTGATTTTAAGAAGATTTCTTGGCATCAGTTAACAGGTGTGGGGATTTCCCTGCATGCTGCAGTGCAAGACGATTCCGTCGATTCGCAGAAAAAAATGATTTGAGGAAGTCAAAAGTCAGGAAGTAACGAACGATGTGCTTTATTTCTGTGAATGATGTCTGACATAGACATAAAGGAAGTCCTCAATGTTCTTTGGGAATGTAGCAGTGTCTTCATTACAATGTGCATTCAATTGACCCCCATAGGACACAATACCTCTCCGCACATGAACGCACATGCACTTTGTGCAGTTACTGGCTATTTAATTCTTCCTTTGATTCAAAAATGACTATTTCTATAGTATGCAAACAACAAACTGAACTCAATCGGCTATTATTTCTGATTTCCGTGGACGCGAAGATGACTTACAAGTTACAAGTCTAATTGGCAACTTGCAATCTCGACCGCAAATATGGGCGTACATTTGGAGTTGCTTTCGGGGGCAATGGTTGAGAGTGAGAGCGCAGGATTTTCTTTGCCTCTGCTTCTCTGCTGCTGCTGCTGCTGCTGCTGCTCACGCCAGCAACCATGGCGTCATTTCTGCATTGTGACCGTGGCTGTCTGGGCAGTGCCATCTTGTCGCCGTGTGAAGACATTTGTCGCATCGTCCCATTTCGCTGTGATCAAAGGGAGGGTTTGCACTCTGCAAAGTGCCCAATTTCCGGACATTCCAAAATTTAGGAACTACTTTAACTCATTCAGGAAGTTTGTAATGGTAACAGGTGTCAGACATTCCTTGAAATCTTAGCGCTGGGAAATCTGCCGTTTTTGAGAAAAAAAGAAATTTCCAACGATCGCTCTGCGGAGCAATCGCTGGAACTAAGAGTTCCTTAATTACAAATACATGTACTGCCCTCTATGTATGAAAAAAGTTAGCATTCGATTTCATTTCCATGATTTCCATGGTTGACGGATTAAGCCGAAACTTACGCAGGTGTGTTATTTTATGTACATTGTGTATGTTGAGTTCGACAAAGTATGGAAGCAATTCTTTTACCGTACCTTAAATATGCATTCGGTGTTCCCTTAGTTGCATTACTAGACAGCGGTACAGTATGTGCAGAGAGTCACGGGAGATAGAGCAAGAATGAAACTGGAAGTGAGCACTGGGTGTTGCTGTTGAGACAATGTCCGTGGGATAAATTCACATGAACCCCTTGTCCTTTTTTTTTGGTACTGTAATTCAGAAGTTCAACCCTTCAAACCGTTAGGTATTTTAAAGATACAGCATCGGTAAAGGGAAAAAGATTGCCACAGTTTGTGTGTTAAACCATTAATTAAACATCCCCAAAAAGAAATTCTGCAAAGGTTTTAGTTCAAATGGTAATCTGAGAAAAAGGCAAAAAAACTGTCACGGTTTTGGCACCGTTCTGTAGTGTAAGAAATAGTTGATTACTCGCGAGTAATAAACTAGTTGTTGATGTTTGAACGACAATTTCTTGAGAAATACAGCATCCCCAGACCGTAAGATTTCAACATGAGGATTCTATCATGACCATCTACAAACTGTGTAAATTAGAAGGAAATCTGTGGACATTGATGTTTTCCGATCTTCCCAATGTTGTATTGGGCCTACACAGGCAATGCATGGGGCATTTTACAGTCCAAATTAAACAACCTTTCTTAATGTTTCCTCACTCCTGGTGGGCCACAGTAAGAACGCAGTGTTTGCGAACATCGGAAGAGCGGAAGTGGCAGAGAGTGTTCAAATGTTGCCCCGGGTCTTCAAATCTAAACACACATTGTGTGTGAGTGTTGTCAGAAGTCACATAAAACGCGGATACAAAAATGTGTGTAAAAGTTGCCAGAATCAAATGCGATGATTTTGTCAGTCGGGAAATGAAACAACATTTACGCGGAGTTGTCAAGATGTTGAGAACCTCTTTTTTTTCTCTCTGGAAATAGCAGTCTTTTTTTTTCTCCCTAGAGACGTTGCCATTTGAGAATTTATCATTAATTTTGACTGTCCTAAATGCAATTTTACTGAATTGTACTGACTTACTACATCAAAGGCTTTCATGACTGCCAACCATTCCTCTTTTGTAGGAATCATTCCTCTTTTGTGGGCTGAAAATTTATCACTTTTTACAAGCTCTTGACAACAGATTGCGATTTTTTTTTGGCTTGGAAATGCATTCCTATGTAGTTTGCTCTGTGATTCCTCTGTTTTAGTAGAAGTATTCCAAATTTCCTTTAATTCACTTGGCAGCTATGCTACATGCATGTAAACACTGTACAAATGTTGATATCCTTGGAAAGCTGATAACTAAAGAGTACTTTGCAGTGGTGGGAAAATCTCGGAAACTCAAATTTGAACGAGAATCCTCATTATGCTGTACTTGGTCACATTAGAGTTAACCTCCTTTACTTCTCCCTGGATCTTCCCTTCTTTGGAAACAAGCTGACTATCCAACATTCCTTCTGATCCACCAACTTTCCTATCCATTTCTACTACTTCTCTCAACTTTAGCCCTTTTCACATTACAGGGCGAATCCCCGGGGGATTTTTTACCCCCCCCCCCCCCCCCCCCCCGCAACCATTCACACTGGACCCATTTCGAAACTCCCGGGGACCCCTATTTCCCCGTGGAAATCGTAAAACCCCAGGGTTTTCTCCTTCTATCCTACCCCCGAGCAGGGGTAAAAAATCCCCGGGAAAAGCTTATCCCCGGGGATTTCTTCAGTAGTGTGAATAGACAGACCGAAATCCCCGGGGATTTCGTCTAGTGTGAAAGCCCCATTTATCTTATGACTTGTCCCCCTTCCTTGTTTTTTTTTTTTTTTTTGGGGGGGGTGGTCATCATCACACTGCTCTCGAGAAAGTTCCTGCAAGGATTGTAATGTCAGGCACTCCGAGTGTTTGGAACCACTCAAGTGTGTGCCGGAGCATGCAATTGCAATATCCTTTTCGAAAAAAACTTTCCCTTGTCCAGATTTGATTGATTCCACGATTTCAGATACATTTCGCTGGACGCTCCGATTGCCCGCTCGGTGGATAAAAAGCAAATGCCCGGTGGCCATGCAGTGTGGATGATTACGAAAAAACCCGGCGACGTGCGCGCTGGTCCGGTGTCATTTTCGTCCTCTGAAATCCTTTTGGTTGAAGGTCCCGTTTTTGAAATGTGATTGGCCACTCGACGACTTTCCGGGCCTCGGTCATTGACTAAACTGTGTGAATTGCACAGAAATGAGGGGGGGGGGAGGCACTTCATGGTCAGAACCTCTGAGAGGCGAGTGGGGCCTGCAAATTGCTGCTCATTTGCGCGGGCCATGCCTCGATGCCGCTCCAAAAAAACAAAAAAAACCAGGAGCCTGTCGGCGGTCTTCTCCCTAAAAGAAGTGACCCACGTTTTAGAATTGGTTCAGAATCCCCGCTTGTGAATCAACTGCAGATGAGTTCAAGACTCCCGTGCGCTGATTTGTGATATGTGCTTGTGGGACATGCAGTAAGGCACGGATGCGGGAAAATGCAGTATAAAGCCAAAATCCTGAGGTTGACGCACTTGAACCCGGAGATGTTTCACGCGTCTTTTGCAAATTTGTGTATAGAGGTGTTTTTTTTTCGTCACATGTTTTGTGACGGTCAGCGTTCACTTCACGCGGATGCACTTGGAACTCTGAGTGATCAATGGAAATACTCAGATTCGATATTTGCATGCGCGCTTCCACGGTTTCGGACGCTCCTGCGTACATACTAAATAGCCTTTGGCGGTCAAGTGACGTAATGTGAAAAACCTCTATAGCGCATGCCAATCCGTGCACTGGTATGTGTAAAATTGTCCGTATTATGTGCACACCGTCGATGTTTGCACCAACTGGAAAACACATCCAGGAAGCCGAAAAAAAAAGATGCGTTTTGGAAATGGCGCTCTGAAAGTTTGTGTCATTTTGTTTAAAAATGTATGCGTTTGCTCATCTTGTTCTGTAATGGACTCTTTGAATGAGAAGTGAATTTTTTTTCTTCTTATGGCACAGTGTGGTCTTTGTGTTTCACAGCATGAAGCGATGCTGAATTCCGTCTCGTTGTTTGTTTTGATGCGATCGCTGTGATTCGCCTCTTTGTGAAATCAGCGATGGTGCACGCATTTGATCGAGCTCCCCGACATTTTTTCATGTTCAGATGTGTCTGATTACATCACAGTTGGCACTCTCGCAGCACCTCAACTGCACCAGAACTGCAGGGCACCTATTGTAACTCTGTATCTCTCCGTGTTTCTTATGGGCAAGGTGTTTCTGCTTTCTGATATCTGATTTTTTTTTCTGTCTATTCCCACTTCTGCTAACCATGTACAAGGGAACATGCTGAGCAGCCATTGTTTTTTGTTTTTTTGTTTTTTTCAATCACAATTTTTTTTTAAATTCTGGAAGCGGCAAGATCTCGAGATGAAAAAGAGAGAGGAGTACTTTAGATGGCCCATCAAAGTTGTGAGGTGGGCCAACTCATGGTTTAACATGCAGGGGGAAAAAAAAGAAAAAAACAGAAAACCCTACCAGTACTAGTGTTATAAGGTGAGGCCGATTGGAAGAGGGAGTCTCCGCCACATATAGGACTTTGCTCACGGCCCCCAGACTGCTCACCCTGGCGGGAACTTGAACCGGGTACCGGGAAGGTAATACAAAACCTGCCCAGGCTGTGACCCCACCTTCCCCCCCACCCCCCCCTCCCACACACACATCCCCTCCCTCCCGTATTTGATTTACCAACTGGGGTTAACCTTTTATCTTGCCCCTTGTTTTCTGTTGTGGGGCAATGGGTATTGTGTTACTTTACCCCAGGTACAGTCTGTTCTCCTGTCCCCACCCCAACCCATCTCACCCCCCCCCCACCCCACACCCCCCAACAGATAAGGAGAAAAGAGAAGAAATCAAGATTGGGAGTTTCGATCTTGGTGGGACCTTTCTCAAAGGCTAAAAGGCAGATCCTGCCTTTAAGAAAAGGTCATGCTTAGATCGAAACGGCTTCAGACCCCCTCCCCCCCCTACCTTTTTGGCATTTGCATTTTGGTCATTTAAGTCAGTCAGCTGCTTGGAACATGTTTACGTAATTATTTTCAGAAAACGAAAGATGCTGAAAAAACAAACAAATTGTAGCTTTTGTTAGTGGATGCCACCCCTTTTTTATCATTGATTCAAGGTCCTGCAAGGATCGAGACATCAGGCCTCTACATTTAGGACATTATTAAAAGCAACACCAAAACTAACTCTTACTTACTGGCATGAACCAGTAAAACATGACTGTTGGACAGGCAAATTTCAAAATGGACAAACTTTGGAGGTCAGAGTAGAAAACTACATTTCTATCCTGCCATATGTTCAAGTTCTTTTCAATATCTTTCAGGATTTTTAAAGATCTTTCAAGATTTTTAAAGATCTTTCAAGATTTTAAAAGTTCTTTCAAGATGTTTTCCTTTTTTTTTTCAATTTTCAAGATTTTTCAAGATCTTACAAGATTTTAAAAGTTAGAATTTCAAGATGTTTTCAATTTCTTTTTCATTTTTCAAGATTAACCAAATATCTTTCAAGATTTTTTTTCAATTTTTTGCAAGATCTTACAAGACTAGTTTTCAAATATCTGTATTGTTTTCTTCTTCAGGAATTGGGATGAATTAGAGCCTTTTGAGAAACGTATGCCAGGATCAAAACATCAGCCCCTCAAACATTTAGATATGAGATTATTAAAAGTAACACTAGAATGGTGCAAACTTTTTTTACTGATTTGGAATGACCAAAATGCAAATCTCAATAAAAAGAAAAAGTAATTTAGTGGGCCTGACATTTCGGCCTCGACGGGACCTTTCTCAAAGGCTTTCTGCCTCTGAGGAAAGTCCTGCCAGGGATGAGACATCGGGCTCGTTCTATTGTTGTATGCTGTGGGAGAAGTGGGATAAGCATCCCAGCCCAGCCCAGCTTCACAGTTTTTTGTTTTTGTTACAAATTTGTTGCAAATTGTTGTTAATGGGCATGTTGGGTAGTCCATGTATGCATTCCATTTTGCACTGGTAAAATGGCCAACTGTCTCTTTTCATGCCGCCATGGTTGAATCGTGCTCAGGCCCTAATGTCGTAGTAGCCACTGAATCTTGAAAATCTGCTAAGCATGGAAAGCAAGTCTTCCTCGTGTTAGCAACTGTTTACAACTGGTTTTTGACTTCATTGACTTTGTTCCTTTCGTTGCACGAAACAAAAGTGGAGTTCTGCTCTGGTCGTCACGACTTTTTGTGCTAATTGTTTAACCTCGTCACACCAGACCACTTTCTACAATTTGTGTGGCTTTTGTCATGCTACATAATATTGTTTTGTGGTAGGCTGGAAAGAGTCTTTGTTTAAAACTTGGACAATAGTGGTACCCGGATTTTGGAGGGCCTGGCGCACAGCGACAAACGGCGCTCCGAATTCTTCGGAGGTCGCGGCACAAAGTGGCTAAGCAGATTTGGGTGCTTAAGCCACTCTTGTGAGATCGGCCCCTGGTCATACGCTGTCACTCAACAGAGCAGCCGATCCATTCATGACACTTATCGCATTCAGTACGCTCATTATTGTTACCAGATTTTCTCTTTCAGTCGGATGACTGAAGCCCGCCTGCCCGCCTGCCCGCCCTCCCTTCCCCCCCCCCCCCAGATTATCGACTAGTCAGCCCACCGTCGAATCATTCCAATCAATACCCGAGGCTTGTGCCAATCAGTTGAATAGGGCAAGGCTGCTTTGATTTGGCGATGGCCTCCCTTTGACTCCTGGAATCTAGGTGAGGATATTATCGGCCCCTTTTCTTTCAGTCTCCGAGAGGCCGGCCGGGGCCCCAATATTTCACCGCCTCCAAGATTTGATATGAAGCAGCAATTTTGACCAGATTGTCTTTCTTTCCGTCTTTTCTTCTACCTTTTCTTTGGGGGGGGGGTGAAGGAGGGAGGGGTGGGGAGGCAGAGAGACAGACAGAGGGAGAGATAGAGAGTTACCCTTTGCCGCCTTAATGAACAAGTCCGTCTCAAATTTATGTTTTCCGTGGCAACAGACACCTGCCAGGAATTGTCTGGGGTCCCAGTTACGGGCCTGCTTGGCAAGAGGGACGAAGCCGGGGCTAGCATCATTCATTTGTTGATGTTTGTCAGCAAGTCACTTTCATTATTGGGGCAAGTCGTATCTGTTTCCCTCCCCCCCCCCCCTCTCTCTCTTTCTCTTTCTCTTTCTCATTCTCTCTTTCAATCTGTCTCTCTCTTCCCTCAGTGGAACTGGTACACATGTGCAGATGTGAAAATGTGCCGTCCCCCAGTGAGCGAACATAGAGTTCCCTGGAAGACCTTGTGAGAAGTCATAGCCCCTGATATGGATACCTTATTGGTTTGAGGATATTGAAACCACAAAATGCGGTTCATACGTGTAGGAGCCGGTCAGCGCTGTACGCGCACAGTGCGGACCTGTTGTTATTAAACTGACCCAATTAGTTGAATTAAAGATGCAATACGCCAGCAGAGACCTGCATACGTCAGTGCATAACATTTCCCATGACTGCCAGACCGGGTATTGCGAGGCAACTTTCTGCCAATAAGACTCGCTCAACCCACTGACGCAAGCATTTTTTCCCCTCTGTTTTGTGTGTGTTATTGTTCCTGGCTTCAACAATTCAAAGCTGCTCACAAATACGGCCGTGCATATGCCTGGAAGCATGCACCGTGACGAAGGCAACGTTTGCAGTGACACCGAACAGATGTAGTCATGTGCAAATCTCGCTCTTGAGTTTGCGCGGCTCTGAGAAGATCTGCTATCAAGGGACTCCATGTTGTGGAAAACAAATTATCCGCACTGCGTACAGTGAAGCACAGAGAATGCAGTTTATGCAATGAGTTGGGGAAAATATGCAATGAAATGGGGGGGGGGGATACAGCGTGGGGATTTACTACTAGTTCAGGTGATGTACTACTAGAAGAAGATGAATTTAAAGTCAATCAAAGTGATTTGTCTATTTCCATTTTGTGTTATGACGTACTGAATAACTTCATTCTGCAAAGTACATACATACGTCAGACCATTGAAGATGCACAACAATGCGTCTCTGTTTTGAAATGATCTTGAATTATTATGTGGAGCCCACTAAATACGGATTTCTGTTGTTTTGCCAATTGCTTTCAAGATCCCTGCCCCACTTGGTTTTTGTACAGAAGGTGAAAGTGCCCATTAAACACGTACATTATTTCATTTAGAAACGACGTGCGAGTTGATGTGAGTTTCGGGGGCAGATTTCCCCAAATCTTTACGATGCATCGTAACTAAACATCGTAACTAAGTTGCGGTAGGTCGTGTGGATTCTGCACGTTGCACATCCTCTTGCGATCGGTCTGAAGTAACCACGAGTCCGACAGTTTGATGAAATCGACCCGTGGTGACTGACTGACTGGCTGGCTGGCCATCACTGTCATCTCATGCATTGTTTGTAGGAAATAAAAAGAAAGGAGAAGGGAAGAGTGGAGAAAAAACCCCGATCTGAAACAGATAAAAAAACAGCAAAAAAAAAAAGATAGGAGAAGGAGATAGATAGAGAGAAAGAGAGAGAAATGAGATGAAATCCTTATCGTGGGAGAGAGACTCAGGGTGTCGGTTAAGTAAGCTGAGACCGGACTAATTCCCCGTCTGATTAGAAGGGATTCTTTGCGGAGTAGTTCATGGCAGGTGTGACTAGGATGAGGATATATAGAGGGTGTCGCATGACAGAGAACGAGGAGAGAGAAAGTTCATTTTGGGCCGGGGCGGACGGGGCAGAGGGGTGGGGGCAGGGGGAGGTGTGGGGGATGGGGGTAGTGTGGGGATGGGGCAGGAAGGGGCTAGGGCTGGCAGGAGCACGTGTACTTGATGCCCTTGTAGGTGTTTGTGTTATCTTCTGTGGAGCTGTCGGAGTACTGTGTAGTTACATGTACATGTGGAGTGTCCTTCAAGGGGTACCCTTTTTTCAGTGGGAGATAACCTGTGTCCTTGTAAAAATTGATTGATTGATATCATTGATTGATTTTGTGATTGATTGAGTTATTGAGTTATTGAGTTATTGATTGGGTTATTGATTGATTGGGTTATTGATTGATTGAGTTATGATTGATTGATTGATTGATTGATTGATTGATTGATCGATTGATTGGTTGGTGATTGATTGGTTGATCGATTAATTGATGATTGATTGATTGAGTTATTGATTGAGTTATTGATTGAGTTATTGATTGAGTTATTGATTGAGTAATTAGTTATTGATTGATTGAGTTATTGAGTTATTGAGAGACTGCAGTTATTGATTTACATATTGAGTGTCTTGCTTGATGAATTGAGCAATTGGGTGATTAAATGACAATCTAATTAATTAGTCAGGTTAACAAGCACAGAATGTGGGCTGAGACGCTAACACTAACCTACTGGCCGGAACTGGTAAAACATGATTGGGGGACAGCCACATTTCAGAATGGACAAACTTTGGAGGTCAGAGGAGAAAACTACATTTTTTTCCTGCCATTATTTTGTTAAACTAAAAAAAATCTTTCAAGATGCTTTCTAGATTATTTGTTCAAGGTGTTTTTTTTTTGGTTTAATTTCAAGATTCATCGGTATCTTTCAAGATTTTTTCTCAAAAAGATTAGTTTTCAACTATCCTCATTCTCTTTATCAGGATTTTGGATGAACTAGAGTCAGTTCTCTTTTGGGTCAGTTAAAAATGAATGGTAAAGTCATGAATTGACTGATCCGCAATGTGCCGCTAGCAAAGTTAGTTTGGTGCAGGATATGATGTACGTGTACGTGCAATCGGTGCTCTCCATTGAAAGCTGTGGGACGCTCAGCACTCTGGTTCATTGCTCGCTGGGAGGGATTCGGGCGACTGGACGAGCGCGCCGAGTGACAAAAGACGACTGGAGGCGCTGCGTGAAATAATCAGGGGATTGATCGATTGAAGGAGAACGGACACACTGTATAATAGGGGCTGATGGTTTGATACTAGCAGAACCTTCCTTAGAGGTAGACATCCAGATGACGTGATTCGGCCTGATGGGAGAAAAGACACTACTAGGATCAAAGTGAATAAATTTAGCATCTAAATAAATGTTTCGGGTTGGCTAATTTCTTGTTGTATTCTTGAACAAAGTAAAGGAAAGTCGCTGGGAGATTCTAAACATTTTGAAAAATTAACTCAAGTAATATGCCAAAATTTTTGTTACTGACTAAAATGACCAAAAAGCGAATATCACAAATTAGGAGGGTGCGACGTTTCGATCCAAGCAGGACCTTTCTCTAAGGCAGAATTACAGGGACAAAGTAAATAGGGAGGGGGAGAGTAACAGAGACATGGACGACAGACAGAGGACAAAGGGGATAGCTGGTAGGGTGAGATCCAAGGGAAGGGCAGGGGGTTTCGGTAGGGATTACCGGTAGGTAGTGGGAGGGGGAAAATATCAAAGGGAAAGAGTGAGAGAGAGAAGTGGGGGAGCGAACACAAGAGAGGGATTATTGGTAAACATGCAAGGCATTAATCATTCCCCTCCTGGATGTTGAGGCCATGTGGTTGAATTGTGTGGAAGATGCTTCGTCCACATTTTCTCCCGGCTTGAACAGACAGCATCTCTACAGTGACCAAGTGATTCTATGCCCAGAATTTGAAATTGTCGAAAAATTTGGAATTTGAAAAATTGGGAAAGAAATTTGTCTGAAGACTTGTTGGGCCACTACTTGATTACCTTGAATAATTAATTGAATTGATTAGTCAAATTTAATAATTTCAAGGTAAGGACGCTGACCGGTCACCATCTGACTGTTTCTGGTAAAAGGGGATTGATCAGTGAAGTTTGTAATACTGTTTGACATTCTTGGCGGTGACATCTCAATATTTTCTGTAAAAGTTTTGCTTGTCTTACGAAAAAGTGTTCTCGCAGAATAGCGTATGCCCCAGTTTCGAGGCATTCCTGAACTCAGTTCATCGAAGAGTCGATCAGATATTTGTGACCCGGCACAATCTAACTTTTGAGATTTTGAGATTTTCTAATGATGCGAAAGAGTATACCATTAGCTTTCAAATGATATCAAAATATAATATCCTCTAATATTTAAAATTTCCGAAAATACAAAAAAAATTTTTTTTTATTTGTAATCGAATTGTGAAGATACTTTAACTTCAGGCATTGTTTCTGCCTTTGAGAAAGGTCCTGCTAGGATCGAAACGTCAGGCCCACTAAATTTTTAGATTTACATTTTGGTAATTTTAGTCAGTAAGCAGTTTGCAACATTTTTGTATATCACCTTCAGGCATTGTTTACTCAAAAAGTGTTTTGGTGGGATATTCCTCATGTCGTTGTGCCGGGTCACATTTTGTCATTCTTTTCATCTCTATTTACAACCCTCAGCTTCTCCTCCTTTCTCATTCTCTTCCTCCTCCCCCCCCCTCCAACCCTCTGCCACCTGTCAAGAATCCCTTCTTGATTTGTAGCTTAACATGTCCGTTAAATTAGCTGGGGGGAGGGAGGGGGGTTGGGGGATTTGGGGGGGGGGGGTGTAGCAGGAGCTTCTATCCCAGTGTCAGACTGTCTGTTGGATGACAAAATGCCAAGTCTAGGGAGTGGGGGGTTGGGGGCGGGGCTGTTGGTTGGTTGGTTAGAGGGGGGGGGTTTCCGAGAAGGTGGGATAGTGTGTGAGAGAGAGAGAGGGAAGGAAAAGTCTTGGACTTCACTCATCGATGACAAACTTGACACCATCAGCCATCCTCAGCCAAGCGTGGAAACAGAATGCCTGAGTTTTAGGGATATCGCCCCGCACCACTATATACTGTCACCCATCACCACGGATACGGTAGGTATGCCGATCAAAGAAAATCAAGAGAGCAAAGGGAGATGGTGGGGGGGGGGGGAGGGGAGGGCGGAGGGCGGAGGAGGGGGGAGGAGGAGGGAAAGAGACATTTTTTTCCCCCAAAAAAAGAAAGAGAGAAAGAAGAGGAAGAAGAAGAAAAAAACCTCAGAGAAGAAGCTCGGGTGTGTCTTATGGGAGGGGATATGACACTGGCAGTAATTTTCAGCTCTTGCAATGCGATATGATAAAGCTTTGGCCACACTCAACTGCCCCGGTTACTGCAGCATTACGGAATATACGCCCGGCAATCTCCTGGGCTTATACCATTACACGTCTCCCTTCTTATCCCTGGTATGTCTCCCCTTTCTGCTGACCCGTGAAATGTAGATATATATTTCTCTTTCCTCGAGTGTCTTTGTATCAATTAAAAGGGAAAAGAGACAGAAAGCGAAGGAGAGGGAAAAGAGGAGTCCGGTGTAATTGCATTGGTGGGGGCCGGTCGTGTGTCGTGATTATCATGAAGCCGGTGAGGGGTATTCGTGGATCTACATTTTTTTCGCTGAGCATGCATGTTTCTATTTTCTATCATTTTTTTTTCTCTTCACCGAACCACCCCTCCTCAGTTTGAGCGAGGGTTTATGTCTGCGTTGTCTAAGAACCCAGGCAGACTGGGGTGGAAGGAGAGAGACAGAAGGAGAGAGACAGAGAGAGGTACATGTAGAGAGATAGAGAGACGGGGAGAGAGGAGGAAGAGACAGAGAGAGAGAGGCAGTGAGAGAGGGAAGGATAGTGAGGGAGGGAGTAAGACAGAGAGACCGATAAATAGATAGAGAGGGGGAGAGAGCAACATAAAATGGGTAGAGAGATACAGATAGAAGGAGAGAGGGGGATGTGAGATAATAGAGACAGACAGAGACAGAGGCAGAGAGAGATCAGAGAGGGAAGGAGAGTGATAAAGGGTGATAAGGAGAGAGTGCGGCAGAGAGGGAGGGAGAGGCAGAGAGGGAGGGAGAGACAGAGAGAAAGACAGAGAGACATATCAATAGATAGAGAGGGGGAGAGAGCAACAGAAGATGGGAGATAGAGATAGAGATAGAGGGAGAGAGAAGGAGGGGTGAGAATAGAGACAGACAGATGGAGGGAGAGACAGTGTGGAAGAGAGACAGAGAGGGAGGGAGAGAGATAGAGGGAGGGAGTGAGAGAGAGAGGGAGAGAGAGGGAGGTAGAGACAGAGGGGGGGGTGAGGGAGAGGGAGGGAGAGACAGAGAGGGAGGGAGAGAGACAGAGGAGGGAGGGATAGAGACAGCGAGAGACAAAGATAAATAGATAGAAAGAGGTGATGGAGGAAGAGAGAGATGGAGAGAGTGAGATGAGAGAGGGTGACAGAAAATGAGAGGGGGGAGAGGGAGAGAGAGAGATCAGAGGGAGGGGTAAGAGGGAAACATGACCCCTAACAGTGGTGTTTGGTTACACACTGCTAACAGATTCTCAGCGTTTGAAAGCCTCGTGAATCATCCAGTGCATATGGCCGTGTCAGCATTAACTTTCCAAAACGTGAAACGCGAAGAATGGTGCGAAATTACGCTATCCCTTCTCCTCCCCTTCCCCTCCCCTCCCCATCCCCCCACCTTCGCAGGGTCCAGTGTTTCCCGAATCGGACTCCTGTGTACATGTGTGGCTTTTAACAGTGGAAGTGTGAGGACCGTCATTCAGTTACTACACTGACTGATGAGCTGGAAGTCTTTTGTGCATGTGTGTGTGTCTGCGTTCGGTGTGGGGGGTGGGAAGGGAGGGAGGGAGAGGGAAGGCCGTCTATTGAATAGTGCAACGCTTCGGGGGGGAAGGCGCGCACAATTGAGCACTTTGTGTGGGCGCTAAACTGTATTTGATTGGCAATTGATGTCAGTGTCTACACGTGTACTGCAGGTTGCATGTTCCTCAGCTTAATAGTCATGGTCAAGCGGTTGCCAGAAGCAGTTACTGGTGGCAAAACATCTACAGTTGGTCTGCTTCCAGATCCGTCCAAGGGCCAAATAATCACTGTCCAGTATCTTTGCTGTCTTATGCACTGCGCGGGGGCACAGTGTACACACATGCGCACCATTGCACAGTGCAATTGACAGTTGCAATTTACAAGTGCTGTACTGAGCTTGCAAATTGGAATTTTTAAGCTGGTGTTTTTTTTCTGATGCACAGTAGATAGTGAATCATTGAGTGAATTCCAGCGTGCGTGGGTGGGTGAAGGAGTGTGCGTATGAAAATGGAAATGACACCAGGCTCAGATTTCACAAAGCCTTACGACCCATCGCAGCTCAGCTTACGATCAGCAAGCCGGCGTACGCTGCGATAGGTCGTATGGTTTGCTGTGCGTTACTCAGTGTTCCTTGTGATTGATCGATGGCAAGTCACAGGGCGAGTTTGACCTGATCGACCGGAAGGAATTTGTGGCAGTCTGATAACCCGTTCAACCACTGCTGCAACCCGGGTGAGTACCGGGCACATCGGTAGGCCCGTCGGCAAGCCCGAATGGAATTTGACAAGGAAGGGTGGTGGAGTGGAGGGGGGGGGGGTGGAGGGTAGGAAGGGAGGAGGTGGGGTAATGTCTTTACGGTCGTTGCCGTGAGCTTTGCCCGGGGGAAAGCTGGGAGTCGGTTGGCCTGACAAAACCCATTCCCCTTTCAGCGCCTCATGCTTCATCGAGTCACGGTGCTCCAGCACTCTTGCGGCGCTTGCGTGCCCGTACACGGCGGCAAGATCACCTATACGGGCATCGTGGGGGACTGCCGTAGGTGACTGGAGTGCATGAAGCTCCTCTCTTTTGAGTGATCTGGGGTGTATTTCACAAAGCCTAACGATGTATCGCAGCTCGCCTCATGATGGCTATAGCCCTTCGTAAGACAGAGAGACAGATAAATAAATAGAGAGGGGCGAGAGCAACAGAAAATGGGGAAGAGCGATAGAGATAGATGGAGAGAGGGGATGGGAGAGAATAGAGACAGACAGACTGAGAGAGAAAATTGACGGAAGAGGAGAGATCGGGGGAGGGAGAGAGTCAGAGATGGAGGTAGAGACAGAGAGGGAGTGAGAGAGACAGAGAAGAAGGGAGAGAGACAGAGAGGGAGTGACAGAGACAGAGAGGGAGTGAGAGAGACAGAGATGGAGGGAGAGACAGAGAGGGAGTGAGAGAGACAGAGAGGGAGGGAGAGACGGAGAGGGGGAGGAGATAGACAGAGAGGGAGTGAGAGAGACAGAGAGGGAGGGAGAGACGGAGAGGGGAAGGAGAGAGACAGAGAGGGAGTAAGAGAGACAGAGGGGGAGTGAGAGGGACAGAGGGGGGTGAGAGAGACAGAGGGGGGTGAGAGAGACAGAGATAGCAGGAGTGGGACACAGGGAGGGAGTGAGAGAGAGAAAGCGACAAAGATAAATAGATAGAGAGAGGTGATGGAGGAAGAGAGAGACAGAGAGAGTGAGAGAGGGTGACAGAAAATGTGAGGGAGGGAGGTAGAGAGAGAGATATACAGAGAGATAGGGAGAGGGAGAGAGACAGGGAGAGGGAGAAAGATAGATAGAGAGACAGACAGACAGAGAGATACATAGAGAGACAGACAGAGATAGACAAAATGAGAGAGAGAAAGAGAGAGAGAAACAAAGAGGGGGAGAGGGAGAAAGAGAGAGAAAGAGAAAGAGACAGAAAGGGTGGTATGGATCCTGTGTATTGCACATCGTCTTGTCATAGATTGTGAGTTACAAGGAGTTTGATGCAATTGACTACTGCACTGTGACTATCAATACCCCAAAGGATGTTTACAGATTCCCTTGATCGTCCGTACAGCATGGATGTGTCAATCTACAAGTGATATCATCCAATCACAGAAGCTGACATCTCAAAGACATACGCATGTACCCACGACCTCCGTAGCTGCCCGAAAACTGACATTACTCCCTGCAGACGCCATCCCATAAAACAAAACACAACTTGAGGTGATTGAGCCTTTGCTTGTGCAGCCCCGAGATTGGAGATTGACCTCCCCGTAAAAAATCAGGAAATCACCGTCTGTATCTTCCAGTCGAAATTGAAAGCACATTAAATTTTGTTCTTGTGGTTACACAGTGGTACACCCAGAGCTCTTGCAGTGCAGTTGAATGATATGGAAAGTGAATATTACTGTTATCACTATCCCACAAACTCACCAAAGATAACCCCCAAAAAGCTCAGAGAGACATCCACCCTTCCTCTAATTAAGATGCTGTAAATTCTGCTGGTACACTCAATGTAGATGTAGTACAATTGAGTACAATTGAGATGAGACTGTGTAGGCCTATTCTCTTTTAAAAATGAGTGTGGCTCTGAGAAGAACCACACATACAGTGGAAACAACCTCAGTAGGCCTATACACATATGCTGCCTTTTTTCTTGACAAAATGAGCAAGAGCAAAATGTTTTTATAACAAGCTCCGATCCACTGTGTGAATTTTCAAGGACTCCGTTTAGGATCTATTATTTTGTGCTTCCTGACTCCCTGAGTCTGTGTCGCTCCTCTTCACCAATCGCAATCACAGTTATTCTCTAAGATCTTTCAAGATAATTTTTCAAGATTTTAAGATCTCTCAAGATTATTTTTCAAGATTTTAAGATTTTTCAAGATTTTTCAATATCTTTGAAGATTTTTCCCTCAAGATTGTTCAAAATCTCCTTTATTTTTTGTAAGTTTTTAAAGTTTTAAAAATAGAAAAATCAAGATTTTTCCCAAGATTTTTCAAGATCTAAGATGTTTTTTCAAATGTTGAAATTTGTGAAGAAAAAAAATCAATATTTTTCCCAAGATTTCTCAAGATCTAAGAATTTTTTAAAATTAGTTTTGAAATTTTGAAGCTAAAAAAAAAAACAATTCAAGATCACTCAAGATCACTCAAGAATATTATATATATATATATATATATTTTCTAGAGATTTCTCACTCAAGCAGCAGTTAGGGTGTGGGGGATTTCGCGGTCATGCACAAGACCATTGGCCTGTCTGGTCTCTGCCCTATTGGCGACGGTAAATAAAGATGAACTGATCCGGCCTCCGATCCCTCCAGCCATTGCTATGGAGTCCTCAGCCTCGCATTAGTCCATCGCCCTGCCAAAAACCACACAAAAGGAAATTGCAAAGTCAACATTTTGCCAAATTAGGATTTATGTGGATTTACTCTCAACAAATCTGCCTCGGGACCCCCCCCAAAAAAAATGGTTAAAAAAAAAGCGAGAGATAAATAGAGTGTGAATTTGATATATGTTGGACTTGATCGGTACAAACTACCAAGACAAGGAAGCTATAAAATATGGACCCGACTGAATTTGTTTTTGGATTTGTTGGGATAAGACTTTTGGGAATTTAGGGGGGGGGACTATGAAATCAGAGCCGTTGATAATTATTTGCCCAAAGAGATCCTAGTAACTTAATCAGAGAGACCAGAATAGTCTTCTCAGCTCCCTGTCTGCAACAAATTCTGAGAGAATTTTTTTGGGGGGACAGGGGGCCAGGAGGGAGGAGTTTTTATGCCTCTAAAAAACCCAAATTGCCACCCAAAATGGCGAAATATCCAAATAGAGAAAAGATTGGCAACTTGATGGCTGTTTAGAAATTCTTTGAAGAAGACCAGTTTTTCTTTGCTGCTGGGAGGACAGAGAATCATGATTTTCTCGAGACTCGGTTGGCGGATTGAGCTGAAATGTTCACAGGTGTGCTATTTAATGTGTATGATGGATCAGATGACGTATGGATGCTATTCTTTGATCTCGACCAATGTTGTGTAGGGGCTTTAATTGCCGTGTAGCTTAATAGTTTTTATGTGAGGAAGTTGGATTTTCAACAAGGGTTTTGCTCTGCTTGCTGTTATAACAAGCGCTGAATGCTCAGTACTAATTATACGTCAAGTAGAGCAATATCCTCATTGAATTACATTCTCCTTGACGCAAAGGATTCATATTATATCTAAGTGGGACTATATTCATCACTCTTAGGAAAGTGATATAATATACATATTCACGTTGCATTCTGGAAGTCAATGAGATACAATCCAAAACTTGTCTTCAAAATCAACCATCTGAAAGGGTTTTTAAAGCAAATGTTGCCAACTGCTCATAGACCAACCTGCAATTCACTCATATTCAGTGCAGCGGACAACGTGACGTTTGTGATCCTATCGGGACCTTTCTCAAAATACAGAGAGGTCCTTTGAGAATTAAAGGTTCTGCTACGATCGAAGTGCCAGGCCCTCTGAGTGTTCAACGGATTTCTGGGCAGAGAAATACGCGCACACACAGTTTGTAAACTGCTTACAAACTCAAATGACCAAAATGCAAATGTCGAGTGCCTGACATTTCCATCCTAGCGGGTCCTTTCTCAAAGGCAGATTTTTTTAAGGGGTCAGTAGGAATTGTATTGTGATTTGCAGTATCTTTGCTTTCCTGTGCACAGTGTACAAACATGCACACCATTGCACAACACCACATCAGTACTAGGGCTGTTTCCAAATTCCACTGTCCAAATGATCACCATTTGAATCGCAATTCAAAAGCTGGGTTTTTTTTGCTTGCGTTCACACACGCCCAAAAAATCGTGATGCAGAAAAACGCGAGATGATTGTGGCTTAGCAGTTGTGGTGAAAATGGTGGGTGTGTCCTTGAGGGTGGCCCATGCAGGGAGAACATATAAACAAGCACAACACTCCCTGTGAATCAGAGCGCAAGCAGTGCATTGTGGGATGAAAAAAACCTGGTGCGATTCAGCAGAGCGTTCCCACACACGTCATGCTGCAAATAAATGTGATTTTGTTGAAAAGTCTCACGAATGGTGGACTAATAGGCTTGTTAATAGACTTGTGTACACAAAGTGGAGTTTGAATCTGTTTATTTGGGACAGTGGTAACGGCCCTGATATCCTCCTATTTACCTACCTGTACATGTTTGAGTTGAATGACCTCTCTGATCTTCTGATGGTACCTTTTACGACTTATCATGTACACTATGCACATACATGTGGTCTGTCTCATTGTCAGTCCAACCTTGTCCACAACTCAATGGATACCTGCACCTCATGCACTACGTGTTTGCGATACGAGTTGGTCTGTCTGTATGCATGAATCTCATTGTTCTTGTGATGCCATATGCAATTAAGAATAGTCCTATCATGGCTGCCAGTAACAATATTTGCATTCACACTGCATTCACAGTGTATGGCAGTTGAAAAACCAGTTTTTTCCCTGCACGCTCACATATATGGCAAAATTAAGTAATCAATGTACAGAAATAGGTAATGCAGAAAGTTTTCACTCTAATCGTAGAATTGGGATTTCTTCACTTCAAATGGTAGAACAATGACCAGATTTGAATTTCATGGAGCGCAAGAGAGCACTATATTGAATGAGAAAAATAGTTTGTGTCTGATTTGGGAAATAAAATCTTTTGTATACTTTATATGTGACTGAGAGGGAGAGGGAGAAGGGGGGGGGGAGAGAAAGGGACGGAGTGGGAAGGAGAGGGAGAGAGAAAGAGAAGGAGAGGGAGAAAGAAAGGGAGGGAGAGGAATGGATACAGGTTGGGATGGGGAGAAGGAGAGAGACAGACATACAATGAGGGAAGGGGGAGGGGGGTACAGGAGGGACAGACAGACAGCCGGAGAGGGAGGGGAGGGAGAGGGACAGACAGACAGACAGACAGGAAGGGAGAAGGAGGGAGAGGGAGGGAGAGGGAGGGAGAGGGAGGGAGAGGGAGGGAGAGGGAGGGGGAAGGAGGGCGGAGAGGGAGATGAATAGACAGACAGCCGGAGAAGGGAGAGGGAGGAGAGGGAGAGGGACAGACAGACAGAAAGCCAGAGAGGGAGGGAGAGGGGGAGTGGGAGGGAGAGGGAGATGGATATATAGATATAGATAGACAGACAGACAGACAGAGAAGGGAGAGGGAGGAGATGGACAGACAGACAGGAAAACAGGCTGAGAGGGACGGGAGAGGGATGGGGAGGAAGAAGGGGGAGGGGTAGACAGACAGACAGAGAGGGGAGAGAGGGGGAGGGGGGAGGGAGCTAGAAATGGAGGGGGGTAATACTTGCCGCACCCTGTGTGGAAACAAAGAGGACTGTAGGTTTGAGTCATGCCAACGCCATGGGTGAGCACCTTGCAGTGTAATAGTATCCCCCCAGTAATCTCCATCCCGTCCCTTCATGTTGGCAGAGTGGGGGCAAGAGGGGACATAGTTGGAATATCGGCTTCGTCGAATGCCCCTTCAGGCCAACGGCATAATTTCTTTTTAGGTCAAGCACAGATGACCTGTGATTTTTCTTGTTTTATATTCCATTACGTTTTGATAGTTTTTCTTCCTTTGTTCTTAATTTCATGAGTGTGGGGTTTGTGTTTGTGTGTGTGCGGGTAGAGTTTGTGAAACTTCTGTTTGAGAGTGGGGCTGGCAGGGGGTTGGGGGCCTCCTTGTACATGTACTTGGCAGGAGGGGACGGGTGAAGGCGTTGCTGACCAAAGCCACATTTGTGTATTGTCTGAATGGAGGCTAACCGGTGACGTCCTTGTTGGTTGGGCTTGCACATGTGCAAGTTCTATGTACATGTACATTCACAATGTACATGTACTTATATATTCAATTTAACATAAATTTATAGTTTATACATGTATATGATAGCATGTACAGTATGAAATATGATACCTATTATGATAACATGTCTACGTGAATGTACATGGACATGCACATTGCACACTTACATACGTGTGTACATGTACATCAACATGACCATGCCGTCTAATGGACATGCCGTCACATGTGCACATCATGTACATGTACATGTACATGTGCTTACATGTACATGTACATGTAATGGTACACTGTAGTAGCATTATGTACATGTACACGTACATGTACAGTACATGTACAGTACAGTATTTTTACAAGCTCATGTGCATGCTCGTGTACAAGCACAATGTGGTTTACATGTGGATTGGTTGGCACATGTTCATTTGAGTATATGTACACATGTACATGAGTATGTTGATGTACAGTACATAAAGTACATGTATCGTTGCTATTTTCAAAAAGTGGCGAATGATCCGTCTCAATGGAAAAGGCATATTTTTGTAACGAAACTGTTGTATGAAAACACAACTCAAGACGAAAACCGGTGTCACTCCATGTGGTTCACCCCATAGACCACAATGGCACCATATCACAAGAACACCTTTCACACGGGTGTCAATTGGCCGATGTTAAAAAAAAGTTGATATCAAAGATTAGGAGGGCCTGACATTTTGATCCTAGCAGGACCTTGGCAGAATGACCAAACAAAAGTTAGTAACTTATCTTTATCCATAACATTGTAACACCAGTTGGGAAGAGTACACATGCTTACAGCACTCTTCCCAAGTGCTCAGTCTTTTACGAGCTATCCATGAATAAAACTTTAACCGAGCCGAGATTTGGACCCGAAACCTCTGGTTTTGCGTACCAGCGCTCTTTTCATCTGAGCTATCCAGCCCTGAGATGGTGGCTTCCCTAATAGTCGACTAGACTTTGCTGTGGTGGGGGCGCCAGTCAGAAGCAATTCAACTATTAACTGGTGTATATCTCCGGGGATTACGCCCCCCCCCCCATCCATACATTGTTAGCATTCATCAGTAAGTCTAACAGGGGTTATTCCTGAGACATATGTATCCTGATTATCAGATGGAAACCCTTCAGGGTAGCATTGAATCCCCTCCTGTTCCCCCTCCCCCCCCCCCTCCCCCTCCAGAACTGGGCAGCAGAGTGTGTGATCATTAGCCACCGTGATAACTCAGAAGAATGAAGTGGAAAGACTTCGAGGAAATCTCTCCCTGCCATTTTTTGGGGAAGTCAAGGGTTGTGGTAGTTTACCTCCGATTTCACTTTCTCCCCTGTGGATCCTCACTGTGGCTGCTTGGGGCATCATTCGTGTAAGTGTCGGTGTCTGTCACAACATGGTCACAACAATCCGTCTTTCGAAGAACCGAAGCACTGTGGACTTGGAAAATTGCCCTAAACAAGTAGGGTGTTTGTTTGTTTGTTTGTTAGCTCCTTTTTTATCCTGCTCTCTCTCTCTCTCTCTCTCTCTCTCTCTCTCTCTCTCTCCCTCTCTCTCTCTCTCTCTCTCTCTCTCTCTCTCTCTTTACACATGATTCTTACATGTGGTCTCAGGTGAATTTTTCAAAATTGTTAAAACCAGTTTCTAGTCACTCTTTGGAAGTCAATTCGACTTAAAACCCCAAGTCCATCTACTTTGTCATTTTTTCCCCTGTATTTGTTTGACTTGAATTGAAAAAGCTGCATCCACGTTGTGTGATCCCTGAGCTGCAGTGGCCAGGTTTACAACAATTGGTTGTTTGCATCTGAATGAAAGTGGGGGTGTGATCCCTGGAGATATACCGGTACGGCAGTTAATGGTTGAGTTGTTTCTGACTGGTGCCACCAACCCGGCAAAGACTTGTTGACTATTTTGGAAGGCTGCCATCTCAGGGTTGGATAGCTCAGATGGTAAGAGTGCTGGTACATCAAAACCAGAGGTATCTGGGTGGATGGCCTGTGAGTTTGATCCTAATCTAGAGCTTTGCTATTAGGTCCTGCTAGAATTTGAAACCAGAGGTCCTGTGAACTTGAGAGATTCTCCTTTTGGTCCCTTTTTAAAATAGTCAGCAGTTTAGTCAGCAGTTTAGTCAACAGTAGTCAACAGTAGTGTCTTACGTGGGGGGGGGGGGAACAGTTAGCTTTAGTTCACAATGGATGGGTCCTTTGTCCGGAAAATCCCCCTGTCATCAGCCGTTATGAAAGCGAAAGTATTGGACAGACTTTGGTGCATCTTTGGGTGTTGTTTAGGTTTTGCTCTGCTTTGTTTTGTTCAGGAACTTTGCAGATTTCCTGCCGGACTTGCAGAAGGCCAGTGCCCAAACCTTGCTCTTCCGCTGGTGACCCCCAAAATGTCATTGTCAACCCCCATCCCCTACCCCCCACAGCCCCGGGGGGTCTGCTCTATTTTTCTCTCTCCTAAGTTAACCAAAGCTGAAAAGTGACAGCACGAATGATTTTTTTTTTTTTTTTAGGGGGGAGGTTTTTTTTTTTGGGGGGGGCTATATCATTTCATTCGGATTTGAGCTACTGGCCGGATGCTGCACGGATTTTGTTGGTTTCACTACAGAAGCTGCTCATAGCTCTCTCCACTCAGGGCAAGGAATGGCCCCCCCCCCCTTCACCTCTGGGTCCGATTGCCTCCCCCAAATAACCTTTTCTCTTATTGGAGATAAAAAGAAATGTTCAACAAGCCTATAGATTGGTTTTGAGAAGAGAAAATAAAAAAAAAAACAATTGGAGGAAAAATTCGGAATGGAAGGCTTTCACTCAGCACAACTTGGACACGTAAGACAATCCACTGGATTCTGTCCACCTCTTTGAAGATCACTTAAAGCCCCTACACAACATTGGTCGAGGTCAAAGAATAGCATCCATACGTTGTCAGATCCAACATATGCATAAAATAGCACACCTGTGAAAATTCCAGCTCAATCCGCCAACCTTGTCTCGAGAGAATCTTGAAAACCGCTTCATTTGTTTTGCGAAAATGCAGCTTTCAATGCCGTACTGTTCCAATAAAAAAGTTTAGATCTCGTTGAGACGTAAACGATTTCTTTACTCATTTCTCCCAAAATACAACATTTTTGGCAGAAATATTTCAGTGAGAGGTTTCTACTATAACCATCTTCAAACTGTATAAGTTTCATGTAAATCTGTGAACATTTCTGTTTTTCGATCTTACCAATATTATGTAGGGGCTTTAAATAATAGACGCCCTCTGTCAATTAATGGTCTTCTTGTCTATTGCCACCAAAACAAATTCAACAAGCCCCATTGTTTTTTGGAAAGGCTTTGACGTCATACTGTACATGCATGGCTTTGTAGGTGATCCACTCAGTCCAACACTCTTCTCCCACTCACAACTGAACACCCAATGGCCTCCTAAAACTGGAGTGGGAGCACGCAGTTCTGGGAAGGCAGAGACACTTTGCCTCTGCGGCTGACTATCACTGTGACCTCTGTGCCTGTGTATGGGGTGTGTGTATGGGTGTGTGTGTGGGGTTGTGGGTGTGTGGTTGTGCGTGTGTCTGCGCTTTGATATGCCCCTGACCTTCCAAGTTCCAGCGGATTTGCTGGTTGGCTCACGGAGCAGTAGAACACGGGCTGGGCTTGGCACAGAGCAGTGGTGTGGGGCAGCGGTGGGTCCCAAGGTATAGAGTTTTGGTAACAGGATATAGCAGGATGCCTCCTCCCCCCCCCCCCACCACTGAACCCTTCTCCTATGGTGGAATATTCCAGACTGATTGCATTTTTTTTTTTTGGTCTTCAATGTATGCATTTTTCCTCAGTCTCTCTCCTTCTCCCCTCCGAATTGCGCTTGCATAATCTCATACTGCATTTCCGACCCTGTATGATCTCTGTATTCATAATACATGGATTGATGACCACTTTGGCGCTACCTTTGGTATCGGTAGACTGGAAAACGGAGACGCCGAAAGATACAAGTAGTTGAGAACATATCGTCCGGTTAATTTTTCTTTATCAAGAGCTGATAGTCTTCCTCGCCCGACTACTGTGCTTACATCGGCAGCCACAAAGTTCTGTCTTGACTTACAAGTGTAGGGCCTGACGACTTCTTCTTCTTCTTCTTCTTCTTCTTCTTCTTCTTCTTCTTCTTCTTCTTCTTCTTCTTCTTCCTCTTCTTCTTCTTCTTCTTTTTCTTCTTCTTCTTCTTTTTCTTCTTCTTCTTCTTCTTCTTCTTCTTCTTCTTCTTCTTCTTCTTCTTCTTTTTTTACAGAGTGCCCGGGTGGCTGGAGTTTTGGTTTCTTTAGACATCTTTGAACATAGTCTGCTCTGCCGCAGTCTGTCTGATCCATCCATTCCTGTCTAATATAATTGGAAGACACATTTTTCCAAGTTAAGACCGGGAGTCTGTGAATGTGCTACCAGACAAAAGAAACAAAAAAAACAACAACATGAGTCTCGGGTGGAGAAGCCTAAAGTGACAAGATAATTGCTGAAGCCCCTTAAAGGCCCTATACAACATTGGTACAGGTCAACAGATTGCCACAGTCTGTATGTTTAACCATTAAACATTCCAAAAAAGCAATACTGTGAAGGTTTTAGCTCAAATGGTATATAATCTGACAAAGTAGAAAAATGCAAAAAGCCGTCACGGTTTTCACACCGTTCTGTAGTGTAAGAATTAGAAATAGTTTATTACTTGTGAGTAATAAACTATTTTTCGATGTTTGAGTTAAGATTTCTCGAAAGGTACAGCATCCCAGACTGTAAGATTCCAACACGAGGATTCTATCATGACCATCTATAAACTGTGTAAATTCGAAGGAAATCTGTGGACATCGATGTTTTCCGATCTTCCCAATGTTGTATTGGGCCTTTAAGAAATAAACAAAACAAACCTGTGTCCTCGCAAAGGCTAAGTACTACTTCTCACTGAGCGTGACAACAAAGCATGGCCCTGATGCCTAGTGTCGTTTTTATGGCAAGGCCACTGACAGTCGGCTTGGGGGGGGGGATTACTTCATGGTGTGCCCGGAGAACTTCCTTCCATTTTCTCTTGGAGACCTCTCTACCCCTCTCCTACGTCACCTCGGCCGTCTCTGCTGGCCGGTGCACCCCACTAACTGCCTCTTGTTTGTTCCATCTTCACATTGTCACATCCCCTTAAGTCCCTCTGTCTGGGGGACACTCCCCGTGCTTAGCCTTCATGGTTGGCCTCGGTGGCAACGGCTCTCTCTCCCCCTCTATCTATCCCTCTGTCTATCACTCTCTCTGTCTCTCTCTCCCCCTCTGTCTCTCTCTCCCCCTCTGTCCCTCTCTCCCCCTCTAGCTCTCTCTGTCTTTCTCTCTGTCTGTCTCTCTCTCCCCTCTGTCTCTCTCTGTCTTTCTGTCTGTCTGTCTCTTTCTCTCTCTCTGTCTCTCTCTCTTTGCTATCTCTCTCCTCCTCTGTCTCTGTCTCTCTCTGTCTCTCCTCTATCTACTGTATCTCTCTGTCTCTCTCCCTTTGTCTCTCTGTCTCTCTGTCTCTCTGTCTCTCTGTCTCTCTGTCTCTCTGTCTCTCGATCTCTCTTTATTTATCTATCTCTGTCTCTCTATCTCTATCTATCTCCCTGCCTCTCTCTTTATTGCTCTCTCTCTCTGTCTCTCTCTCTCCATCTATCTATCCCTCTCTATCTATCTATCTCTCTGTCTTTGTCTCTCTTCCTCCATCTCTCTCTGTCTCTGTCTCTCTCTCTATCACTCTGTCTCTCTCTATCTTTCTCTCCCTCCATCTCTCTCTGTCTCTGTTTCTCCCCTTCCGTCTCTCTCTCTGTCTTGCTCTGTCTGTCTGCCGGTCTCTCTCTGCGGTGAGACAGGAAGAAAAATATGTGAGGGTCTTTCATTTGGAAAAGAAGAACAGTGTCCTTGCCTCTTTTGCCAGCAGGGGTTCATTCAGCTGGGCTAATGCCTAGCTGCTGCCTGCATGGCCCTGCTCTGAGGGAGAGTGAGGACGTGTCCACAGCTGACCCTCACTGGTGTCCATCACAGGGTGCGTCACACTAATCCCAAGTACGGGCGTCTCTGCAGGGTGTACGGTGGCTCCACAGCGGCTTGGCCCAGCACCGCTAAGCACGTAATGGATACCCTCATGTAATGGATACCCTCAACTTTGCCCGAATTAATAACAGCCAATAACAACAGCAAGCATCGATGAGGTCAGTTATTCTCTCACGCTTTGTCATTAAGGCTAGTGGGTTGTTTTTTGGTTCTGGTGGTTTTTTTTTTTACGTGTCTACATACAACGGCATAACGGCTTTGACGGGTGCGACACTTAAACTTCAACTGGAGAGTTTTATCGGGCTACGGAGTCTAATCTGATCGTGCGCGGCTTGGAAAGTAGATCAGAAGCTTTGTGAAAACTGGAAAGGAAATACTCGGGTAAGGAAAAGTCTGTGTGTTTTTTTTACCGGAGGGATGGGGCTGTAAGTTGTGAAGAATCAGTCCTGTTGGGTGAAGAGTACTTAGAATTGAGTGATGAAGCACTTCATGCCGGGTATCTCCGCATTCAGAGCACCAGTGATGTTGCTATGCGCTGGGCACTCTGAATCCGGGCACCACTATTGTCAAAGTTTTAAGCAAAGATTCTCATCAGCCTACCACGAAAATGATATGAAGCTTGATAACAGCCACACAGACGTCTGATTGTGCCAGGTTTGACTCACTCATAGACATATAGTGTACCGGTACTCTTATTGATCTTTTTCATAGGTATATATTGGTCCCGATTGTTTGACAATTTTTGGAAATGGTATTCAAAGAATTCCGTGTGGCAGTCATGGCGGCTGAAAAGTTGCCGGGTGCGAAGTGGTTAAGACTGAATAGTTTATGGTTCCAGTATTACTACAAAAAGTGAGTGAGGGTATTGTTTGATTTTTCTTGTTTCAATATAAAGAGTGTGAATGCTGTGGTTTAAGGGATTTCAGTGAGAGGTTTCTACTATAACCATCTTCAAACTGTATAAGTTTCATGTAAATCTGTGAACATTTCTGTTTTTCGATCTTACCAATGTTGTGTAGGGGTTTTAATGAATTTGGCCTGATATCACTGCAGTCATGCAAAATCCATCCTGCTTGAGTTGTCATTACATGTACATGTACACTGTATACTGTACACTGTACATGTAGCATACGCTGTACATGTTGTGTGCCTAACATTTCCCTAAATTCTTGAGATTGTCCATTTGGTAATTTTAGTCGGTCAGTAGTTTTTATTTAAAAATGTTATATTCCTTAAGCCGCATCTGCACGGGACTTAAAATGGGTAAACTAACCGAGCAAATGGGTAAATTGACAATTTTAAGTCCAGTGCGGACAGCCCAGGAAGTTTTCCTCCCAGGTAACTTACCCGACTCAAATGGGTAGTTTAACCGACCAACTTCTGCCCGGTTAAATTGACCAGGTCAGTTTAACCGAGTCGAAAAGTCCAGTCCGGACACGTCATCTCGGTAAACGACTCGGTCAAAAACCACATCCGGTCTGGCGCCGGCGCCCTGCATTGCCTCGATACCACGTGACGTGTACGTCCCTGTACACAAGACTCGTGCGGGCGTGGGGTAGCAACGTGACTACAGTACATGCACATGTACTGTTCATAACGTACATGTACACACACGGCCGGTAGATTGTGTACAGACATCCGGTGAAAGGTCACCACGAAAGTGCCCTCATGCATTTGTTTGCGCCAGTCGGTTAGTTTTACCGATCGTCTCGGTTAGTTTACCCGAGTCGAATAGTCCATGTGCGGACGCCTGGAAGATTTACCCATTGGAATGTTACCCACGGGCTCTGTAAAAAATAAGTCCAGTGCGGACACGCCTTTAGACTGTATTTTTTTCCCAACACAACAAAAGGTCAGCAGTTGTGAAACTGTGTATTCCCCGTGAAACCTGATCCCCAGGAATGAGAAATTGAGTGTCATGTGAACAGTCATTACACGAGGAACTCCCAGGAGTTGTATATATGTGGGTTATTAAAAGGCCTTTGAAAAAAATGAAAGCACATGTGAACCGCGTTGCCAGAATAATTCTTATAGTATTCTAACCATCATGATTTTTCACTTGTATTATGTGGAAATCATAAAAAGGCAAACGAATAAATGAAAAACTGATATACAAAAATTTTCGCAAACTGCTTACTGACTAAAATTACCAAAATGCAAATCTTAAAATTTAGGGGGCCTGACGTTTCGATCATAGCAGGACTTTTCTCAAAAGGTCCTGCTAGGATCAAAACGTCAGGCCCACAAAATTTTAAGAAAATGAAAAACTGACTAGAAACTTTAGAACAAATTTAGAACAAATGTCAAAGAAAACTTTGACTGGACCAGGATTCGAACCAGAGACCTCTGGTTTTGTGAACCAGCACTCTTACTCTCTGAGCTATCCAGCCCTTAGATGGTGGCCTTCCCAAATAGGCAACCAATATTTGCCAGGGTGGGGGGCACCAGTCAGAAGCAATTCAAACACCCCCGCTTTCATTTAGGTGCAAACAACCAACTGTTGAGTTGTTGAATTGTTGAACCCGATACCAGAGGTCTCGGGGTTCACCTCCTGGTCCAGTCAAAGTTTTTTCTTTGCCATTTTGTTTCAATCAAATCAGGAAATGTTCTAGGGGCAGACGTGATGCCCCACGTACTTTCTCAGAGACACAAATGTCCTACTGGGATCCATATGCCAGGCCCTTTGACCATTTTATGATTTGAAAATGGAGAGAAAAAAAATGAAGCTGAAAACCTTTCCAGAGAGAAGGTGTATTGCTCCTCGTTTCTGCAAGTTTTATGCATGTGTGAAAAGCGTAGAAATTCAATAGGCAGGTCTCTCTGAAGATTTATTATGTTCTTGTACAGAAACGTAATGAATTTGCACTTACATTTCTGAGTACTTTATGGCTGGGGTCACATTGCAAGACTTATGTTACCTTTCCCGGAATAGGCCGACATGTAGATAGTTTTCAAAAAAACAAAAAAAAATATTAACCAATAGACTGGACCTATGAATGGAATGATTGCAGCGAACATCATGTAAGTCACCTCTTTCAAGATGGAGTATGGACCTGAAAAGAGCGGGTGACTAAACGTTTTGGGCAGTATGCAGAGCTGCCAACCGTTCCTTAAAATATCACTTTTTACAACTCTTGACAACAGATTCCGTTTTTGGGCTTGAAAATACACATGTATTCCTATATACAGTGTCGTTTGCTCTGTGAATCCCGATTTTCTTTAAGATAGGTTGGCAGCTATGCAGTATGTGCTCCGGCTTTGCGCTGAGGCTACACACAAAATATTGTCTGAGCCAATTTAGTCAAGTCCCATGTCCGAACAAATGGAGAGTTCTGTTGGAGTAAAACCCTGCTGTCAGACATGGGATTTCGAACGGGGAATATCGTAGAATGTGGACCTTAAAAAAATAACCAAACCTGTTTCTGTCTATTAAAGTTGCAGTCGCCTTCATCAATATCCGCATCACATAGTGGCCAAGAAGGCACCATAGTTGTTAAATATTAGCGGGATTCACGCAGACGTCTGAGGCAGAGGAGTGGGTTGATAGCCGGCCATCTCAGGGGGGCCATTCGAGACGGCGGGCAGACGGGAGAGGCGGCACGTAGCGCCTCCCGTGCCGTTCCTCTTTGGGCTGCGGCAATTGGCAGTTGCCGTGGCAACCCGTCTCTCTTGCAGGGCGCCGAGACAATGAGTGATGCACGCAGAAATGTTGCAAATTGCTTGGCAACTAAAACTGACCAATTTAGAGGGTCCTGACGTGTGGATCCTAGCAGGGGCTAGTGTCACAGAGCTGCTTCAAGGGATAGCACAACATTGGTCGAGGTCAAAGAATAGCATCCATACCTTGTCTGATTCAACATATGCATGAAATAGCACAACCTGTGACAATTTCAGCTCAATACGCCAACCGAGTCTCGAGAAAATAGTGAAAGCTGCTTCATTTGTTTCGCAAAAATGCAGCATTCAACATATTGTCACGAAAAATTGTTTAGATCTTGGGGTGAGACGTAAACGTTTTCTTTACTCTTTTTTCCAAAAATATAGCATTTTAGGCAGAAATTTTCAGTGCGAGGTTTGTACCAATACCGTCTTCAAACTGTATAAGTTTCATGTAAATCTGTGAACATTTTTTTTATTTTATTTTATTTTACCCATGTTGTGTAGGGGCTCTAAGCACCAACATTTGCTTAAGCGTGAAGAACCTTCCTCAATAGAAACAGGTTCAGGTTCAGGCTCAGGTTCAGGTTTATTTCCATACTATTAGGATTGTTTTTACATTAATGAAGAAGTATTTAGTGAAAATAGTATGAGGAGGTTGCCAGCCAAAGTTCCGCTTGTATTTCATGCTAAGCAACCAGTATTGGAGTACAAGTCAAGTACAGCATCAAGTGAAATTTCTTGCTCAGCAGATTTTCACGCTTAAGCAGCTCTATGAAATTGCCTACCCCATGTTGTAATAAACCCTCCTAGAACACAGACCTTGTCTCCTTTTGCCTTCTTTTGGCAGTCCATTAAGTCCAAACTATTTTTCATGCGTATGAGCGGAGTGAAATTTCATGCTTGGCAGATTTTCACGCTTAAGCAGCTCTATGAAATTGGGACCTTCCTCAAAGGCAGAAGAAACAAAAACAACGAACGGAAAATCAAACAAATGAAGGAAAAACAAAGTGGGTTTGGGACAATTTAGAAAAATGGCAAAGGAAATTTGAACCTTAATTTATTTGGTTGAAAGTGAAAGAGCTGCACCCACTTTGTGTTGTAGCCAGTTTCACAACAATAGGTTGTTTACATCTGAATGAAATGGGGGGGGGGGGGTTGATCCCTGGAGATAATACTGGCAATTAATGGTTAAATGCTTCTGACCCTAAGCAAACTGTTGTTGACTATTTGGGAAGGCCACCATCTGAGGGCTATATTAGTTGGTACCGATAAGAGTGCTGGTATGTTAAACCAGGATTCTCTAAAATAAAAATCCAAAGAAAAACAGTAATTGAGTTCTTCCAAAACCGAGTTCTCTCAAACCGAGTTCTCTCAAACTGAGTTCTCTCAAACCGAGTTCTCTCAAACCGAGCTCTCTCAAACCGAGTTATCTCAAACCGAGTTCTCTCAAACCGAGTTCTCTCAAACCGAGTTCTCTCAAACCGAGTTCTCTTAAACCGAGTTCTCTCAAACCGAGTTCTCTCAAACCGAGTTCTCTCAAACCGAGTTCTCTCAAACCGAGTCCTCTCAAACCGAGTTCTCTCAAACCGAGTTCTCTCAAACCGAGTTCTCTCAAACCGAGTTCTCTCAAACTGAGTTCTCTCAAACCGAGTTCTCTCCAGGAGTCTCCCGATGAGTCTCCTGAGTACACACTGCCTGAAACGTTGAGATACCGGCTCTTTTTCACAGCCACACTCCTTCTCAAAAGAGATGCGCTAGGTGGGTGTCACCAGCAAACCTTCCACTCGGTATTTCCACCGTGCGAACCTCAGAGTCTCGTCCAGGAGAGATCGCGCGCGGTGCCGCTACACTCTAAGCCCCGCGATCCAGGCTTGTTCCCGACGTTATGGGCTGGATTGGTCCAGTTCACAGAGGGCCGGTGCGTTGCTGCAGTGGCGCTTGGCTCTCAATCCTCTCCCCCCTACCCCCTACCCCCACCCCAGTCCAATTTCCTTGCTCTCCGGTGCAATTGACTTTGCAGTCAGGGTATCGGTGCGGTGTGGGCGGACCGGTGTACACGGACTGTCATTTGACCTTGAGCTAAGGGCACCGTGCTCCAGTTACGGCCACGGGCAATGGGAGCCATCCCGGACTTCAGTCAATAATGTCGCATTCCAATTACGCCGTGAACTCGCTCCTGGAACTCACTCTCGCACCGGTCGCCCGGGTGATCCGGTGCCCCTTCCCCCCCAGTGGCGAGCGGTGAGAATTAAGAGTTCTCTTCTTCTTCTTCTTTTCACTTTGATGCATGGCTGCGGCGAGCGCGAGTTGTCGCCGCCGTGGTTTTTTTTTTTTATTGCGTGGAACAGCCGGCGAATACCCGTTTGTGAGGTGAGTGGATCATGACAGGAGGCGGTGTTTGCCTCGATCGCCCTTTGCTGGTGAGGGCATCTTCGTGCATTAACGTGTCCATGTGCGGAGACAGAGATTGCCGGAGACAGCCATAGCCGTAGCTGCAGTATGCACTGGCTATGAAATGGCTATCACCCATGCGTGTAGACATGTCGCTGTTATTGTTAAGCGTAACAAGAGTCATAGCCGTAGCCGTGACTGCTAACTCCGATCTCCTCTTCAAGATTTTTTGGGCCCCCCCGCGGGCGAGTCGAGTTGGCGCCACCGGGCTAACGAAACGCCGCCGGGGTAGAGTAGCTCAGCAGAAAAACGATGCGTTTCGGAGGCCCGTCGAGGGAGGGAGGAAGGGAGGAAGGGAGGGGGGGGGGGAGTAGGGTCCCAGTGGAGGAGGGATGGGGGGGGGGGGGGGAAACAGCCCAAGCAAAGGGACGGAAAAAAGAAATAGGGAGGGAGAGGGGATACCTAGCCTTCTCCCGTCCCAAACCCCCCAGCCCGCTCAGTCAGTCCAGCGGGGTTGTCCACCCAATCTCGCTGGGGTCCCTGTTGGCAAACTCCACCCCGGGGCCCCAAAAAAAGAAGGAAGAAAAGAAAAAAAAAGTGAACAAAAAAGAACCTAAAAAAAATTCCCAAAACCTTTGGAAAGCACTCGCCCTGTTCCGTCCCCCTTCCTGCATTACATTGATCAGGGGCTATCGTCTCAACCCAAACCTAACCCCCCCCCCATCCCCACACCCCCCACCCCTATCCTTACTAAGTGAGGCTTCTGTCCTCCCGTTGTCAGTCGGTAACAATGCGCATGGGATCCTCTGCCCCGCTCGGAAAAGATACAATTTGGTCCTGAAAGGCTACACTGTTGCGTCTCAATCGGAGGCGGGAAAACAAATTGATATTCCGCAGAAGCCTGCCTCCCCCCCCAAAAAAAAAAAAAAAAAAAAAAAAAAAAATCAGTTCACCCCCCTGCATTTCTGAATCCATTTGTTGTCATTTTGTCCCTGATTCTCCTCCCTCCCCCCTCCCCATCCCCCACCTGCAAAATGCCTAGACTGCATTGTCTGAGAAAGATCCAGCTACACTGCAAATGCCAGGCTGTCAAACTTGTTTGCCACATTTATTTCCCCCCGTTTTTTCTTACTGGTCTCATCACATTTGAAGGTTGGTGTAAATACCAAGTAGTAGGATGTTTGCGGTGACACCATGTACACGTCATCTCTTCAGATGGCTCTGAAAAGAGATGGTTAACTCCATGTTTGCGGCTTTCGGGTAGTGTGTACCGGTACTCTGCCTGTCAACTGGTCTCATCAACTCGAATCATGAAAAATTAGCCCTCTTGCTTGTTTTAATACAGGGTTCTCCACGGAATTGTACGGGGTTTTGTGGGTCCCAACTTCATAGAGCCGCTTAAGCCTGAAAATTCTGCTACTTAAGCATTAAAAACTCACCCTTGGTAAACAGGATTTCAAACCACAGTGTGATGTCAACTGTGCTTGACTTGTATTCCGCTATTCTTTGCTAAGCACAAAAGCAACTACCATGTAATAGGGATAGCACTAATAGACTGACCAGT
The DNA here is from genome assembly GCA_949987565.1 of Luidia sarsii. Classification (NCBI taxonomy): domain Eukaryota; kingdom Metazoa; phylum Echinodermata; class Asteroidea; order Paxillosida; family Luidiidae; genus Luidia; species Luidia sarsii. The sequence continues at coordinate 15,452,138 of OX465105.1, forward strand.
GGAAGGGTATGCTTAGGCTTTTGTTGCAATAACTACCTCATCAGGTGACCAAGGGCCAATTTCATAGAGCCGCTTAAGCGTGAAAATCTGCTAGGCACGAAAAGTCTCCTTCGCGGAAGAGGATTACGAATCACACTGTGATGTGATGTTAATTGCTTTTGACTTAGTATTCCACTATTATTGTTTTGGGTTGGCAAGGTGATCCTATGAATCATGACTTTCTGTGCTTAAAGGCCCAATACAACATTGGGAATAACGGGGAAACATCAATGTCCACATTTTTCCTTCTAATTTACGCAGTTGGTCTTAGATGGTCTTGATAGAATCCTCATGTTGAAATCTTACGGTCTGAGATGCTGTACTTTTCGAGATATCTTCATTCAAGCATCAACAAATAGTACTATTTCTTACACTGCAGAGGTATACTGAAAATTGTAGTTTTCACCATAGACCAAGGAAAGAGCTCCTTGCTCTTTGTTTGGACCTTCATCTCTTAGATTCTTTTCAATTTGTGTGCCCTCAGACGATTTTGTTGTTGTTGCTACATTACCCCCATAAGAAATACCCCCAAAATGTGTAGCCGTCCAAGCCAAATTTCTGCAAGGATTTTGGGATGGACCCCTCCACTTCCGGTCAGCCAAATAGGGCCACATTTAAAGCCAGATATGTTCCAAATTACACACGGCATTGAAGAGTGAATCCCTCAGGTTGTCTTAAGCTTCACTTATTCAACAATATATCAGTTAATCAGCCTCCAAAGATGATCGAGTATTAGGGTGATGGAGAAGTGGGTTGTGAGGCCTGTAGCGAGCCATAGCGGGCCGTATGTAGTTTGTTTGGTGTGGTAAGAAGGTGTTGATGGACTTTGCTCTGAAGTGGACTGAATACCGTCTCCCTCGGTGGCATTGCCAACAGCTGTGACTTGAAGAGCTCGTTCCTTGGGGAGAGGGCAGCGTGACTGAAGCTTTCTGTCCAAACAGTATGCCCAGGCACCTGGCAATCTCACAGTCATTCTCCTGATGACGGCCGGAGCATACTGGTCAAAACGTCGAGTTACCACTCAGGTTCTTTTCAGAACCACACCTCTTCTCTAAGAGACCTTAATACATGGTGTCACCGCAAACCTTCCTACATTGATTCACCCACCATGCAAAGCCTTCAGTCTTATTTATTTAATCTCACAGTAAACACACGGTGGTGTCACCAACTGTGGAACAACCATTTTTCCCGATCCAGAGAGAGCGGGTGCTCGTCACTTTGTGTGAATCACTGACAAAGCCCTGCCACGGTGTAGTTAACACCGCTGGACGCATCGATGCCTAACCGGTATTGTCGTTCCCTATATGACCTCTGCTTTACTGGGCCGCTGGGTGTAAGTTATACAATATTTGACTTCCCCCTCCAGACATTGACTGCACAGTGTCTGCCCGATGAAGCCAGCGCAGACATTTAATATTCAATCACAACGGTACGGACAACCGTGGAACTGGGGTCACAGACACTGAGTGACACTATAGCCTCCTGGCAGACGGACTTAAGTCTTGTTGTTGTTTCTGTTTGGTTTTTCATTTGAATCGCAGTGCATCTCTCTATCAATGTCCTGCTTTCCCTCTTTGTTTCCACCAAGATCATTGCTGGTCTCTCCTTTGACCGCATCGCCGTTTGTTTTACTCGCGGCATAGCAGTGGACCCGCTATGATGCGATGCTGGCACACTGGTGAATCTTGTACTTCCTCGTCTACGCGTGCGCGCCCGCACAGTTCATGCCGTACTGTGTTCCCCTCCACCCCTTGAAAAAATTGTCTGAACTACCAGGGAAAAACTGTTCCCCCAACAACTGCAGTTCCCAAACTCCTTGATGGGAACACCTGATCATCACCAGATATTAAGGCTCCACGAGAGAGGGAGGGAGGGAGAAAGAGAGAGAGAGAAAGAGAGAAGAGAGAGAGAGAGAAGAGAGAGAAGTGTTTGTCCAAACAGTTTGCCCACCATAGCTCAGCTACTCCAGTGGCCGGGCCCTGCCTATCCATGTCAGCCCGCCGTGAAACACAAACCCCGGTAGTCCGCACTGGCAGGGCCCCGGTAAGGGTACACCCGATACACAAGCCAAAAAGATACGCCTCGGATATCTTCCTGTCCGTGAAAGGTCGATACCACAGTTCTGGAGCAGATCCCACAACGGTCTCTGGTATCTGAGCACCGATGAAACGCACACCGTAAGCCGATACACGGAAGCCTCTTACCAGCGCTTGTTGCGACGGGAAAGCGAGCCTCGCCAAGCGTGCAAGGGTACACCGGTGCGAGTGAGAGGCAGTAAATTTGGGCTGGCTCCCACATGTGTGCTCGTTCGTATTAGGTTTTGTCAGAGGCATTAGTCATTAACCTAGATATCTCATCGGTTTCAGGCGGTGGTGGGCTGGGGGGGGGTTGGGGAATCTGGGGATGGGATGGGATGGGATGGGATGGGAGGAGGGGGCGAAGGAGAGTTTTTCAGGAGGGGATCTTTGTCGGAGGACAGACAGCTTCTCTCTGGCTGAAATTTATAGAGCAGTCTTGACAATTAATCTCAGAAACACTGGAGGAACTGAAATGGCAATTCCTGGCTGGTGGTGCTGTGTGATTAGAAGGGGAAGGAGACAGGCAGGCAGGCAGGTGGGAAGAGATAGAGAGAGAGAAAGGGGGGAGAGATAGAGAAGGGAGAGAGAGAGGGGGATGGGAGGAAGAGAGGGAGAGAGATAGAGAGATAGATAGATAGGGAGGGGAGTGGGAGAGAGAGGGGGAAGAAAGGAAGAGAGGAAGAGATGGAGAGAGATAGAGAGGGGAGAGGGAGGGAAGAGAGGAAGAGAGGTTGAGAGAGGCAGAGGGAGAGATAGAGAGTGAGAGAGAGAGAGGTGGAGAGAGACAGAGAGAGGGGACAGAGGTAGAGAAGTAGATAGTGATGGGAGAGAGGAAGATAAAGGGAGAGAGGAAGAGAGATAGAGAGAGGAAGAGAAAGATAGAAAGGGAAAGAGAGAGGGAAAGAGAGAGAGAGAGAGGGGGGGAGAGAGAGATAGAGGTTGGTAGAAAGAGAGAGAGATAGAAAGGGAAAGAGATAGAGAGATAGAGAGGGGAGATGGAGAGAATGGGGTGAGGAAGAGAGAGAGGGGGGAACACACAAAGAGAGAGGTGGAGAGAGGGAGAGATAGAGAGATGTAGAGATTGAGAGAGAGGGAGAGCGACAGAGAGAGGGAGAGGGAGATAGAGGGAGTAGATAGAGAGGAAGAGAGGAAGAAAGAGATAGAATGAGATAGAGAGAGCGAGAGAGATAGAAAGGGAAAGAGAGAGGAGAGAGATAGGAGGGGGTAGATACAAAGGATAGAGAGGGAGAATAGACAGAGAGACAGAGAGAGGGAGAGAGAGAGAGAGAGAGAGAGAGGGGGAGAGAGAGAGAGAGATAGAGAGAGAGAGAGAGAGAGAGAGAGAGAGAGAGAGAGAGAAAGAGAGAGAGAGGGGGGGGGGGGGAGAGGGAGAGGGAGAGAGAAAGAGAGAGAGGGAGGGGAGAGAGATATGCCAGATGCCACTATATAGTGATGGGACAAAGCTGATGGGACTCAAGCGGTGTGTTTGTGTCCCTTTGTTGAGCCCCAAGTACCGTGGGCACAGGTACCTTTACTTGCCCATGCCAGTCCACCAGCATTTTCACAGGCACGGTGACGTTGCTCACATCGCACAGACCCTATGAATCTCAGCAGGATCTCTGCTTACAAGGCACCGCACATTTTTTTCTTTCTCAGTGCGCCCTGCACCGGTATCTGGTCCACAATCACCCCCAGAGTCCAGATCTCTGTGCAAGCCACGCACAAAAAATTACAACAACATTAAACAAAAAAACACCATGATTTTGCTGCAGAAATTGGATATCCCTGCAACTGCGATATGTCCACAGTGAGCAACTTCATCGTGCACATTCTGTGGTAAACAGTACACTCCTGTTTTGAAGAGGAACTTTTGTTGTATTTGAATGGAAAATCTTGTGACTACCTCGGACAACTCAACCCCCAACCCCCACCCCTCAGTTCACCCCCACTGCAGGACCACTTTGATTCCACCCACCCCCCAAAACAAAATAAAAAAATAAAAGAGAAAGGTTCTGCTAGGACCCTGCCTTTGAGAAAGGTCCTGCTAGGATCGAAACGTCAGGCCAACTAAATTTTAAGATTTGCATTTTGGTAATTTTAGTCAGTAAGCAGTTTGCAACATCTTTGTATATCAAACAAATAAAAAAATAAAAAGTAAAAAAATAAAAAAAATAAAAAAATATATAAAAAATGAATACCTTGTAGTAGCCATGGTAACTCTCGTGGCACTTTCTTTACACAGAGCCCAACTTATAGGGCTTTAAACCCCACAGAATCATAACAGAAAATGCCAAAAATAGAAGTCACCGTCAGCCCAGACAGACAGACTGCCTGCGCCCATAAAGTAATGACTCCTCCACACTCTGGATGTCAAAGATCCCCCTCCCCCCACCAAATAAAAAGGTGTAAATAAGGCCGTGATAAGAACTGTTGTTCGAAAGAATTTGGCCTCTGAAAAAACACGTCCTACCCCTGACACATCTATGTACGAGACAAAGGGGGAAGTGTATGGCGTGGCTTGAAAGCTGGTTTCTTTTTCCCCCCTTCTTTTGGTGAGCTTTTCCTGTGTCTGTCTGTCTGGTTGCCTTCCTGATGATGGCATTGTGCCCCAGCGCATTCCCACGCCGAGGTTTTGTTGGATTGGGGGTGGGGGAGGGGGTCATTAGGGGTTGGGTTTTTGCCAAGTTTTTGCTTGCCGCACACACGGAAACCCTGGGAATGTGATGTCATCGGATTTCCTGGAACCAGCCGTGGCTAGCACTAGCAGTCTCCAAAAAATAACACACAGCTTTTGTCTGAACGTACAGTTTTTCTAGTTTGTTTTAATTGATTTATTTTTGCGTCAGAGAAATAACAGGAAAAACCCGTCATCTCTACACTTTCGGACAGTCTAGTGCTGGCTGAGGATTCTTGTTTTTCTTTTTCAAAGTCAACAGTCCCATCTCGACCAATGCAGTACCATATCCCCAGAAAAATAAACCACGTAAAAGTGAACGTTGCCAAGTTTCGGCGAGACTTACGGTGGGATTGAGATACTCTATTCCATATCACATATTTTTTCTCAATCTCTTGATGACGGGTAGAGTACACACTACCCGAAACGTTGGATTACCGGCTCTTTTCGGAGCCACACACTCCTTCTTGAAAGAGAAGTGCTACATGGTGTCACCGCAAACCTTCCACTTAGTATATTTTGTTCTTCGCCCACGTACATGTGCATGTGCACGTTCAATACATACATTTGTAGCAATGTATAAGTACATCTACTGTCTGATTATGAAGATGTTTGAAGGCAGCTGTGCTAGTCTCACTGAATGATAAAAGCAACCAGTCAGGGTCAAAGGTCATGGAATCCATTACCGTTAGCAAAAAGTCTTTGCTTACCGTTGCAGATATTCTTTGCTTATGGTTTGTGTATTTCCAGCACCGAAAGTCTTGCTAACGGATTCCATGAAATTGATATGCACTAAATGCTGCCCGTAAGCACAGAATTATGCCGTAACGGATTCCATGAAATCGGACCCAGAATAGTACTTATAGATTAATCAGGGGCCATTTTCATGGAGCCACTTAAGCACCGAAATTTGCTTAAGCACAAAAAGTCATGATTGATAGGATCAGTTTGCCGACCCAAACGTTAGTGTTGATTCATGCCAAGTAGAGTAGAATACAGGACAAAAGCAATTGATATCACACCGCAGTGCAGTCTGAAATCCTGTTTACATATCAAGGACTTTTCCTGCTTAGCAGATTTTCACGCTTAAGCGGCTCTATGAAATTGGCCCAAGTTTGGTAGAGTGCTTAGGCTTTCATAGCAACAACTACATCTTCATCAGATGACCAAGGGCTAATTTCATGGAGCCGCTTAAGAATGAAAATCTGCTAAGCACGAAAAGTCTACTCCATGTAAACAGGATTACAAACCACACTGTGATGTGATGCTAACTGCTTTTGACTTAGTATTCCACTATTTTCATTTGGATCAATTGTGACCGGCTCTGTAAAAAGGGGTGTTATGTTGCAGATTGGCAAAAAAGTGTTATACATAGCTAGGTTCTCCTTTTCATAAGCTTTCATTTGGTGTTTGTTTTACCCCTGTAGCATTTTCTGTTCTTAAGATATATTGATTTTTGCATATTCATATTTTCCAAATTACGGAAAGTGCATTTAGAGATAAAGTGCGTTAAACATTGTGTCAGTGAAACAAAAGACACAAACAATGGATACAAAAACACTTCTTTTTTTCACCTTTATTCATAAATTTTGTCATTCCTGTCAACTTTTAATTAAATTAAGGATATCATAGAACACAAATAACAAGAAAACAGACAATCGCCCATGGGATAATTGTTCACCTTCTCTGCAATTGAACAGCGTGTGCGTTATAGCATAGCGCGACATAATACCCCATTTCATAGAGCTGGTCACAATTGGTAAGCTGATGCTATGAATCATGACATTTTGTGCTTAAAAAGCAAAGTTTGGTACTTAATATAGCCAGTACATGACTCAGCATAAAAACAAGTAAAACAAAATTAAATTCCTACCTACCTACCTTCCATTCTTTCAGATGCCATATAATAGGAAGCACAAATATTTTTGTTGTTGGCCTTAGCAATAATTAAACAGGAACATTGCAAAGTGGTCACTGACTAAAAATGACCAAAATACAAATCTCACAAATTTTTGAGGGCCTGATGTCATTCTGTCATTTTGCTTTTTAGAGAAAGGTCCTGCTTGGATAGAAAAATGTCAGGCCCTCTAAATTTGTAGAAAATTGCATTTTTGTTCATTGAAGTCAGTAAGCAATATACAGGAACACTGCAAGATGCTCACTGGCTTAAAACGCAAATCTCATGAACTTAGAGGGCCCATCGTCGTTCCGCCTTTGAGGAAGGTCCCGCTCTGATCGAAACATCAGATCGTCAAAATCTACAAGTCAGTGAGCTGTTTGTCAATCACTTGACATCAAATTCTCTCAAATCTGCCTCCCCTCCCCTTTACCCCCCAAAGGAGACAGTCAGAATGATTGCCCGAGATAAAGGAGTGAGCTCCCCGAAGTGAGGATTTGCATTCGCACGATTGAATCCGTCATTGTAATCGGGGAGGCCGCTCAACCGGGGAGTCCCTCGCAAAGTCCGTCACGGCATATTAATTTTCAATAGACCCACGCCCCTCGTAACCGAGATTCTAATTGGTTTTGCAGATTCCACTGGTCTCGTGTTGTGTCGGACGTCCAAAAACTTGTTTTTGCTGTGTGTTTTTTTTTTCTTTCCTACTTGTCTGCTTGTGTTATTCAGAACAATTACATACGTCCCGTAACTGAGCATTGTTATTGGCTTGGAAAGCAGTGTCACTTTCACGTGGCTACCTTTTTACACAAATTTGCTTTCATCAAACATTAGGAGGGCCTGACCTTTCGATCCTAGCAGGAGCAAGAACAGCAGAATTGCATTCTTACTTTGAGAAAGGTCCTGCTAGGATCAAAACGTCGGGCCCTCCTAATTTTTTGATATTCGCATTTTAGCTATTTTAGTCAGTGAGCATTTTGTAAAACTTTTGCATATTAGTCATTGTCAACTTGAGTATCGAGGGGTGAGTTTTGGCAGGTTATTGGTTTAGTCGTACCTGTCTGGCTCGACACTGTGTAGATCTCTGCACTCTGTCACCCGGCATAACTCCAACCTAGAAATCATCGTAGTGATTGTAGTGATTTAAGCCGGGAGAAAATGTGGATGAAGCGTCTTTTGACATTGCAATCACATGGCCTCAACATCCACGAGGGGAATGATTAACACCTGCACATTTTACCAATAATTCATCTTTTGTGTTCACTCCACCTGATCACTTCTCTCTTTCACCCTTTCCCTTTGATGTCGCCTCCTTCCACTACCTAATCCCCACCCAAACCCCTGCCCATCCCATTGTGATCTTACCCTACCAGCTATCATCCCCTTCATCCTCTGTCTGCAATCCGTTTCCCTGTTATACTCTCCCCTTCCTATTTGGTTTTTGTCCCTGTCATTCTGCCTTTGAGAAAGGTCCTGCTAGGATCGAAACGTCAGGCCCTCCTAAATTTGGGTAACTCTAACCTAACTCCAAAAGAATAACAGGGAAGATCTCGGTGGAAAAAAACAACAACAGTCAGACCAGTTCTTGGTGGTGACCGGTAGAATGCACACCCCCAGGTTACCTGCAGTTTGCATGGTAACTGTACACACAATGTACATGTAGTGACTGGCATAGATTCTACCATCTAGTGTCACGTACGTGCACAGTAAGTGTTTTTGTGACCGTGGCCGGTAGCTACATACACTTGCACGCATGCTGGAATGTCGGTTCCTGATCCAGATTGGTGACCTATCCGTTGGTTTTTCTGCCCTTGAGCAGGCGGTGTTGTCGCTTGGGAACCAGCACACGCGATGCGCTTTCAGATCGGGAATCTGTTCAGGGCAAACCGGCCAGCTGTCACTGCGCACACTTTTGAACTGGTACGTACCGGTACGTTCAGTTGACGCTTACTGTACGTAAGATGTGAATTTTCATGCCTGCTGTGTATGGCTTATGGAGATGACGGATGTTCGCGTAGACTGCTGTGCATACTTATAATTGAGCCATTTCGTATTGCAAAAATTAGGAGGGCCTGACGTTTTGATCCTGGCAGAACCTTTGAGAAAGATCCTACTAGGATCGAAACGTCAGGCCCTCCTAGTTTATCATATAGTTTTATCTGCCCATTCTGCCTTTGAGAAAGATCCTACTAGGATCGACATGTCAGGCCCTCCTAGTTTATCATATATAGTTTTATCTGCTCATTCTGCCTTTGAGAAAGATCCTGCCAGGATCGAAACGTCAGGCACTCTTGATATACGCTTTTTGGTCGTGTTAGTCAGTAAGCAGTTTGCAACATTCACGATTGCATATTACTGTTGACATTTCATATCGCATGCAAAACAAGTGAATTTTGTTTTACCTATTTCTGACTGAAACGTGCAATGCAATTATGTCTTGCCTTTGTGATGGATGGGAGATCTTAACCACTTTACGCCGGGACCTCTGAATCGGGAGCACCGTAGGTGTTGCTATGCACCGGGCCCTCCGAATCCGGGCACCACTAATTGTCCAAGTATTAAACAAAGACTCTTTTCAGCCTGCCACGAAACAATTTGTAGCGTGACAAAAAGCCACACAGATGTCCGATTGTGCCAGATTTGACTCTGATTGATCTATTTCACAAGCTCCCGCTTGTTTTGAAGGATTTGAAAATGGCACGTTATTTTATTTTTAAACCTGTGTGGCAGTCATGGGCACTGAAAAGTGGCCCGTTGCCACGAGGTTGAGGTCTATACGCTGACCTCCACTCTGAAAAAAGGATTGTTTGATAAAAGTTTGCCTTGCAGAGTCTGTTTTGCTGTTCGAGGGATCCACAGTGGAAGTGTGTAATGGTCTAACTCAGTAAACTAAATAACAAATTATGAAGGCCTGACGTTTTGAGAAAGGTCCTGCTAGGATGGAAACGTCGGGCCCTCCTGATTTTTAAAAAAGTTTTATCTGCCCATGCTGCCTTTGAGAAAGGTCCTGCCAGGATGGAAACGTCAGGCCCTCCTAATTTTTAAAAAAGTTTTATCTGCCCATTCTGCCTTTGAGAAAGGTCCTGCTAGGATGGAAACGTCAGGCCTTCCTAGTTTTTCATATAGTTTTATCTGCCCTTTCTGCCTTTGAGAAAGGTCCTGCTAGGATAGAAACGTCAGGCCCTCCTAGTTTTTCATATAGTTTTATCTGCCCTTTCTGCCTTTGAGAAAGGTCCTGCTAGGATGGAAACGTCAGGCCCTCCTAATTTTAAAAAAAGTTTTATCTGCCCATTCTGCCTTTGAGAAAGGTCCTGCTAGGATGGAAACGTCAGGCCCTCCTTGTTTTTCATATAGTTTTATCTGCCCTTTCTGCCTTTGAGAAAGGTCCTGCTATGATGGAAACGTCAGGCCCTCCTAGTTTTTCATATAGTTTTATCTGCCCATTCTGCCTTTGAGAAAGGTCCTGCTAGGATAGAAACATCAGGCCCTCCTAATTTTAAAAAAAGTTTTATCTGTCGATTCTGCCTTTGAGAAAGGTCCTGCTAGGCCCTCCTATTTTTTTTATAATCACATTTTGGTCATTTTTGTCAGTGAGCAGTTTGTAAAACTTATAATTGCATATTAGTCTTGTCAAATTGAGTATCGATGGGTGAGTTTTGGCAGGTTATGATGACCAATTGGTTTGGTCGTATCTGAAATATGTTTGCATATCACTGTAAGCTAATGGCAATTCGCTGTGAGGCTAGTGTGGTACATGTACACATAGACTGACAGTGTGAAAGTTTACTGGGGCAGTGGAAACCCCCCCCCCCTCCCCCTCTCCTCCCTCTCCAGGCTGATGTATCTTTCAGCTCACAATTTACAGCACACCCTTGTGTCAGATTGTCAGTATTTGCCATCGTCCGTGTTGTAAGCATTAGGGCCTTGTTGGATTATTCTACAAAGCGAGAATTACACGACATGTCTCCTTGACCCCTCCTCTCCACCCCCCACCCCCCCAAAAAAACCCTTGACAACGGCCAGTCCTCCTTGCGTTTGTTTCCTTTTGTTCGTAAAGAACTGCTTCCATAAGCACTAAAGTTTACCAATCGGCCACACTCCACTTACGAGCAAACCAAAACCGGCCTTGTCCTGGCATTTTCCCTCGGTAATCTTTCTCGGTAACCAAATGTGACGTATCATTGGCTTGTGGTGCCGGCTTCTTCCTTTTTTTCTTCTTTTTTTTTTCCCCTCTCCCTTCTCTCGATTTTGGCCGTCCGACCGCTCTGAACAAGGTTGAACTGGAACAGTCAGCCCCATTTAAATAAGATTGTCCTCCCAACTAACATCCCCCCACCCCACCCCCCCCCTTCCAAAGTCCCAGGTGGGCGCGCACAGCCCTGGATCCTAGGTGGGGTTGATAGCCTTAGCGCTCCACGCCCCTGATTAAAAACTCATCCAAAAGTCATACTGCTGTGACCACTTTTCTGGAGCTTTTTTCTTCCTCCTCCTCCTCCTCCTCCTCCTCCTCCTCCTCCTCCCGAACCAGAGAGAGAGAGACAGAGAGAGCGCCAGAGCTGGAGAGAGAGTGTGAGAGTGAGAGCGAGAGAGAGAGAGGGAGGGAGAGAGGGACCGGGATGAGGTTGTCCCGACGTACACGCTGCCGTCGTCAGATATCAGCGGCCAAGTGGACACCTATACGGGCTGCCCCACTTGTTACAGTATTGGCTACAGCCGGCCCCAGGCCCAACTCCGGTTCTGGTTTCCCCGCACAATTTGCCAAGTGCTGGCTCCCTTCCGGGGCCCTGGGCCAGGCGGGGGTCCGTTGTGGGGAAGCGCGGGCCGCGGCGGCGGTATGGATGGCCCACTGTGGGGCAGGGTAGGCTCTAGACTTCGACGGGCTAGTCTCTCCTTTTCTCTCTCTCTCTCTCTCTCTCGCTCTCGCTCTCTCTCTCTTTTTCCCCTCTCCCTCCCCTCCCTTCCCTCCCTTTCCCTCCCCCCTTCCCTCGCTCCCTCCCTCTGTAGCTCAGAGCGTTCCGTGAGGTTTGAACCGCTGATACCACGGCGGAGGCTTGACATTTTCTCTGGGCCCGTGTTTTTTAGATTTGCTTTCATCACTGCTTGCTCTTCTGTCTTTCTCTCTTTCTCTCTTTCCCTCCTCTTTTAAATACCCCCCCCTCCCTTTTTCCCCTTTTCTCTGTCTTCTTTCATTCACCCGCTTGGAGTTCTTAAGAAACGCCACTTTTTTGGGGAGGATTCTTTCTCTCTCTCTCTCTCTTGCTCCTCTCTCTCTCTCCCCACCCCACCAGCCCAGCCCACCAACTGCATCGTCTCCAGTCACAAAACTGCTGAGTGGTGGGGAAGCTGGGAGCAATGTTGTATTATTTATCATTTGGCGGGGAAATTTATTTAATCCGAGCGCCGTGGCGGTGAGGTTTTTTTTTTTTTTTTTTGGAGGGGGGGGGGAGGTAGCTTTGCAGTCTTCACTGAGGGTTTGGCAGAGGGAAGTGATGCACCAATTTCCAGCGGGTGAGTTGGAGCTCTGACAGTTATATCAGGTCCATCTTGTATTTTTTTAATCTCTCTGTCAATGTGAATTTAACTTGTTTTTACGATTGTCCTTTTCCAACTTCAAGCCCGTTCTTACCATTCCTTCTTCTTAACTTTCTTCCAAACTGGCAATTTGTTTCAGTTCTTGTTTTCTCGACTGTGCCATCTTTTTTTTCGTGGGCAAAGAAGCTGTAACATTCTTTTGAACAGATGTAGATTTGGCGCTCAAGGAAGGAACATTTCCGCGCTTATATCGTAAGCGTATTTCACGGGCAATATTATTTCTTGCTTCCGTAAGCAAAATGATGATACACTACGCGCATGTATGAAACGTTTCCCTGCCTGCAATTCCAAAGAAGTCTTTGCGTTGTTGTATGCTAATTGCTGTGTTTTTCAAATTGATTTCGGCAAAGGGGGTAAAGCAACACCGTTAGTGGTTGAAAACTATACCTCGCCCAAACCTGCGTCTGTGAAAATGTTTCTAGGGGTTTTGTCTGAATTCGCGGTCGGCGTTGAAATTTAGCTTGTCTAATTCAACGAACGACTGCCATTTTCCTCCGTTAGGCGCAGAAATTCCACACTCGCTTTTCAAGCGCCGATTCCTTGCTTACTGATACATGAAATGAAGTTTGCACTTACAGCATCCCGTAAGCGCAGAATTCTACATTAAGCAGAGTCATGAAACTGTGCCCTATACCTTGTTCAGCCTCTCTCTGAAATTCCCTTCCTGGTTCATGTTTTCCCCCAGCCTACGATCTTCCTTTTTTTTTTAAAGGAATGTCAATTCCTATCTCTATCCCTCTCTATCTCCTTCTTTCCTTAGCTTTTCACCTTGAGTGGCTTTATAGCCTTGTTTTAGGTGAATTTGCATAAAAAAGAATAAAATCTGATGGTGGGTAATCCCTGGAGATATGTGACAGTTGGTGCCAACAACCACAAGCAGACTTAAGCCGCGTTTCCACTGGACTTATTTTGGTCAAAGTAACCGAGACTATGGTTACTTTTCCCATTTTAAGTCCAGTGGAAACGGCCCAGTTAAATTTCCTCTCGGTTACTTTAACCAAGCCGAATGGCTACTTTTACCGGCCAACCTCTGCCCAGTAAAAGTAGACCAGGTAAGTTTAACCGAGCCAAATAGTCCATTGAAAACACACCACTTGGTAAAACGCAACTCGGCGTACATGCACTGTGCACAAATAATTTTGGCCAGCTCGGTTACTTTAACCATCGTTTCGGTTAAATTTTAGTCCAGTGGAAACGCGGCTTTAGTTGGCTGTTTAGGAAGGTCCGCCCCCTTCCCCACCTAAAGCCGGAAGAGCTCAGATAGGCAGAGTGCCGGTACTTTAGATTGAGGCCTGAGTTGACATTATAGAATCTCCGTCCTGCCCAATTACCTTTGCGCTTTGATTGATTGATGAGAAATTCCCTCTCTTAGTTTCATTTCTGTTTCATTCAGACCATGGTAAAAGGAAAGCTCCAACGATTTTTTTATATTTTTTGATTGGAACAAACATTTAACCGGACCAGGACTTGAGCCCGAGACCTCTGGTTTTGTGTACCAGCGCTCTTGCCATCTGAGCTATCCAGCCCTTAGATGGTGGCTTTCCCAAATTGGTCAACTAGTCTTTGCTGGGGTGGAGGCACCAGCCAGAAGCCTTTGACCGTGTTTTTTTGTTTAGTCGGTTTAGTTGTTTTCATTTCATTCAGACCAAATAAAAAGGGAAGTCAAACAAAGAAAGGAATTTTGAATTTTCAAACAATTTTTTAACAATCTCAAAATTTAGCAGGACCTTTTTGAAAAATTGCAAAGAAAATTTGACTGGACTGCGAACTTGACCCTATTGCTTAACAAAGACAGTGCTCTTTCCGCCACATGTTGTGGTTGCTACCGAGTTCTGTACGTGTCATAGAAATATCCGGTTTTTGCTCGAATTTGTGTGCATGTAATAGCTGTGGGCACAGCTAATATAATGCAATTTACAGCATCTGAAAATGAGAGTGTGTTCAAATGATGCTCAGACACCCGTTCGGATAAGACTCGAAGATCAAAAATTAGGAGGGCCTGACGTTTCGATCCTAGCAGGACCTTTCTCAAAGGCAGAATGAACAGATGAAACTATATGAAAAATTAGGAGGGCCTGACGTTTCCATCCTAGCAGGACCTTTCTCAAAGGCAGAATGGGCAGATAAAACTGCATGATGGAACATGTATATCGGCTTCCTCTTCTTCTCCTTCACTGAAAGAGGATTTGTGGCCGTTTCATATGGACATTCTGTCCGACATGCACGTAGGAGTACAATGTAGGTGCATGTAGAGCGCAGCGTGAACATGAGCGTGCACCTCGGCGACTGCTAGCAATGGCCGGAGCTTGCCGCTCACAGTCACACGGGCACCGACTCGTTGCGACCTGCTTGCTGGCTCTGCGCCCCCTCACTCGCTCATTCGCCCGCCCGACCAACCTTCCGCCCACTCGCCTTGGAAGGGACAGAAATGTGAGAGTGCCCTCGCTGCCCGGGAAGTCCCAGGAAGTCTCGTTGGGCTTGCAGGAAAGAGTAGACGCCACATCCGCCGGCCAGTATAAAATTCGGTAGCTTTTCAATTGACATGCATGCACCAAAGTCATTGCCTGGTAATACAGTGTGTGCCTACCAAAACAGTAGTCATTTTCACTTTTAGGGAGTACAAATTGCTGTACATGCAATTGAGCATGAACATTGTTGTGCGCGTTATGTTCAGTAGACCGTACTGGGTCTTTCGGTTTTAATTTGTGAAAGAGTAGGGTTGTGTTTTTTCCTTGGTTTAGGAGCAGACTTTAACCACACGTCCCTGTGTGTGTGTGAAAGTGCATTATTCGGAGAGTTACAACTGCCATACATAGAGTTGAAGAGATACATGTGTGTTGTAGTTTGTGGACGGGGAATGTTGTGATTTCCCTTGTATGGGGAGCAGACTTTAACTGCACGTATGCATTTCCTGTTAGGAAAAGGGCCTTGGCTCCATTTATGGCTTGCTTAAGGTTGCAAGTGCCAACCTACAAAATGTCTTTTGATAATGAGCGTGGCTCTGAGAAGAGCCAGTACTAAACTCATTGTCGGCTGTCGTCAGGAGACGAGAACTGGCTCGTTCCACAATGTCACTTTCTATAGACTGTGTAAAGGCTGTCACTCATTCGTGCATCAGATGGGTTGGCTAATGCCCGAAAATGGAATATGAGTTCCCGATATTCCACCTTGTTAAGGAGAGACCTCCACATGGCCGTCTATGCCTGTCGAATTTCCAGGGCCCATTAGTTTGCTGAATTGAAGCTCGCATCGGCAAGATTTCCCTGCTCTCTTTCCCCTCCTCTATCTCCTGCCTCTACCTGTCTCTCTTCCCCTTCTTTCTCTTGCCCTCTCTCCCTCTCTCTCCTCACCCTCTCCCATCTATCTCTCTTTCTCTCTTTTTTATTACTCTCTCTTCTCTTTCTCTCCCCTCTCTGTCTCTGTCTCCTTCTCTCTCCATCTCTTTCTCTCTGTCTCTTTCGTTCTCCCTCTCCCCTCTCTTTCTCTTTAGTCTCTCTGTCTCTCTGTCACTCTGTTTCTCTCTGTCTTTCTTCCTCTGTCTGTTTGTCCCGCGTCCCCTTTGTCTCTCTTTCCCTCTTTCACTATATCTCTGTCTCTCTCCCTCTGTCTCTCTCCCTCTGTCTCTCTCTCTTTCCTCCCTTTGTATCTCTGTCTCTCTGTCTCTCTCCCTTTGTCTCTCTCCCTCTGTCTGTGTTTTCCCTCTACCTGTCCCTCCGTTTCCCCCTCTCTCTCTTTCCCCCTTTCTCTGTCTCTCTGCCTCTCTCCATTTGCCTCTCTCCCTCTGTCTCTCTGTCTGTGTCTTTCCCTCTACCTCTATCTCTCTTTCCCTCTTTCTCTGTCTCTCTGCCTCTCTCCATTTGTCTCTCTCCCTCTGTCTCTCTGTCTGTGTCTTTCCCTCTACCTCTGTCTCTCTTTCCCTCTTTCTCTGTCTCTCTGCCTCTCTTCCTTTGTCTCTCTCCCTCTGTCTGTATTTTCCTTCTATCTCTGTCCCTCCATTTCCCCCTCTCTCTCCCCCTCTCTCTGTTTCCCTCTTTCTCTGTCTCTATGTCTCTCTCCATTTGTCTCTCTCTCTCTCTGTCTGTGTCTTTTCCCTCTACCTCTGTCTCTCTGTCTCCTCTGTCTCCCCCCTCTCACTCTTTCCCCCTTTCTCTGTCTCTCTGTCTCTCTCCCTTTGTCTCTCTCCCTCTGTCTGTGTTTTCCCTCTACCTCTGTCTCTCTTTCCCTCTTTCTCTGTGTCTCTGCCTCTCTCCCTTTGTCTCTCTCCCCCTCTCTCTGTTTCCCTCTTTCTCTGTCTCTCTGCCTCTCTCCCTTTGTCTCTCTCCCTCTGTCTGTGTTTTCCTTCTATCTCTGTCCCTCCATTTCCCCCTCTCTCTCCCCTCTCTCTCTTTCCCTCTTTCTCTGTCTCTCTGCCTCTCTCCGTTTGTCTCTCTCACTCTGTGTGTCTTTTCCCTCTACCTGTCTCTCTGTTTTTCCCCTCTCTCTCCCCCTCTCTCCTTTTCCCTCTTTCTCTGTCTCTCTGTCTCTCTCCCTTTGTCTCTCTTCCTCTGTCTGTGTTTCCCTCTACCTCTGTCTCTATTTGTCCCTCTCTCTGTCTCCCTCTGTCTCTCTTTCCCTCTTTCTCTGTCTCTCTGTCTCTCTCCATTTGTCTCTCTCCCTCTGTCTCCATTTGTCTCTTCCCTCTACCTCTGTCTCTTTGTTTCCCTCTCTCTCTCCCCATCTCTCTCTTTCCCTCTTGATCTGTCTCTCTGCCTCTCTCCATTTGTCTCTCTCCCCCCCCCTCTCTCTCTCTTTTCCCCTCTTTCTCTGTCTCTCTCCCATTATCTCTCTCCCTCTGTCTGTGTTTTCCCTCTACCTCTGTCCCTCCATTTCCCCCCTCTCCCCCCCCCTCTCTCTCTTTCTCTCTTTCTCTGTCTCTCTCTCAGTGTCTCTCTCCCTCTGCCTCTGTCTGTTTCCTCTCCCTCTGTCTCCCTCTGTCTCCCTCTGTTTCTCTGTCTCTTCCTATCCTTTTTGTCTCTCTCTCTCTCTCCCGGTCTCTTGTACTTTCTATTTCCTTTCAGCTGTGCTTGTTTACCAGCTGAACATTTCCGTACGTTGTTTTCATTAGGCTCTTGATCTGGGGGCCCCCCTCCCGTTAAAAAAAACTAAAACACCTCTCTCTTTTTTGGGGGGGTGGGTTTTGGTTTGGTGGTGATGGGAAGATCAATTCTGCCTCGAATGAAAAGTGTTTTGTGTGTCTACCGTCAACTCCGCCGCATCCATCATCAATCCCCGACTGGCCCTAGGGGCAGCAGAGTCGTAAAGCTCGGCTCGGACAGATATGACGCGCATTACGCCGATGATTATATCATTTCAGCCCTGCATGTGTGTGTAGTTAGGGGGGGGGGGGAGGAGGATGGGTTGGGTTGGGGGTCCCGGCTCGCTTGAGGGAATCGTGCCATCCACGATTACGCATCTATCACTGAGCAATTTAACGGATGCTATTTGTTAGGTTGTAGGCTGCGGGCGGTGCATGTGTGTGTGCGTGTGTGTGCGAAGGCGGCAGTGTGAAGCGTACCCCGTGTCTGCTTGGCACGGCTCACTGCAGTCGACTAGGTACCTTTGTTCGGTGCAGACATCTATTCAAGCCAGGCAGTGGAGCATGACACCTAAATAAATACATCAATCGGCTGTGTCTCACGGCCGATAAACTCCCTGCTCCCCCCCCCCCCCAAACGAAAAAATAAATAAAAAAAAATCCTAATTTGCCAGTGGCTATTCACGTGACCCAGATGTTCGACCACCAGTGATCAGAAATCATTGTATCGGAACCGTTTTTTTGTTCTTGTACCAGTATGGTGGGAAGTAACATTGTACGTGTTTTCATTAAGGACTCTGTGTATGTGTGTGTTTCCAGTCATCGTTAGGTGGAGGGGGCGCTTGGTTTCGTTCCAGGATGGAATTGTCTCACGATAGATCTATGCTGAGGCATGCGAGAGAAAAAGTACAACCCCTAGGATGCATGACGCTATTCGCCTGTGGCTGGTATTGGGATACATACACACGCACCCAAAGTGCACACAGCGTACAACGATGCGAGCGCACGAGTGAATCTAACTCTGACCCACATCTCAAAAACAAGTTCATCTCTCTCGGTTATCAATGAAACAAATAGAAAAAAAAGAAGAGAACACTGACTGGGAACTTGTGAACAAATCTTGAAAAATAGCAGCGAAAATTGGTTCAAAAGTGTCCGGTCAGTTTTTCCTGTATTTGTTTGAATTTGAAAAAGCTGCGTACACTTTGTGTGATCCCGAAACTGCTACATGTATAGTGAGGTTTACGACAATTGTTTGCATCTGAATGAAAGCGGGGTCGTGATCCCCGGAGTTATATGGCAGTTAATGGTTGAATGCATCTGACTGGCGCCCGCACACCGGTAAAGACTACCATAGGTGACTATTTGGGAAGGCCACCATCTACTGTACATGTACGTGCCGCATAGACTCAGATGGTAAGAGCGCTGGTATGCAAAACCAGAGATCTCGGATTTAAGTCCCAGTCCAGTCGAATTTTCTTTTTTCAATTTTTTCAAAACTTTTTCTAGTATTACATAGGAATGCACGACAGACATGCCAACGCTCTTCCAGAGTACAGTAGGTAGGCAGAACACTTCCCATAAGTCTCTCATAAAACAAACAGTACGAGAATCATGTACTGTGTGCAGCTGTAGGGTAGCAGGCAATACCGGCATGAGCAAAGCCAGCTGACTTTTAAAGCCCCTACACAACATTGGTAAGATCGAAAAACAGAAATGTTCACAGATTTACATGAAACTTATACAGTTTGAAGATGGTTATAGTAGAAACCTCTCACTGAAATATTACTGCCTAAAATGTTGTGTTTTGGGAGAAATTAGTAAAAGAAATAGTTTACGTCTCACCAAGATCTAAACTATTTTTCGGAACAGTACGACATTGAATGCTGCATTTTCGCAAAACAAATGAAGCGGTTTTCACTATTTTCTCGAGACTCGGTTGGCGGATTGAGCTGAAATTTTCACAGGTGTGCTATTTCATGCATATGTTGGATCAGACAACGTATGGATGATATTCTTTGACCTCGACCAATGTTGTGTAGGGGCTTTAAGGCAGTGTCAGATAAGGCAGTTTTGTTTGGGGAGAGTAACAGGGACACCGACATGTACCGTATTTTAGTTTTTTTTTTACGGGAGGGGGGCCCCCAGATCAAGAGCCTAATGAAAACAACATACGGAATGGGCCAAGAACAGTTCTTTCTACAAGAGTGTTTTAGCTTACGAGTCTCCACAGTCTCCAAATATATGCCAGTAGTCTTCTCCAAAAATTGTTGCCAAAGGCCTCCCGTCTTTCTTTTCATTTGGAGGGAAGATATGTAGACAGAGCCCTAGCCAAAGCCCTAGTCAAAGCCCGAGCCAAAGCCCGAGCCAAAGCCCGAGCCAAAGCCCGAGCCAAAGCCCGAGCCAAAGCCCGAGCCTGAGTTTTGAAAGGGACCAAGAACAGTTCTTTCTACAAGAGTGATTTGGCTCCTTGAGAAAAGAGACGCCGCTGTACAGTTCAGTCCGACCGTTACCCTCTCCGCCGTGTCGCAGACGCTCGCCGTGAATTCCCCGCTCGAGCCTACCGGCTTGCGAGTCTGTGCACACCCCCCAAGGGCCAAGCCGAGATCCGCCTGGTCGGGCAGCGCAACATTGATCAGAACGAGGCTGCAGGGCATAGTGCCATGCAGCCCACTGGGTTAATAAAGAAAAAAAAAGAGGGGGGTCCCCGTTAGTTCAAGCAGTTGGGAGTCCGAAGAGGTGTGCCCAGATTTGGGCCTGGGTGATACGGGTTGGGTTGACCCCATATTGGTGACCCCCGCATGGTAGTCCCATTTGACTCTTTCACTTTATCTGTGACTTCTGACGAAATTTAATTTTTTTAGAAAAAGTGATATACAAAAATGTTGCAAACTGCTTACTGACGAAAATTACCGAAATGTAAATCTAAAAATTAAGTGGGCCTGACGTTTCGAACCTAGCAGGACCTTTCTCAAAGGCCTCTAGCCTTTGAGAAAGGTCCTGCTAGGATCAAAACGTCAGGCCCTCCTTATTTTCATATAGTTTTATCTGCCCATTCTGCCTTTGAGAAAGGTCCTGCTAGGATGGAAACGTCAGGCCCTCCTAATTTTTCATATAGTTTTGTCTGACCATTCTGCTAGGATTGAAACGTCACTAAATTTTCAGATTTTAGAAAAAAGGTTTACAACAAGCTGCTGCCAGTGGCTTGCCGGCCGGGAGTGCGCTTTGCTCGAGCCGCTTTGGGCAGCTCGTCGTAGGGAGAGAGTTAAAAGTGTGCCCTACTGCACAGGAATCTGGGGATGCAAACTCGGAAAAGTCCCCGGCAAAAGGTTAGAGTCCGTCCTCTAATCCGCAGCCTCTCACTGTGGGGGAAGGGGGTTGGGGAGAGTCATGCCCGTGGATGTCGTTTCTGGGTCTCACCGGTTCGCGATCTATCAGCGATTTGTGACCGAGTGTTGAGAGAGACCTGATGGATGATGTTTGCCTGTGGATTTCACTGCGCGGCCAGCTGCCTGCCTCTCTTTGCGTCGTCCGTGTCTGAATCGAGTGACCAGAGCGGTGTCGCCTTTTAAACGGGGACAGGATTCACTGACCACGCCTCGCTGTAAATGTTTGATAGACCCGTACGTGTACAGTAAACCGCTGCGTCTGCACGTGCCTGCACGGCCCTATCGGGGAACTCGGGATTGAGTTTGAGTGGCATTTCTGGGGGAGAAATCAACTGGCCAGAATTTGATCTGCAACCTTGTATTGGACCTTAGGGAGACGCATTGTTGTTATTAATGGTACCTTACAGGGAGACAATCAACATTGGGGAGTCAATTCAGTGTCTCCCTAATGTCCTAACCACCGGTACCTCTTAAAAACATACTTTTTATAGCATAAGGTGATATATACAAAAATGTTGCAAACTGCTTACTGACTAAAATTACCAAAATGTAAATCTAAAATTTAGTGGGCCTGATGTTTCGATCCTAGCAGGACCTTTCTCAAAGGCAGAGTGATTATAGCACATAGGGAATGCTCTGGAAAGAACACAGTGTGAATTTCAAGTTTATTGGTTTGGAGGATGTTTAGAAATAGGGGTGTAAAGTTTGTGCACAACCCTATGGGAATGACTCCCTAAGGTACTATCCAGTTTTTTTTTTCTTTTAAGGATTAAAGAATAGAATTCAATCCTTAGATTGCTGTACATGTACATGTACAGTGTATGCTGCTCATATGCTCTTGCACAGTAATTCATTGCATGTCCGCATGTACACGAATGTATGACTTATGCACATGTACGTCACGAACGTCACAGCGCCATGTTGCTTGAGCCAAGAATTCAAACCCAGTGCATGTTATTCAGTGAGGAAGCATATGCTGCATTTTCTGCTAAACAGCCGTTTAAAAGTCCAAGTTGTATCGGACAACACGTGTCTTTCCTCCACTTTTCTACGGAGTTGTTCAAGAAGATAGCAGTGGTCAACAGAGGTAGCATGACCAATACCTGCAAGTGCCGTAAGTGAATGCACATTTTTATCTGGTAGCAGTGTCAGGACTCAAGCTGTATGCAGATGAACAGAGAATCTTAGTTGACCGAGACTACTCTCAGTGTCAGCAGGAAATTGCTTCTCCGGTGAAATGTACTGGATTGGTTCATGATTCTGAAAAAGTCCTCATTCCATTTTGTGTAGTTTGTGGCATCTAAGTTCACTTTTGCCCCAAGCATTTTTGTTGGGGGGGGGGGGTGGATACTGATCAGCAGTCGATTTCATTAAACTCATTGTAACTTACGATCAATCGCAAGACGATGAGCGATGCACAGAAACCGTACGGTGTATAGTTGGCGGCGTACAGAAAGATCATGATACCCAGATTCAGAATCTGATTTTAGCGGTTCATTTAGATAATATTGTAGATATTTTTTTAATGCTAATTGTTTTTGCCAATGGGGGGGGGGTGCTTGCCAAGGGGCCCCCGGTCCCCCCCCCTCCCTTGGTGATGGGCCCGGGTGTATCGCAACATACGATGGGTTATCCATCGTAAGTTGAGTTACGATGCATCGTAAGGCTTTGTGAAATCCAGCCCTGAGCCTATAATTCAATCGTTCTTTTAAGGACAGATTTGAAACCATTTTCTGGAAGCAGTATCAGCAGTGGCTATAAAAAAAACGAGAAAACAAGCAAGCCCCGAATCGCTTGGGCCAAAAAGACTCACAACTGTGCAATACAATAAGGTCAGACGTACATTGAAGGCCTGGTGTCTGATTGTTTTAGGTAGCAATGATTAATTTTTATGTGGATGGTATGTCAACCTACCGGTATCAGTACTATTGTCCCAATATATCACTTACAGTACATCTGTATTGCTATTGGAGACATTTTCCAAAAAATTCCCAAGTGTCGGATGTACGCAGAGAAAGTGACTTTTTCACACCTGACTTACTTTATGTTTAAACCTCTGTGATGTGTGTAGACTTTAAATGAAATTAACCCATATCCGCCTGACTGGTCGCAGTATATAAACAGTGTTCCTGCCTTAGTCCCTATCACACTCAAACGAGGAAAAACTTGCATTACAAGAGAACATTGACAATGACAGCTTTTCAAAAACATAAAACCCTTACAACTTTTATATCAGTGGAAAGAGTATGAAATTTACTTTAATATGATATAGAAAAATCTAAAATATCATAAACCATATCAACAGAACAGTGAATGGGATAACACCATCATTTTCACAAACCTGAAAATAGACAACGGAATTTCACGTAGTCCGGCGTTTTTGTAGCTTTTCTGCGTCCTACGGGAAATCACGTAGCTTGGTGGATATGGGTTAAAGCCCTTACACAACATTGGTAAGAAATGTTCAAAGATTGGTAAGAAATGTTCAAAGATTTACATGAAACTTATACAGTTTGAAGATGGTTATGGTAGAAACCTCGCACTGAAATATTTCTACCTAAAATGTTGTATTCTGGGAGAAATGAGTAAAAGAAATAGTTTACGTCTTACTGAGATCTAAACTATTTTTCGGAACAGTACGGCACGGCGTTGAATGTTGCATTTTCGCGAAATAAATGAAGCGGTTTTCACAATTTTCTCGAGACTCGGTTGGCGGATTGACCTGAAATGTTCACAGTTGTGGTATTTCATGCGTATGTTGGATCAGACAACATATGGATGCTATTCTTTGACCTCGACCATTGTTGTGTAGGGGCTTTAAGAAGATGATTATTCGTAGGAAGGATACGTCTATAATACTTGTTGGCATTATTGGCTAATTCATTCTGGAAGTAGACGAAATTGCAGAATATTGTCGGTTGTCGGATGTACATTGTACAAATGCACGGTGTCGGACGTACGCGCGCGTGTAAAATTTTCACACGGGTACGTCCAACACCCACATCCCACCCTGCACTAGGCTTGAATTGGGCACGGCCCCGGAGGCTGTTGTCAATGGTCAAACATGCTGATCGGGGCATCCTCATGAAAGTCCGCAAGAGGAGGACACTTTCTTAGCGAGCCCTAAAAGCCAACCTCTGCTGAGAGAAGCACTTTCCCACCGCGCACTGGCCATTCGTCACTGTGAGGTTTTTTTGGGTAATATTTGCGGGGAAACAAAAAAAATGCGGTTGTTTTTTTCTTCTGCCCGAACGTCAGAAGTACGCCTTATACAGGCAGAGGTTCACGCTGTAACTGCCAAATACCGCTGGGATTTATTTAGGGGGGGGGGGTGGATGGGGTGGGGAGGCGTGATATAGCTTGCCAGTTTGGCAGTATCCCTGATGCACTCACGGTCAATGACTGACGCGCGTACAAAGTCACATCTCCATTTGAGGCGGTAATGCCTACATGTAAACCACACAACCTATTTGATTAATAACTCAGAATAGAATTCCCTTTCCCATCACCCCCCCCCCCCCCCCCCCCGCAAAAAGAAGAAAAAAAAGGCTGAAATCGTCTTGAAGATTGAAGCAGTGGAAAGTGTGTGTGTGGGGGGGAGGGAGGGTAGAGGGAGGGGAATTTCGTCAGCAAACGGTGGTATTTCAGTCGCCCAAATAACCGGGTGTTTAACATTACGTTTTGAATGTAATTTAAAGCAATTTCCATTTATCTTAAAAGTGTATCGTGTGTACGCGAAAGTTAAGAAAGACTGGCCCAAACTTGGCAGCAAAACTTGCATTGAGTGTCAACTTGGGTTACCGATGCCATTAAACCAGTTGTCACAAAACCCGGAGCCTGTTATCGCAAATAATATAATCCGGTTATGCCAGAACTTTGGCGGGGATTTTTTCATCCCCCCCCCGTTTTTCTTTTCCTTTGCCCCCCCTTCTGTCCCTCCTTCTCCTCCTCCTCCTCCTCTGCCATCACCACCACCTCCTCCTCCTCCACCTCCTCCTCCTTCTCCTCCTCCTCCTCCTCCCTCTGTCCCTCGTGCCA
Source organism: Luidia sarsii (assembly GCA_949987565.1). NCBI lineage: Eukaryota > Metazoa > Echinodermata > Asteroidea > Paxillosida > Luidiidae > Luidia > Luidia sarsii. The sequence goes on from OX465105.1 coordinate 15,476,919, forward strand.
TGTTATGGCGATGGCTTTTCGCTTGTCCATATTGCATCCGATATGCGGCCCTCCAAATTACCTTAATTTCCTCGACCATCGGAGGACCGTGAAGAGTTTCTTAACAGGAAGGCAAGACTAATAGCGCCTCGGGGGGTCCCCGCAGCGCACTACTCTGAGGGCTAAAGACCCGGTATAGCGTGGCACAACCCTATCCCAGGCCGGGGTCCAGCCCTGTCTCTTCAGACGCTCAGCCGCGTAGATCACTAGTCAAGAAATTCTGCAAGTGGCACATCCTAAAATTTCTCATCCAACCGGTTCTTAATCATATCGCTTTACGTCAGACAAATTTCAGCCGGGCGAATGCGATCCTGGGCACGATACACACTCTCTCTCCCTCTCTTCCTCTCTCTCCTTCTCTCCCTCTCTCTCCCTCTCTCTCCCTCACCCCCTTGTCTTCCTCTCTCTCCCGCTCTCCCTCTCTCTTCCTCTCTCCCCTCTCTACCTCAGTCCCTCTCTCCCCTCTCTCCTCTCTCTCCCCTCTCTCCCCTCTCTCCCCTCTCTCCCCTCTCTCCCCTCTCTCCCTCTCTGTCCCTCTGTCCCTCCTCCACTTTTCCTCTGTGCCTCTTTCCCTCTCATCAGGCTCATTATCTCCCTCTCCCTCTCCCTCTCCCTCCCCCTCTCTCTCTCCCTCTCCCTCTCCCTCTCCCTCTCCCTCTCCCTCTCCCTCTCCCTCTCCCTCTCCCTCTCCCTCTCCCTCTCCCTCTCCCTCTCCCTCTCCCTCTCCCTCTCCCTCTCCCTCTCCCTCTCCCTCTCCCTCTCCCTCTCCCTCTCCCTCTCCCTTTCCCTCTACCTCTCCCTCTCCCTCTCCCTCTCCCTCCCCCCTCTCTCTCTCCCTCTCCCTCTCCCTCTCCCTCTCCCTCTCCCTCTCCCTCTCCCGCTCTTCCTCTACATCTCCCTATACGTCTCCCTCTCCCTTTCTTTCTTTCTCCCTCTCCTTCTTCCTCCCTTCTCCCCCTCTCTCTACCTCTCCCTCCAGTCCCTCTCCCTCTACATGTACCTTTCCCTTTCTTTCTCTCTCTCCCTCTCCATCTACCTCACCCTCTTCCTCTCCCTCTCTCTTGCCATCTCCCCTTCTCCCTCTCTGTCTGTCTGTCTGTCTCTGTCTCTGTCTCTGTCTCTGTCTCTGTCTCTGTCTCTGTCTCTGTCTCTCTCGCTCTCTCTCCCCCTCTCTCTCTCTCTCCTCTCTCTCTCTCTCTCTCTCTCTCTCTCTCTCTCTCTCTCTCTTTCTCTCTCTTCTGCAGTGGGCATAGTAGGCAGGCATGTAAATAAAACAAGGTGGCAATTTTTTTGTTGGCTGGTTTAGACATTGAGGGGGGGGGGCATCTTCCCCCGCCCCTCCCCCACCCCCTCCGTCGCCAGTCGCACGTGACAGCGGTGGAAGACAGATTTACCTACTCGAGCTGAAATGATAGATTTGTTTGTCGCAGGCCGGTGGTAAGATGAGCAACCCCTTTCGTCGGCGGAGAGCGATGATCACAGATTTGTTTCATTTTTTTTTTTTTTTTGGTGTCCACACTCTGCACGTACCATCCATCTTGCTCGTCTGCAATCCACGGTGGTATACCTGCTTCTTAGAGGAAGGGGGGGGGGTGGGTGGGTGGGTTAGAGTGATGGGTGAGGGAGGGAGATATATAGAGGGAGGAGAGGGAGAAGGAGGAAGAGGAGGAGGGAGGAATGGCTGAACATGAGAGGGCTTTTGATTACGCCCTCCCCTCCCTCCCCCATTCCACCACTGAGTGACTAGTCAGTCCGTGCTTAAGCCTCGGTCGTCGAGTGTCACACCGGATTGGGCCGCAGTAACTTCAGACACCAACCACCCCACCCCCACCCTCTGCAAAAGAGGGAGGGGGGAAAGGAGGAGGAGGAGGAGGAGGAGGTGGAGGAGTTGAGATTGCCAACCCGCCTTCAGATGCGCCGCGGAGCCCGGGCCAAGAGTGTTCCACGCCGCCGAGAGGAGCACGAGCCCCTTATTTTTTTGGGGGGCGGACCGGCCGAAAGGACTCGGCGCTCGACCGCAATCTTCTTGACCAGGCAAAGCTGCCGCAGCGGCGCTCGTACGTCACACGTGAGACCGCTCCAACCCTACCGACCACCGGCTCGCCTGTCCGTCGACGTGCGAACGCCTTTTTTTTATTTTTTAACCGTAACCAGCCCGCTTGCAACCCCCGCGACAACGACCGCGAAAACCTCGTAGCCAATTTGTGGGAGCCAACAAAGCGATTGCAAATGGGTAAGTGCTGTATTTATACAGGACATCAAATGCAGCCTGGCAGGGAGAGCGAGAACCATTGCTCAGTGCGCATGGTGAATGTTCCATGCTGACCCGCGGATTGTGAATCTCTGGGTTTTACCATTTTTGTCTGTAGCGTGCTTCACGCACACAACCATACCTGTACAGTAATATACCAATGCATGTACTGCCAGGTACATGCAAGAATTCAAACCCAGTGCATGTTATTCAGTGAGGAAGCACTTGCTGCATTTTCTGCTAGTCAGCCGTTTAAAAGTCCAAGTTGTATTGGACAACACGTACGTATCTTTCCTCAACTTTTCTACGGAGTTGTTCAAGAAGACAGCATTAGCCATCAGAGCTGATGCGACCAATACCTAAGAGTGCCGTAAGTGAATGCACACGTGTTTTTTGTCTGGTAGTAGTGTCAGGACTCAAGCTGTATGCAGGTGAACAGGAAATCTTAGTTGACCAAGAATACTCTCAGTATCAGCAAGAAATTGCTTCTATGGTGTAATGCACTGGATGGTTCATGATTCTGAAAACGTCCTCTGCCTTTGAGAAAGGTCCTGCTAGGATCGAAACGTCAGGCCCACTAAATTTTAGATTTACATTTTGGTAATTTTAGTCAGTAAGCAGTTTGCAACATTTTTGTATATCACGTCTTTCGGTTTTGTATAGTTTGTGGCATCTAAGTTCACTTTTGCTCCCAGCATTTATTAATTTTTTTTTTTGGGGGGGGGTGGGGTGGATACTGAGTTATAAATCAATTGTTCTTTTAAGGAAAAATTTGAAACCATTTACTTTGTCAAACAAATAAAGTAAAAAACTGACGGGGAACTCAGTAAACAATTTTGAAAAATGGCAAAGAAAACTTTGACTTGGACCAGAGACCCCTGGTTTTGAATATCAGTGCTCATACCATCTGAGCTATCCAGCCCTTAGATGGTGGCCTTCCCAAATAGTCTTTGCCGGGGTGGGGGCGTCAGTCAGAAGCATTCAACATTAACTGCTGTATATTATCTCCAGGGATCGCGCCCTCTGTTTTCATTGTAGATGCAAATGTCCAATTGTTGTAAACCTGTGTACAGCAGTTCAGGATCACACAAAGTGTATGCAGGTTTTTAGATTTAAGTCAAGGGGGAAAAAAGGAAAAACTGACTTGGATCTTTTGAAAAATAAAAAAAAATAAAAATAAAAATGTCTGTTTTCCTCTTGCAAATGCTTTAGGTAGCTGATTTTGTATCAAGTAGTCTGCATCTTTCCCTGTGATTATTTTGAAAAACTCTGGACACATGGAGGCCACTAAATGCCATATTTTCCAGTGGCCCGGGGCCGATGACGCAAAAGTCATCTTACTTTAGGTTCAATCAATTGTAAGATCAATCTTTGATATGCTGCACCCTGAGAGGCCGATCTCAGCGAACCCATCTCACGGAAAAGATCCATCCTTCACGTGTTTGATCGAACTGTGAATTATTTGACGAGGCTGATCTGTCAAACACAACAGCTGTACCATGCTCGGTGATGTTCTTATTTTGGCGGACCCAGTAGGTTTTATATGGGTGTGAATCGTATCAAATTCTGACTGGCTGATGGGCTGGCGGGCCGTTGGGTGAAAGTTATGTCGGTCCAATCGCATGCCTGTCGGTATCTGCTCCACTGTATCTGGATTGGCAGTGTAAAGAGGAAGTAATCCTAAAACCTTTCCTCCTTTCTACATAGATTCTTAAAATTTAGTGGGCCTGACGTTTCGATCCTAGCAGGACCTTTCTCAAAGGCAGAGTTACAAGGACAACCTTAGTTGTCCTTGTCACTCTGCCTTTGAGAAAGGTCCTGCTAGGATCGAAACGTCAGGGGTTGTCCTTGTCACTCTGCCTTTGAGAAAGGCCCTGCTAGGATCGAAACGTCAGGCCCACTAAATTTTAAGGTTTGCATTTTGGTAATTTTAGTCAGTAAGCAGTTTGCAACATTTTTGTATATCACTTCTACATAGATTGTTTGCAAATCTTAGTTGTGTGAATTCACCATGAGTTTATTTGTCAAGATTCCCAAATATTTCCCTCAAAACTTTCCCGATCGGAAAGAGGCGCGAACGCCACTGTCGCTGTTCAGTATTCTAGGTGTTGTTGGGGATAACATGACCCAAAGGACTGGTCCCTTGTTAAGACGAGCTCAGCCGCTTTGCTGTAGAAGTGGAGACACGTTGGACGCATCGCAACTTTGTTGAAATTGATCCGAGGACGAGTTACCCTTCCTAAGACGCGTCTTATAGTGTTTCATGAAATTGGCCGCTGGCATCAGTCTGAGTAGGTGTCAAGGATTGATCATTTTGTGGAGAGAGAAGAGAGAGAAGAGAGAGAAGAGAGAGAAGAGAGAGAATACTGACTGCCAGTTTATGCATTGTGGCCTGTCCCCCGAGCGGTTTTAGTTCCGGTGAGGTCTTCACATCCGCCAAGAGGGTGTACAGTTTTGGTTTTCTTCTAAGAACCAGTTCGCAGAAATTTCTTGTTGCCCGTTGGGTGCAAACCACACAAACAGCTCTCCCAACCCCCCCCCTTAAAAGAGTCTGCAAGCAGCGTGTGTGCAGGAGCTAATTTTGGAGAACTGCTTAAGCATAAACTTTTGCTTTAAATGCGATTATTTGGATCGAGATTCAGCCTCCACTCTTTTTGTATGTGAACACAATAAACGCGATTGTTAGTGGGATTTGAATCGCAATTCGGACTCCATTATTTGGGAGACTTTTTTGCCACGCAATATGCGTGGGAACGGTTCGCAGAAATCAAGAATCATCCCTCGATGCACTGCACGCGCTCTGCATGGGCTACCCACAAGGATTGACCACAATTGGTAACCACAAATGGGTCGCGACTTTTTTGGCATGTCTGAACACCAGCCCCCCCCCCCCATTTTTTTTGTAATCGCCTTTCGAGTCACAATTCTTCACGTAATGGAAACGGTCAAACCAATTGACATCATATGACGCTGCAGCTTTTAATCCTGTTTAGACAATGGCGACTTTGCACACTTAAGCGGCTCTATAAAATGTTGCCCCATTTCTATGTCTTTTGGTTGACTGGCCTGTTGGGCCACTAGACTGAAAATATAACTGGCCGGCCAGTTTCTTTCCAACTGGCACTCAGTTTTGCCAAAACCATAAGCTAAAGAAGCTTGCAACACCACAGGAAGTGATGTTGAGAGTGTCTGTCTGTTTTGTTTTTATTTCCCACTGCTAGATTCGAACCCCGAGCTGTGTTTATTTTTCTTACCCTTCCTGTCCCATATCCTCCCAAATGTCTGTGATGGGAACTGCTTCCAAATGTGCTGAATCACACACAAATTGTACTGACCCCGGTACTCCGCAAGCAATGAATTATGTAACAACTCCATAGCACTTAAAAGACCTACCAGCTGAGAGGAGTGCTTAACCTGCCTGTATGTTTTTTTCAGCAGGCAATTGGGCAAAGCACTGGGCATGCAGTGCTTTAATATCACCGTACTTCGAGTAGGGCAAACCATCATTGAATTACGTTCTCCTCGACGCAAGCATCATATTGTATCTATCAACCGCAGCCACTTCATCCCATGCAATTTGCGGCGGATGAAGTGGCTGTTACTGTGAAAGCTTATGTACTCTTTTCTAAGTGGCTTGTCTTCAAATGCTCTCCATAAGTTGTCATCATTCAGCAGTTAGACTACATCCATCGAACACATTTTTAGTGCAGCCAGTGAGGTCTTATATGGGCAGCCAAAATGGCCGTAATTAACAAATAGACAAACTATCAATGGTCAAATTCAAATTATTAATGATCAAATAAAAATTAAAGGCCTTTGCCAGTGAGTGGGTTTTGGAGACTCATATTTGAGTAGTGTAGGTAGGCATGGTAGGTGACTAGTTCTGGTTGATCTACCTCTGTGAGTGGGCATGGGAGTCTCATCACTGGGCACTCGTTAATGATGTCCTCATGGACTTGTATTTGTCTTCACAGGCAGAGGTCATCAGAGTCCGCGATTCCCCCATGTCTTCACGGTTGCTGCCCCATCCCAGCCTCAAAGCCTCACGGAGGGGGGAGGGGGGGGGGACATGTAGTCCGTTGACTAACTGACGGTGTGATTCTAGCAGAGTCTTTCTCAAAGATATACATTTTTTCATTTCTTTTTTTCCCCCTCCCCTTGCTTCTCTGTAGATGACAGTACTTCCAGTCAGGACGCCAAAGACATGGACCTGAGCCAGAGCAGAGGCTGCGGCTCGCCGATCGCAGTCCGCACTCCCGGCCTGCTGGACGACTTCCGTAAGTGCATCGCCGGCTACGACGACCCGGAGTCGGGCCGGGAAGAGGCCCCGGCCGGCCGCCCCTCGGACCCGCTGGGCGGGGCCGGGCGGGACCGGGCGGGGCCAGGCATGGCCGGGCGGGACGGGCGGGACGGGCCCCCCCGCCGCAAGCGCAAGCCGGACAAAGGGGACAGCCTCCGGGAGGTGACCCGCTACAACATCCTGGACGGCACCATCTCCCGCCACACGGAGCTGGGCGGGTTCCGGGCGGGGCTGATGGGGCTGGACGCCCGGCAGCAGGGCGGGGCCGGGGCGACGCCCATGGCCCTGGACGCCCGGCAGCAGGGCGGGGCCGGGGCGACGCCCATGGCCACGCCCGCCGACGGGCGCGTCCTGCGGGCCCTCCTCCAGCAGCAACAGCAGCATCAGCAGCAGCAGCTGCTGCAGCATCAGCAGCGGGCGGGGTCGGCCTCGCCCGCCCGCCCGGCCACGCCTGAGGTGGGCGGGGACCCCGAGTCGCCGGAGCAGTTCTACCCGTGCAAGGTCTGCAAGAAGAACTACGTCAGCAAGTCCAGCCTGCGCAAGCACTTCTGCATGCCGGGTCTTGGGGGGCTGGGGGGGCTAGGGGGGCTAGGGGGGCTGGGGCTGGGGCCGGGGGCGGCCTCGGATGACCCGGCAAGCCCGCCGGGCGCCCAGACCGGCGTCCATCCCAAGGACGACCTCCTCTACTCGACCAATGGCTCGTCCGTGGGCTCGCCGGGCCTGCTGACCCCCGTGCCCTCGCCCTACGACGACGACGACGACGACGACTTGGACAAGGGCGATGACGACATGGCGGACGACGGCACCCTGACCCCCAGCGAGCTGGCCCTCGACCCCGAGTTTGCCGGACGCATCGAGGAGGACGCCATGGGCCCCATCTACACGTGTCCCCTGTGCACCATGACCTTCAGGTGAGTCTGCAGGGAACCAGGCAACTATTCAATCAATTTGTATCAGGAGACGTACCAGACCCGCAGACTTTGCCGCGGGCCGCACACAATTTAATTGGGCTTGATGCGGGTTGCCCGCAGACATGCCAAAAGATTGTGCACGCCTTAATGAGAAGAGGCTGAATTCATACAAGAGTGTTGTCTCTAAGTGTTGTTGTACACTGTACAGTCTATGAATCCTGATATCTGTGGACTGCGGAGCCCACACTACCTGAAATGTTGAGTTACCGGCTCTTCTTAGAGTCACACTCATTCTAGATTATGTGCATGGTGCTACTGGAAACATTCTAGAGTTTCTGCAAACTGTTGAGTTTGCCAGCTCTTCTTCAAGCCACACCCATTTCCGAAAGATTTAATGTACATGATGCTCTTGCACACATTCTCCAAGCTTTCTCTGTAAACTGTTGAGTTACTGGCTTGTCTAAAGGTAAGAGAAAATGTGCATGGTGCTATTGCAAACATTCTACACCTGGTAAGCAGTTGAGTTTGCCAGCTATTTTTAGAGTCACACTTATTTCCAAAAGATTTAACGTACATAATGCCACTGCAAACATTCTACAGTTGCTGTATCTTAATAGAGCCCAACTCATTCAAGATAAGAGATAATGTACATGGTGCCATGACAACCATACTACAGTGTTGGGTTTGCTGGTGGTTCTTCTTAGAGCTACACTCATTCAAGACAAGAGAAAATGTGCCTAGTGTCATTGAAACCATTTTTTTATATTTGTTCAAAAGTTCAAAGTCAGTTTTTCCTTGATTTGTTTGAAAAATATCCACACATTTTTAAAAATAAGACTTAAGGCTTTGCATGGTGGGTGAATCAATATAGGAAGGTTTGCGGTGACACCATGTATAAGGTCTCTTAATGGAAGAGGTGTGGTTCTGAAAAGAAACTGAGTGGTAACTCGACGTTTTGACCAGTATGCTCTGACCGTCAACTGCATACTGGTCAAAACGTCGAGTTACCACTCAGTTTCTTTTCAGAACCACACCTCTTCCTTTAAGAGACCTTATACATGGTGTCACCGCAAACCTTCCTATATTGACACATTTTTCCCCCTTTGCATTGATATTTGGCTCAGGCACACAAGTCAGCTGATGCGTCACCGTCGCACCCACACCAACGAACGTCCCTTTGAGTGCGTGGACTGCCACCAGGCCTTCCGTCGCAAGTGCCACCTGAAGCGGCACTGGCAGCGCATCCACAGCGGCGAGAAGCCCTTCAAGTGCGCCATCTGCGGCAAGGCCTTCAGCGACCGGGACCACCAGCGCCAGCACGAGACCATCCACGGCCCCGAGACCTACCCCTGCTTCCACTGCCGCTGCGTCTTCCCTTCGGAGACCTACCTGATCCAGCACCTGGCCGAGCACCCCGACTGCAAGGCGGCCTTCGCCCGGGACGGCGAGACGCCGCCCAAGCGGGCCCGGGGCAAGCACAAGGGCCTGATCACCTCCTACAAGTGCGGCCTGTGCTTCGAGCAGTTCAAGAAGCTGCGGCAGATCCAGACCCACCAGCGCGTCCGTCACCACGACGTCTTCGAGAAGAAGTACAAGTGCAACCTGTGCGGCAAGGGCTTCGACCTCATCTCGGACCTGACCCACCACCGCAACAACCACGCCGTCCGCAGCAAGCTGGACGTGGACAAGAACGGCGACACGGGCTACCGTCCCCCGCACCACCACCACCACCACCACCACCACCACCACAACCACCACGCCGGCCGCCACCACCAGCACCACCACCAACACCACCAGCACCCGCACCCGCACCACCAGCGCCAGCAGCCCTCCCCGGCCTCCAAGGTGGGCCAGAACAAGGCCGAGCTCCTGCAGATGCTGCAGCAGCTGGAGCGGCGCATCCAGCAGCAGCAGCAGCAGGTGCGCAAGATGGAGAACCAGCGGGAGGAGATAGACCACGATGGGAGCGACGAGGCCGAGGCTGCTGCTGCGGCCGCCGCGGCCGTCCCCGAGCGGCACGACCCGGCCAGCCAGATCCGCTACGTCCTGGAGACCTCGCGGGCCCAGCGGGAGGGCCAGTACCCTCTGCTGGCCGAGGCCGAAGTCCAAAACGGCCGCGAGGAGCCCAAGGCCATGGCGCCCGTCTCGCCCAGGTCCGACGTCGCCGCCATGGACCTCTCCACCACCCGCGGTGCCTTGGAAGGAGGCGGCGGGGACCCCATGGGCCTGCTCCGCTGCTCCTCCTCCTCAGCCGAGGGGATGGGCCTGCCGCCCAAGCCCTCCACCACCCTCCTGGACCTGATGGCCAGCAACCGGCACAAGTGCGAGCAGTGCGGCATCTCCTTCCTCCTCTACTCGGAGTTCCGGGCCCACCGCAAGCGGCACGAGCGGGCCCGCATCGGCATCAAGCAGGAGCCGGCCGAGAGCACGCCCGACGCCTTCCTGGACAGCAACCCGGACGCCGACCGGAGCCTGTGCCGCGACTGCTGCAGTAGCGGCGGCCAGCAGGGCGATGTCGCCACGGCCGCCGCCATCGTCAACCCAGCCTTACCGGCCAACGCCAGCCCGCCCCACTCGCACGCCGCCCCTGCCGGCGGCTCTCCCCGCTGCTTCCGGCACCAGCTCCGCAGCGTGGCCGTCAAGTCGGAGGAGTCCAAGGGCTCAGCAGTCAGCTACCCTCGGACCAGGAGCAGGTCCAGGTAAGGAAAGCCACACTGACTCGTGCAGTATCCTGAATATTATCCTGTGTGCCATCACTAGGACACTGTAAGTGTGCGACCTTTGTACGCCTTTGTGTGTATGTGAAGGAGCTGTAAGGCTTTTCGTGTGCCTACCATGCCGAGACTTAAAAACGTTGTCGTGGATATTGCAAACAGTAATCTTCGTCCAACTCTACATCCAGCTGAATGATAATGAGACATGGCTGCCTTATCACATCACCACTGTGTAGCCTGTGCATATCCCAGGGAAGATACTGATTTGGAACTCAAGCACACCACAACACATTACTCAAGACCAGTTTTTCTCAAGTCAAATCTTCAAGGCTGAGTCAAGTCTTCAGCATTTTTTATTTTATATATATATATTTTTATGAGGGGTGGGGCATTTTTTATTCTTTTGTTATTCTACAATTTTGCAACAACAAAAATTTGGGGGGGTCAAGTCAAGTCCAGTCAAATCAGATTGCAAGCTAAATTCCCTCATATTGAATGAAAAGGTCAAAGCAAAATTATGTCATCAAAAGTTTTTTGGTATGAGAAAGTTTCATCAGAATTCAATTGGTCTATAAAGTTTAGACACAAGTCCTTTTTTTTTCAGGCCAAATGAGTTTACATTTCTCAAGATAGGTCAATTAAGTCACAAGTGATTTTGTCAAAGTCCATTCATGAATGAAATCAAATCACAAGTCACAAAATATGGCATCCAAGTCACAAACTGGAGTCACCATCACCATTCAGTAGCTACACTCTGTTACTGCCAGTCCATGCATATCAAAGCGAGAAAAAGGTTACCAGCCCAAATTCCATAACTGTACACATGTAGTGCTTGTGACTGGTACTTGACTTGTAAGCCACATATAAGACAGCACAAATACAACACAGCACAAAGCATTAGCATGTATGTGTATATTATTCCTATGGAAAGGTTACCAACCAGAATCACCACACCATGCGTGTGACTGGTACTTGACTTTGACTAGGAAGCTACATAAAACACAATACAATAAGTAATGTAAAGTGCAATTCAATACACAGTACGGTACTGTTTTTCAGCAGTGCATGTACTTGTGTTCATCCCATGAAAATGGGTTTACCAACCAAAATCACACCAGACCACTACTCCCACTAGCACTTGTGACTGGTACTTGACTTTGACTGTGAAACTACACACAACACATAAAAAGGCAATGCTGTACAATACAATACAATAAAACACAGCACACAGTGCGATACTGTTTTTCCAGCAGAACATGTACATGTACATTTACACGCATATTAGCCCTTTGAAATTGGTCTTTCCCTCATATTACCCTGGCTGAAATGGATCTGTTTACAGGGACTCGGTTTACAATCTAAATCCTGCCGGATTTATGTTACACACAGCACAGCGCACTGCACGGTACTCTGATTTTAGAACTGAGCCGCAACGGACGGCCCTGGATCTCAGCGGAAATCAGAACTATTTGAACGCCATGATAGCGTTGTGAACTTAGTGTTATGAACTGAATATAATATACAGTTTTTCAAAAAGATAAATGGTCTGGTACCGGTAATCTGATCCTCAAAGGCAGAAGTTCAGGCCATTATTCAGTGCCCTGTTCACTCAGTATCTGATGAACTGGTTATTCACTACCATGGAAGCTCATGCACATTGTGTACTTTAATAGGGGACCTGAAGTTTGGATCCTAGCTTGACCTTTCTCTCAACTTTTCTCCGAGAAAGGGTCCTGCAGGGCTCCAAATGTCAGGTCCACTAACACTTCTGAGGTGAGCCATTTTTGCTTGATACTCAGTAAGAACTTAGTGCTGAAGCAGACCCGACACAAAAAGAACTTGTTATACATGTAAATGATAATTATTCATCTCTTTATTGTTCTTCAAGAACAGTATTTGCTCGCCTCTTTATTAAAGCGCAAAGCTAGATGATGGTTGTACATCGTTAAAATGGCAGGACCTTTCCCATCAAACCCCCTTGCTTTTGATGCTTAATAAGCTCCCCCTAAATTCATCCAATCTACCCCCCCCCCTCCGAATTCATAGGTGTTATGTTTGAGAGATTTTGAGACCCTTCATCTCCAAGTCCCGGTAAGCCCCCCCAAAAAAAAAAAAAAAAAAAAAATAATAATAATAAATAAATAATAATAATAATAATAATAAATTATCTAGAACTGCGCCTGTTCTCAATGGCAGAAATTGCAGAATTAATTACAAGTATGAACACTTTTGTCCATTCTGACTCGCATCCCCAATGGGTACTGCCGATTTGGGGCTGAGTAGGGCAGTCTGTAAACTTCAGTGTGGAGAGACGTGCCTGCGATGTGTCTCTCTTTCTGAACTCCCCGCGGCTCTTTATCTTTGTTCCACTGCAGGTCGTGCGACTTACTGAAGCTGACGGATCACGGCCACGACCAGGAGAACAAGGGACAGGTCAAGGCGCCGTCCGGCTACGATCGGATTCTGTCCTGCGACCAGTGTCTACTCCTGAAGAAGCAACTGGTCAAGGTATGTTTCCTTCCCTCCTTGCCTCCCTGTCTCCCTGCCTCCCTGCCTCCCTGCCTCCCTGCCTCCCTGCCTCCCTGCCTCCCTGCCTCCCTGCCTCCCTGCCTCCCTGCCTCCCTGCCTCCCTGCCTCCCTGCCTCCCTGCCTCCCTGCCTCCCTGCCTCCCTGCCTCCCTGCCTCCCTGCCTCCCTGCCTCCCTGCCTCCCTGCCTCCCTGCCTCCCTGCCTCCCTGCCTCCCTGCCTCCCTGCCTCCCTTCCTCCCTCCCCCTCCCTGCCTCCCCCCTCCACCCCCAAACACTTGCCCCCCAAATGATCTATAGAGTTCCACTTGCTTCCATTGAGGACAGAAAAGATTAATCTGCTTAACAAAATAAGACCAGTTGCTTATTTGGGAAGGCTGTCATCTGAGGGCTGGATAGCTCAGATGTTTAGAACGCTGGTATGCGGAACCAGCGGTCTTGAGTTCAAGTGCTGGTCAAGTCCAAGTTTTCTTTGCCATTTTTCAAAAAAAATTCAAAAGTTCCCTGGTAGTTTTGTTCCACTTTTATTTGTTTGACAAAAATTAAACAAGAACAGAGGACAGCAGAGTGAGCATGGTATTCAAAGTTTCAAACGGCGGTTTCCTCTACTTTGTTTGAAAAAAAAGGAGAAGAAGAAGAGAAAACTCCCTCCCTCAAATGACTGGTATTTGTTTGTTTCCCTTCATGGATGCTAGGAGCGCAACGACAAGAAGGCCCTTCGTGTGGAGATTGAGCGGCTGCGAGAGGCGCTGGTCAGCTTTGCCGAGGCCGCCGCCAACCACGCCTCCCCGCTGCGCACCAGCGGCGAGCTGTTGGCGCTCTTCAGCAAGACGGCGGAGCGCGGCCTGCGGCTGGACGAGAGAGAGATCGTATAGCCGTCCCTCATGAACCCCCCACCTCACCCCGATAGCAACCCAACCCCCCCCCCCCCAAAAAAAATCAATCCCCTCTCATGCAGACAGAGCTTTTGAATTGGGCCAAACTTTTAGAGGGCCTGACTTTTCGATCTAATCTGCAGTCGATTAGGACCCTAAGGATGCAGAATAGGGCTGCAGTATAACAGAATGGCTACAGAGTCTGCTTGTTCACACATGGACATGTACCTGGTCTATGCCAAGTCATAGAAAAGGTGCCCCCACTCTACAGAGCATCATTTCTAACACCAGGCCTAATTGACCGAATCAAGGAGAAACTGACTGGGAGCTTTTGAAACAATTTGAACCAAATTGGCCGAGAAAACGTTGACTGGACCGGGACTTGAATCCGAGACCTCTGGTTTTGCGTACTCTTACCATAGGCCAGGCAAGTGGTTAATTTCAGCATAAACTCATCATAAAGTACGATCAATCGAAAGTCCAATGTCAGAGCCGAGAACGACTTGCCATAGATTGCCCAAAGATCGCACCCAATTGCCACACACTTGGAACGCATGGTGCTGGTAAGATAAAAGCCTGGGAACTATTGCTTTATTGCTTTATTGCATTTTATGTTATTCAACTAGTCTTTGAATGACTATTGCTTGAGGTGTAGGTGGCACCGAAAATGTGACAAATTGACTTCAATGGTCAACAGTTAGAGGGCCTGACATTTTGATCCTCGAAGGTCCTACTAGGATCGAGACAACAGGCTCTGTACATTTTTGCGATAGCATTTTGGTAATTGAAACCAAAAAAAGGGGGAAAATATGGCCAAAGACTAGTCACAGGCCCATATAATTTCAAGTCTATATACAAAATATCCAACTTTTCTTTGTCAATATTATTTTTTATTAATATTACTTAAAAAAAAGAAGTCTTACCAATGTTCTGAATGAAATCTTTAATTATTGTAACCACTGGTCCCTGGTGAACAGTGGGTAATGGGAAAGGTGCAAAAGGTTTTTCTTGTTGAAAAACAACAACTAAACAAACAAGAAAAAGAACAACTTTTATATAATGTTATTGTCTCAGCCCAACGTTTGTAAGAATGTATATTACAGATAGTGGTTTTATGTACACACAGAAAATTCCATGAGTTTGTTTTGCATTATTTACTACTGATATAAAAGAAAATTTGAAAGAGATATTTTTGAAATACTGAGAACTCTTGAAAGATTATTTTAAAGACAAATTTTTAAAAATGATAAATTTTAATATGTTGCTTTAGATAAAAAATATACATGTTTGACTATAACCGCATATTTAGTATACGTAAATTTGAATCTGTTTTGCGTATTTTTGTTTATGTAGTTGCCAATGGGAAAACTGTTTTCTAAATTGTTATCGTACCAAAGAAAAGATTTTTCGTATAGAGTATTACTGTAGATCAGGTATCATATTTTGTACTGAGTTTGAAAAAGAAAATTGTGTTATGAAAAAATCCAAGTGTAAAATGTTTGCTACACTTTTTTCCCTTTTTGTAGCTCCACTCCTATTTTGCAAAGTTTATTGGCAACACGAAGAATGAAAGTTACTGTATTTTTAAATTTTTTGAAGAAAATGGTCAATTTAAGACAAAGAAGAAGGGATTTTGAAAAAAAGGAAGAGATTTCGCCACCATTCACCGGAATATGCAAATAACTTTTAACTTTTTAAATCATTAAAACAGACCAGATTTTTGTTTGCGTTTTTAGTAGTTAAAAGACAGCATTTTAGTCTTGTACTGTAAGGACCAGATTTTATTTGTTATCTTTGCTATTTATCACTGATTTTCTGGGAATTCTGAGATTTAATGTGTGCTTCGGGGGAGGGGGGGGGGTAGTTGCTGAATTGTGTAGCACATCCCCATGGTGATGTGTACCACCCAGATGTAGACATTTGATATGGTGCACAATATCAAAGCAGGCCAGAGGTGTAACATACTGCACACCTAAGTACTAAGATATTGATGTAGCTGTGAAGGGATTGTAACGTACGTATACATGTGTGTCTGAGTGACGTCAAAGGCAATTCTAAACTAGTGGGATCAGGATTTTCTCCGGGGGGGGGGGGGGGGGTGGTTGAAGGATCAGAGTCACATGGGTCAATCAATTTATCCTGGTCATTTGGTTGGTTAGGCCTTTTGATGAATCCAGGTTAGTCAGTTAGCCATTTGACCCCAAGACAGTTAATAGACTGCCCCTTTGAACACAGGTGAGGTCATTGATCTGCCTACTTGACCCAGGTCATATAAAATGATAGACCCGGGTCAGTTGTGTAAACCTGGCCATTTGACGCCAAGACAGTTTAATAAACTGCCACTTTGAACACAGGTGAGGTCATCGATCTGCCTATTTGACCCAGGTCATATAAAATGATAGACCCGGGTCAAATGTGTAAACCTGACCATTTGACCCCGGGTCACTTAATAATTCTTGAAGACTCGACCTCTGGGTCAGTTCATTTGACACGGGTCAGCAGTATTGCGGCGTTGACATAATACGATCGACTGTAAATGATCGAGAAATAGGTTGTCATGGAAACAATTTAATGAAGCAGTTAATTCATGTCCATGTACGTCTGTTGGCATCCCATTGTCTTGACTCCATTGTTGATGCAGTGTCACACTGTTCATTGTCATAAATTGTCATAAATGTCATCACTGGTCTCCGTATACATAAACCAAGGGGCAAAAAGAAGAAGAAGAAAAAAACCAAAAGACTCACAAACATAACAACTCACTACGAAATGAATTAACAGGGTGATCCCCGACGGAGGAAGTAGATTAAGAAAAAGAAAGTTGAGTGTTCGGAGGGATGGCAACTGGCGAGTCATCCGTGGATGTGTAGCGCAATAGTATTATACGTAATGAATATTTATAACAGATGAAGAAATGTCTATACTGTGATAGTCTGAGTGGGTGTGGAGAAGGGCATCTGAAATATGGCTGTAGTGCACGTAGTGAAGCAATCAGAGGAATTTTTAATTAATTTTTAATTTTTTTAATTTTTTTTTTGGGGGGCAGATCGTGATTAAGTTCCCCCCCTTTCACCCCTACCTCACCACCACCATCACCACCGAGGTATGAAACGGCTGATACAGTACAAATTGATATATAAGATTTGAAAGTTTGCATAGCAGAAGCATATGTGAAACGTTTGCGGTGATACCATGTAAGTCGTCTATTTCAAGAGGGAGTATGGCTCCGTAAAGAGCCGGTAACTCAGCTTTTCAGGCAGTGGGTACTCGTCTTTTGGAGGAAACCTCCCAGAGAAATTGATAACCGAGTTGATATACATGTAGTACTTTTGATGTTTTCCACATTATTATTTATGGAACAGATTTGCATACATTTCTGGAGGATTTTGTTTGAAGCGAGAATTATCAAAACAACAA
This sequence comes from Luidia sarsii, assembly GCA_949987565.1. Classification (NCBI taxonomy): domain Eukaryota; kingdom Metazoa; phylum Echinodermata; class Asteroidea; order Paxillosida; family Luidiidae; genus Luidia; species Luidia sarsii. The sequence continues at coordinate 15,493,951 of OX465105.1, forward strand.
AGTATGGGGAGTGGAACGGTGAGGGGTGGGGCGGGGCTTGCTTGGATGGGGGAGGAGGTAGGGTGGGGGTTGATGGCCAATATCTATATTATAAAAGTCAATGGGTGTGAGAGGTGAAAGGTCAATATTGCTGTAGTTCACAGTGCTAGCTTGCCAAGGAGCTAGCCTTGATTCAAACCTGACGTTGGTCATGGCAAGTGCTGATGCAGTATGTGGGCCTGCACTGGCTACGGCAGTCAGAAAATGAAACCAGGCTTGAATTGAGCCTACCAAATAGTGAAGGTTGAATATTATGTAATGTGTACTTCCCTCTGCCAGGGCCAAAGCTGTAGTACTAGACTATCCACCGAACATCTCCACCAAAATTGTACTAACTTTCACCAACCTCATTGGAATATTATTTTTGTACGAAGCCTTTTTTAAAAAGAAACCCATGAAATAGAAAACTGTACATGTAGGTACTGCTGTAAAGTTATCCATAGATTAATCTATATGATGCAGATGAATATCTTTAGAAAGAGTTCTGGAAAGCTTGATTTTTATTTGTCTTCTTCTTTGGTTTTCTGACTGGTTGCTGATCTGTTCATGAACATGACAGAAAATACAAGACTTAACCACAATAATGTCATCTAATTTTTGGATAATCACCTTTAGGAATTATCTGAGCCTTCACACTAAGAGTCCATGGTGTAGTCAAGATTTTCAGAAACAAAAGAACAATCAATTTGAAACCAAATGTTTTTACCCTGCTCTCCAAAAGTCTTCAGATTCTTTTTTTTTCGCCATGTGGCAGGCAGTTATTCAGTGTAAGGACTGCAGGCAAAGTTAACGGACTGGAATTTAGGAAAACAAATAGCAACCGCGAATCTGTATCTCCTTTTCTTGGTGCAGAAAGAAGAATCACCATAAGTTTCCTCTAAGTAAGCGACAACATCTAATGTTTGTCAACTATCAGATGATGTTTCATTTTTATCCAAGTGATTTTGTCAGTATCATCAGCTCCAAAGGTAAAATAACTTGATGTCTGTGACATTGTAAGGACTGAGTTTACACATGGATGTAAATCAAAGATATATAGAGTGGTAATAGATTAAGCTAACATTTCGTATTTCCTTTTCTTTTAATTCGAGGCCATATATATGTTCTTTAAATCTTATATTTTATGAGTTTTTTAACTTTTATAGTATTAATCAGTTTCTACATTTTGTAAGCTTTATTTATTTATATACTGTTCTAGTCTGTCCGTACCAACTGTGTGTGGTTGAATAGACTATGGGATGGGGTGGGCTGGGTGGTATAAGCCATGGATGAGCCGAGTAACTGTGCAGTGGTGAAAGCACGGTCCAAAAATCTTAGCCATTGTAATGATATACTGTACTATCAATATCTAGCTTTATGATTGTAAAGATGAAAAACGAAAATTGTTCTCGAAGAACAATAAAGAGATGAATAATTAGTGTAACAAGGTCTTTTTGTGTCAAGTCTGCTTCGGATGTGGTGTCTGTCTGCCCTATGTGGTGAATTTCTTATTGATAGCATTGCTAAGCAAACAGTCTGAGCCAACGAAGTACCATCTCAAAACTTGAAGAGGGCCTGATGTTTCAATCCTAGCAGGGCCTTCTTTAGGCATACCACGTACACATGATTAGTTAACTAGGTAACTCGATTTATAGCTGTTACCCATATGTTATGTGCACATTAAGATAATATTTCCTTGCTCTTTGTGTTGCAGATATTTGTTCTAGTTACATTGTTCTGTTTTAAACCTCCTACCCCCTCCCACATGACCACTACGTGTAGGCCTGTGTCAAACCATGCAATCACTTGTACAATCCTTTGTGCTCATGGTGCAGCACACTAAATCCAGCCATGATAGCTGGTGCAGCCCACTAAATCCAGCTGTGATAGCTGGTGCACCACACTAAATCAGCCATAATAACTGGTGCACCACACTAAATCCATTCATGATAGCTGGTGCACCACACTAAATCCAGCCATGATAGCTGGTGCAGCACACTAAATCCAGCCATGATAGCTGGTGCACCACACTAAATCCAGCCATGATAGTTGGTGCACCACACTAAATCCAGCCATGATAACTGGTGCACCACACTTAAGCCATCCATGATAGCTGGTGCACCACACTAAATCCAGCCATGATAGCTGGTGCACCACACTAAATCCAGCCATGATATCTGGTGCAGCATACTTAATCAAGCCATGATATCTGGTGCACCACACTAAATCCAGCCATGATAGCTCGTGCACCACACTAAATCCAGCCATGATAGCTGGTGCACCACACAAAATCCAGCCATGATATCTGGTGCAGCATACTTAATCAAGCCATGATAGCTGCTGCACCACACTAAATCCAGCAATGATAGTTGGTGCCAACTGTCAACACACTAAATCCAGCCATGACATCTGGTGCAGCACACTAAATCCAGCCATGAAATCTGGTGAAGCACACTTAATCCACCAGCCATGATAGCTGGTGTACCACACTAAATCCAGCCATGATAGCTGGTGCACCAGACTAAATCCAGCCATGATAGCTGGTGCTCCACACTAAATCCAGCCATGATATCTGGTGCAGCACACTAAACCCAGCCATGACTGCAGCACCCTAAATCCAGCCATGATAGCTGGTGCACCACACTAAAGCCACCATGATAGCTGGTGCACCACACTAAATCCAGCCATGATAGCTGGTGCACCACACTAAATGCAGCCATGATAGCTGGTGCACCACACTAAATCCAGCCATGATAGCTGGTGCACCACACTAAATCCAGCCATGATAGCTGGTGCACCACACTAAATCCAGCCATGATAGCTGGTGCACCACACTAAATCCAGCCATGATAGCTGGTGCACCACACTAAATCCAGCCATAATAACTGGTGCACCACACTAAATCAGCCATAATAACTGGTGCACCACACTAAATCCAGCCATGATAGCTGGTGCACCACACTAAATCCAGCCATGATAGCTGGTGCACCACACTAAATCCAGCCATAATAACTGGTGCACCACACTAAATCCAGCCATGATAGCTGATGCACCACACTAAAACAGCCATAATAACTGGTGCACCACACTAAATCCATCCATGATAGCTGGTGCACCACACTAAATCCAGCCATGATAGCTGGTGCACCACACTAAATCAGCCATAATAACTGGTGCACCACACTAAATCCATTCATGATAGCTGGTGCACCACACTAATTCCAGCCATGATAGCTGGTGCACCACACTAAATTCAGCCATGATAGCTCGTGCACCACACTAAATCCAGCCATGATAGCTGGTGCACCACACCAAATCCAGCCATGATAGTTCGTGCACCACACTAAATCCAGCCATGATAGCTGGTGCACCACACTAAATCCAGCCATGATAGTTGGTGCCGCACACTAAATCCAGCCATGATAGTTGGTGCCGCACACTAAATCCAGTTGTGAAACCGATAGCTCGTGCAGCACACTAAATCTACCCATTATAGGTGGTGCCGCACACTAAATCCAGCCATGGTAGCTCCGCCGAGCTGATTATCAAAACGTGTGTACCCATAACTTCTTCTTCCTTATACATTTTTTTAATAATGTGCTTTTGTGGCCTGACAACAGAGTTATTGCAAAATAAAATATGGTTATGACAACCTGGGACTTAAGGTTCCAAGTTCGGTGAGAATTGGGAGATTCTGAACCTTTGGTGTTGTACTATTTGACCACGGAAGTGAGAAAGTGGAGGAAGTGAAGGAAGTGGAGGGAAGTGACGGTGAAAATCAAGTTTTAGGGGTAAATGGCTCAAGCCACAATTCCGGAGTAAACTGGGAGACTCCCGCATAAAAGGTATTTGAACGTGAAGTGACGAGGGGGAGGGGCCGGGTTGCGCAGTGACATATGGAAGCTGATGAAGTAGGCCCTTTACGAATCCATGGATCGGGCTCGGGCTCAGGCTTCATCCCAATAATCCAGGTTGCGGCAGTTGTCGCCTGAATTGAAGGTTTGTTGACTTCATAGTACAGATTACGTATTCACCAAGAAACTGAGGCCAAGTGGCCGTGACATTTTTAAGGGTACGAGAAATGTAACCGAAGCCTAAGCCCGAGCCTAAGCCTTCATTTCGTGAACGGCCTCAGTGTGCTGCACCCATCTGCAATTCATTTTGCAGAGGGCGCCCTCCAGATCCGCGTGATTTTGCGAAGGCGCCTTTTCCAAACTTTCCAATCCACCCGGCTGTCGACAGCCCTGCACCCGCTGTGCTCCGGTAAGTCGTGTTTTTAAGCCAATGAAAATCACCCGTTATCTCGGGCAACCTTCTTTCCAATGGCCTAGGGGATGTAGCAATTCCGCGGTAAGGTTTGAATAGTCGTCTGTCAATATTGTGTATGGATTGGGGGTAGATTTCAAACATTTAATTTTGGTGTTGTAGCGATAGAGCACAGCTTGCCCGCATGCTGTACATGTACATGTACATTGGTACTTGTACATGCACAATTGCACATGTATGTACAATGTACATGTACATGTACATTACAATGTGAACCTGGCCTATGCACTATGCAGTCATATAATGTACAGAACACCTAACACAGCCGCGGCTTTGTGTGATCTTTCTGAAGTGCAAACGAGAGCGGGGTAAAATAATTATGTCCATTTAATTAATTCCTTTTTCTTTTCTTTTTACCCTTTTTTACCTTTTTGTTTAAGTTCTTTTAGTTGTATGTATTTTTAATTCCGTATTGTAGTGGCATTGCCTCAAAAAACTTGACCCAACTTTGATGTTTTGTTGTTGAAATATCGCAATGAACACCTTTATTTATAAAGACTAAAACTTTTTTTGGGGTGGTTATTAAATTTTGGGCGAAATCAGTCAAGTGGTTCAAAAGTTATCACTCTTTTACTAAGAGAGCGATAAATTTTGAACAGCCCGACTGATTTCGCCCAAAAAACTACCACTCAATTCCAATTTCAACTGAAGCTTTACACCAGGAGGCGTTTTACTTTACAAGACACAAATAAATGCAAACCACACAGGTCTAGATCAAGTTGTTTACCCTTGTCTTCTTATTCTTGTTTCATTATTAAATTGTACACATATAAATAGTCTGATGCCCGAGCTGCTTATGTACAATAAGGCTATTTGAATGGAAGGAGCCCCAGACCAGTCCATTGGGTGCCCAGGTGGCAATGTGAGGCAGTGTCCCAAACGGGCGTCTATAGAGCTAGGTCTAGGTCTTCCCCCTATTGGAAATACACGGAGATGCGAAGGAAATAGCCCTAGCCGTAGCTCTGGAAGCCTGTTTCGGACAAGCTGTCTGGTCATAGGTAGATGAACCACCGCTTGGTTACTGTAATACAAGACACCACTTTCTTGGCAACAGGCCCAGATATGTAATATGGACACAACCATGGAACCTTTTCACAATGAATCACCAGTGGTGTTTACAAAGAAATGATGGTTACAAACAAAATAAAATAAAAGCTAAAGACTACAAAAAACTAAACTTAATGGGCTCAAGAAAGTTGATACAATAACCAAACTTCCTCAAAATACAAGTCGTGTTTTTTTTACTAGCAAAATTAATCCTCTTAAAAATTTAATAAATATACATTAATTTCTTATCTTTGTGGATTTAAGCTGATTAATGTCACATTAGGCTATTTTTGAGGCATAGTAAACATGTAGTTTCCTTCTGCAGAAGGCAAACACAACTAATTATTGCATCGACTCTGAGGAAAATCATAGCTTAAAGTTTGAACAATAAGAATCATGCCGTCAGCTTCTTGCTAGATGGAGTGATTTTAAAACTTGCTGGTCACTGCATGTTCTCTCTACTCCATGTTGTCAGAAATGCAAGTCCACAGAGAGTGGGAACATTCTGTAGCCCCCCCCCCCACCGATTAGGAACCACTTGTGTTTCTTTTTGGAAGAAGCTTTTTGGAAGAATCTCTCATCCCCAGGAGCTTAGGACATCAACGTGTCATGGGCCTGCAGTCGATCTCATCAAACTATTCGCAACTAGCGACAGTTCGCAAGACAAATGGTCAATGCGTTGAAGCTACACGACCCTTTGCGACAGCGATGGATTACCCGTCGCAAGTTGAGTTACGGTTGGTCGTAATGCTTTGTGAAATCCACCCCGAGAGACAATTCCAATCCTAGCAGGACCTTCCTCAAAGGCAGAAATCCACCTTGGCTGCGAGATGGATTTGGGAACTTGGGAAGGCTCGAGTTAATCCTGCGCATCAACATAAACAGACGTCTTCATATCACGTGCATGCAGTCGATACAATTCTATTCAAAGATGTTGCAAACTCATTGCACAGCTACTACATGACAGCATGTATTGTGTTCATGCATGAAAAACAGTAACTAATGCACTTGTGCATGTACAATTACATCCTTTTGTACTTCATGGGAAACAGGTTTGATCTTTATTATGTTGATTGAAACAATTCCCCGGCAGGTTGCAAAATAATTCATATGGGATCACCAACCAACGGTCAAATTCAATGTTCCAGATCACAATTTGACACCACGATAAAACTCAACTCTAATACATTTGTCACATGATTATAAACTTTTCAAACACAAACGCAAGACAAGATGAATTGGACGAAAATTATCATGAATCTTCATTTCAAGTTCTGGTGCTGGTACACGTAGTTACGTTCTGGGGTCCGATTCAATTGAGCACAAAATATACTGTCCATGGTATGGGCATACATTGTACCTATGACAGCAGTGGGATATTTGCATGTACATCCGTTACATGTTCCTTGCTTTTAGCTTTCCACTGCTGCTAGAAGTGTTTGCTGAAAAAGCAACCTTTACCTGGAGTTTTGGCAGGGCAAAGTTTGCCACTTAGCTAGGCCTGTGAAATTAGCCAGCAATAGTTTTGAAATACAATGCAGTGTACTTGAAGACCATTGCATTTAAGAGAAGGCTACTGTACATGTACGTTGACATACATGTACATGTAAGTATCCCATTGACATAGCACAGGTCTATGAATCCAGTACTGTATCATACCTTCGTTGTGTGAAAAAAAATCCTTTCATTCCCATGAAAATAAAAAAATTAAATTAAATTGACATACTACTAACACCATGCTAAAGGCCTCATCCGCTGGAATTTCTGAAGGAGTTACTGAAACAACGGTTCGAGGAAAAATGTCAAATTTGTATCGGTGTCTGCGTATAGATGTTTAACTCAGGAATTTTGCTTTTTTCCCTTAATAAGGCAAAGACACACAAAAAGAACATGTTTCTCGTCCTAACATGCTTCCTTTTTGGAGGCTGCCTGGATTTTTAAATTACTTTTTTACTTTTGAAAAATGCAGTAAAAGATACAAAAAAGTCCACAAATTCATTGGATAGAGCAATACAACACTAAATGACATTGAAAATATGTTCCGTTCTCTTGTAAGACTTGTCTTTCATTTCAAAGTGTCTTTGAACAGTGGGAATACTGACAGTTGCAGTGAATTTCAAAATGTCGAAGTCATCTTCAGAACAAATAAAAAAATAAAATCCCCTCTTCCTCCTTTTCAAAAAACCCGGACGAGAAACATGTTTTTTTTGTATTTATTCGGCCTAAGATCATGGTTGGAGTTGGTGAGTGGCCACTCATTGTGACCTTTGGAAGCTACTGCTGAGCAAACATAATACCTTCCCAGCCTGGTGAGAAAGGTCCTGCTAGGATCGAAACGTCAGGCCCACTAAATTTTAAGACCTTCCCAGCCTGTTAAATGAGTGAGCATCTTTGGCAATAAACGACTGTCTGGATAATCGGCTTTTATTGAGAAGCATCTCTCCTCACAGTCACACCACAATCTGAATTGGCGGACGAATCCAGTGGCCATTACAACAGCGGCAAGGTGTGCTCTGCTCACACAATACAAAGTGATCGACGCTGATACACAATAGGGGCGTTTCCACTACACCAAATAAACATGATTATTTGGATCGCGATTCAATCTTCACTTTCTTTGCGTGTGTGAACACAATAAATGCGATTATTAGTGGGATTTGAATTGCGATTCGGACTCCACTAAGAGTCTGACTTTTTCAAATAATCACGTTTATTTGAAACGCGGTGTGTGTGGGAATGCCCCACTGAATCGCACCGTGTGTTTTTTAATCCCACAACGACCGCTCACACTCTGATTGAAAGGAAGTGCCGTGCTTGTTTATATGTCTCCCTGCATGAACCACCCTCAAGGACACACCCACCATTTGACCACAACTGCTAACCACAATCAGCCGATTGATTATTTGCGACGTGATTTTTCGGCTTGTGTGGACACGAAAAAAAATACCCCGTTTTTGAATCGCGATTCAAATTGCAATTATTTTTTGTAGTGGGAACGGCCCTAATGCTGTTTTCAATACCCGGCACCATCTTGCCGTGAGACTGTCCACATATCTCGGGACGAGGAGAGAGCCGAGTTGCCTCCGTCGAGAGGCAGACAAGGCAAGGTCAGCTGATTCCCAGTGTGGTCAGTCAGGCGCATGAACCAAAACTGACAGAGCATCACGCCTGGTCTGGAAGAAGCACATATATGTAGACAAAATGCATGCGGCGTTTTCAGCCCCATGCTCACGGGAGAAAACCAAAGGCAGCATCATTGGCATCCAAAAGTCAGTTCTCTGTTTAAGAGCGAGGAGAGTTGAACTGATGAGATGATTGCATGGAATCTCGCACTCAACGGCTGCTTCCTTCAGGGTGCCACTCCACGACTTCAAATTGCGAGGAGTTGCAGTCAGTCCTGCACAATGATCCCGAGGCCTGGCCAGAGGACACTAACTGTGACGGGCCTCATAGGTGCCCAGCCAAACTATCCAAGTACAGATCTGTGGATTGGGTTTTGAAAGGTCCTACCTGGTCCTGGACCATCGATGGAGATTGAGGCTTAGGCCCTCCTGCCTTCTTTCTGGATCGGGGGTGTACATGTACATTCAGTCCACTCCACACAGGCTTTGGTTCTACATGTGTACTGATTCTCACCACAATTTTCATTCACACTAGCAGAGTGTGAGAATGACTCCCACTTCCCCCAAAAAACTTAGTATGCCTCCTGGGTCCGCTATAACACCATTAGCATCCACCCTCACTAATGACACACTCCAGAGATATCCCAGCTCCCGAAAATGGTTCAAGGAGCACTTGGCTTGGGAAGCTTCTCCATGTCCCAGTGCTCACGTCACTTGAGAAGCTTGCCATGCTACAGTGATCTCCAGAGAACACATATAAAGCACCATCAACAGTTGGAGTTGGAAGTGCAGTCTCCTGTTGGCAAGCAGAACACTAGTACTCAGCACATATTGTCCGAAAGAATGAGTAGCCGGCTCTTTTCAGAGTCATACTCCAACTCCAAAGAGATGACCTGCACGGTGTCACCGCAAAACTGTTCACACCGAGCGTGATTCACTTTGAAAGGAGTTAGCTGGAGCCGTTGGCAGTGGCTGCCCACAGTTCTGGCTGTCGGCCAGGGAAGCTGTGGACTGACCGAGCTGTAATCAAGCAAGCATGGGGTAAGGTGCTGTTTCCCGTGTCTGCACACTGGTGAGATGCTATGCTATCACTTGATTGTCCGGCTGACAGAGTCCAGCATAATCGCACAGCAGCACAACCATGCGCTGCCGACATGGCAGTTCAGCTGACCCCTGAGGTCACCAAAAAGAATGTATGGCATGCTCAGGGCATCAGCCTCGTTCCAGAAAATGCAGGCAACAGCTGGTGCCTGAAGACGATCTGCGGATCCCCACTTGGAGACCCTCGATGCCATAAAAAGAAGAAGAAGTGGTTTTCAGAGTAGAAGGTGATGACACCAGAGGAGATTGGTTTTTGTTACGGCTGACTCTCAGTCTCAGTGGTCGTGGGCGTGTGCGTTGCCGCCGTCGTCATCACGTCCGTCGTCGTTGTTGGGCTGGCCGTCGGCGGGCGGGGCACCGGGGGGCGCGGCCCTCTCGCCGCCCCAGTCAAAGCCGCCCGGCCGCTCCTCCTCGGGCAGGGGGTTGTAGTTGCTGTCCTCGGGGGCAGAGTCAAATATCCTCTTCCTGGGTGCGGAAAAATCAAGGCGATAAAAGTGGATAAGACTTAAGGCTTTGCATGGTGGGTGAATCAATATAGGAAGGTTTGCGGTGACACCATGTATAAGGTCTCTTAAAGGAAGAGGTGTGGCCAGAGCATACTGGTCGAAACGTCGAGTTACCACTCAGGTTCTTTTCAGAACCACACCTCTTCCTTTAAGAGACCTTATACATGGTGTCACCGCAAACCTTCCCATATTGATAAAAGTGGAGTCTAGCAATGGCCAGGTCTATAAGTGCATGTACAGAATACTGTTAAACCATTGTTTCGCCTGGAATTTTGTGGGTCTGAGATGGCGATCGATAATTTGCTCAGTGGATGAGCTTTTATGCTATGTTGAGGCTCCATGGGTCACAGATTGGATTGGGAATGAGTCTAAAGCACTGTAATATGTGCATGTCCATGGAGAAACATTCCGTAATATGCAAAGAAACATCAGATATACCATACACAGGCCTTTTGCACGTGCTAAGGTGCTATTGTTTTTGTGTATATCTTTTTCAAGCGTGATTTTGACCCTTGAGGTGGCAGGGTTTGGAGACAAACACCTGAGGTGGCCCATCGAATGGGTGAGGTGGGCTGCCTGACACTTTGATATTCTTCATGAAATCAGCTGCTGCGACTATTGCTATCACTTGATTGTCCGGCGTAATCGCACAACAGCACAATCATGCGCTGTCGATCTGGCAGCTAAGCTGACCTCTGAGGTCACCAAAAAGAACGTGACCTCAGCTGCTGCCAGCACGACTGGTAAGCTCGGAGGACTCACAAGACCACCGCAGCGTCTCTGGCCAATGCCTGACCATTGAGAAAGTGAAAGGGGGGGGTGTTCCATCATGTAAAACAGCCCCTAGCAATCTAACGTTGCCCCTCTAATCAGGAATTCAAGCCTTTGAACGTCATCCACACAGTGTAATCAGTGTAATGCCTTTCAGACAAGGAGTACTTACAGAATTTGCGGCGTTCTGAGGATCTTGAAGCCGCCCTGCTGCTGGGGGAAAACATCCTCCAGAAAGAAGTAGACGTGACCGACTGCAATACCTGAGGAATCGGCAACAAGAGTTGACAAGAGTTGAGCGGCAAACAGTTTGACTACCAGAAGTCTACCGGTACTGGCCAGTTTTCAGTCTAGTATTGGTCAAGAATCTTGACTATTTACATGGACACATGGTGTGTTTTGACGTCCAAATGAGCTGTCAAGGTTTGAACGGTGGATTCACAATGCAGAATGCTTTGTGCTGACACCGTGCACATCTCCCTCAAGATTGAGTGTGGCTCTGAGAAGAGTTACTCTTGACATCATCGGGTGCCCGGAGGCCCTCAATTTGAGTGCCAAACCACAGAAAATTAGGCAAATAAAAAACAGGCTGTTCTCCATTTAAGGCATCTAAGGACATCGTCTCTCCCACTTTTGGCTAGGATAAAAAGGTCCTCACGCCAATGAAACCCAAAGACTCTATGTCAAAAAGAAAAACACAAGGAAAGCTCATTGGATCAAGGACTAGCCAAAAGCTAGACTGGGATTTCGGGTACCCAGTTTGTTTGCCCGTTCTCGCAACTCACCGATGAAGTCGACTATGATGGGATTGCGCAGGAGCAGGGAGAAGCCTAAAGACTTCTTTTAAAAAAACCTAGCTTACTGGTTCCAAGCTTAGCCAAGAGCATAGTGCACAAAAAAATGTTTGCTCCAACTGGCTGGGAGCCTGTGAAATGGATACAACATTTGTCCGTCCTTGCAACTCACCGATGAAGTTGACTATGTTGGGATTGCGCAGGAGCAGGGAGAAGCCTAAAGACTTCTTTTAAAAAAACCTAGCTCACTGGTTCCCAGCCTAGTCAAAAGCTTAGTGCACGAAAAAGTGTTTGCTCCTACTGGCCGGGAGCCTATGAAATGGATACAACATTTGTCCGTCCTTGCAACTCACCGATGAAGTCAACTATGATGGGATTGCGCAGGAGCAGTGAGAAGCCTATAAACTTCTTGTGAAAAAAAAAATGGCTCACTGGTTCCCAGCCTAGTCAAGACCTTAGTGCACGAAAAAAAGTTTGCTCCAACTGGCCGGGTGCCAATGAAAATGGATGCCACTTTTGTCCGTCCTCGCCACAACTCACCGATGAAGTCGACTATGATGGGATTGCGCAGGAGCAGGGAGAAGCCTAAAGATTTCTTTTAAATAAAACTAGCTCACTCAGTCTGGTTCCCATTTTAGTCAAGAGCTTAGTGCACAAAAAGGTGTTTGCTCCAACTGGCCGGGTGCCAATGAAATGGATGCCACTTTTGTCTGTCCTCGCCACAACTCACCAATGAAGTCGACTATGATGGGATTGCGCAGGAGCAGTGAGAAGCCCAGCAGGACCCAGGGCAGGTACGGGGCCTGGAAGTTCATCAGCCCCAGGAAGTTCATGCGGACGTAGGGGTTACGCCGGCTCCAGATGTAGACCAGCATGATGGTGAAGGCCTGGCCCAGGAAGACTAGGTTGACAAAGAAGGACACAATCTGGAAAGGGGGAGCCCGTGAAGTTAAGGGCCAAGGACTCTTTGTCTATCGTAATTGAATGAGGGTTTGCCCTGCTTGATGTACATTTTGTAATAAGCAATCAGTGCTCTGCCCGATGCCTGATGATAAAAAATATCTCAGGCAAGATTTGAACCCGCGACTCCCACTTTTTAGTACAGATGTCTTAACCATTTTGACCACCGAGCTGGTCAAGGTCATGTGGTGGATTCAACTAATGTATATCACACTATCATAGATACAATGCCATTTTTTAAATGTCAGTCAGGCACATCCATGATAAACCAAACCCGTTTACTGGTATTTATTGGATGATATCTCCTGCCCTCGAAATTCCAGTCAAAACCGTGGCGTCAGTCCACTGAGTAGGACAAACCATCTAATTTAATTTTTTTTATGATCAAGGAGCCGATTTTCAGAGAACTCCTCCCGAGTTTTGAAACGGCACGTTACATGTACTCATACACCCCAGTGTAGCGGTCATGTGCACTGTGCAAAGTGTTTAAGCAGTTGAGATGGTTTCAGTTTCCTTCCCACGTGAAAATGAGCTATTGGAGACCAGCACACCAGTATCAGTTTGCTGTACCAAAAACATCCCCACCTCTGGGTTTCCTCTACACTTGGCACCCACTCCCACACTGACACACTCCATAGAACTTCCTCCTATCGCCGTGCTCACACTGGCGGGAAGGTCCTGCACTGGGTGGCCGCACTGGGTGGGAAAGATTCTCCACGCTCCAGCGCTTTCATCAGGCATACAAACACCGATGACAGTTGGAATCCAGCAGTATCCTGACGACGGGCAGTTTAACGGCTCTTTTTCAGAGCCACACTTCTTCTTGAAAGAGAAGTGCTACACGGTGTCATTGCAAACCTTCCACTTGGACCCAAAACAGAAAGGATACGGTCATCACAAGGCCGCCGCAGAAGAACATGAAGAAGAAGTCAGCCGTCCGGCCCCTGAAGGACCCTTCCTCAAGCATGCGGCAGTAGCGATACGTGAAGATCATGTTGAACAAGAAGTTGAAGCCAATGGGACCAAAAAATAAGAAGTTGGTGACGAGCCGCCATACCTGTATAGTGATTGGGGGGGGGGGGGGAGGATACCAGACAATTAAAGCAAATGAAATTTTGTCTCAAAAAATTAACACTGCTAACTTGCTAAGGCCTAGAATTCGCGGGATACACTTACCCACAGCACAATGCTATGCCCGAGATTTCTTGGGCTAATAGTGCAAGGTTTGTTTCCCGTTGGGTAACACAGTGGAAATATTTTTCGGTTAGCACAAATAGGTTAACAATCGGGTTGGTTTACCAGATGATAAGAGGGATTAATCAATCAAGCTGAAATAATATTCTGATTCCAAAAAATATATGGCCACTGTCTCCTGCCAATCACTAATGCGCAATGCCAGCTTCAATGAATCACGTACATACTTTTTTACTGCGGAAGCATTTCTGGAAAAATGCATTCGTACAATATTACACATTTCTTTCTTTTTTCCATGAAGAGAAAATTGAGGAAGGTCAACCTTGTGTTGTTGTTTTTTGTTCTAGGTATGTCCTGCATGACAGCTAACACTAACCTCATAGTGGTTGAATATGAGATCTGGATTGAAGTACAGTTGGAATGGCGTGATGATCTCCAATTGCTGGGGGACGAAAAACAGCCACAGACACAAGGATTAGAGAGAAAACTCAGACAGGTAAGCATGTTTTGAAAAATGGCAAAGAAAACTTTAACCGGACCGGGACTTGAACTCGAGAGTCAAGACCTCTGGTTTTGTGTACTGGTGCTCTTACCATCTGAGCTATGCAGCCCCGAGATTGCGGCCTTGGTCTTCCCAAATAGTCAACTAGTCTCTGCTGGGGTGGGGCACCAGTCAGAAGCATTAACTCACTGTTTATCTCCAAGGATTCCCTTCTTTTCATATCATTACTCGTCGCGAAGACTGAGGGGTTCTTCAGGGAGGGGGGGGGGGGATGAAGGTGGGGGGTTGGGGTTGGGGTTGGGGTTTGGGTTGGTTTTTGGGTCTGGGGTTGGGGTTGGGGTAGGGGTTTTGGCTGGGGCTTGGGTTGGGGCTGGGGTTGGGGTTGGGGTTGGGGTTGGTTTTTAGGTCTGGGGTTGGGGTTGGGGTTGGGGTTTTGGCTGGGGCTGGGGCTTGGGTTGGGGCTGGGGCTGGGGTCAGGGTTGGGGCTGGGGTTGGGGTTGGGGTTGGGGTTGGGGTTGGGGTTGGGGCTGGGGCTGGGGCTGGGGTCGGGGTTGGGGCTGGGGTTGGGGTTGGGGCTGGGGTTGGGGCTGGGGGTTGGGGTTGGGGTTGGGGTTGGGGTTGGGGTTGGGGCTTGGGGCTTGGGGCAGGGGCAGGGGCTGGGGCTGGCTAGCACTCACCACAGCCAGTGTTGTCAGCACACACGATGTGCAGTAGGCCCTGGTGATGGGTGGAGTCTGCAGGTATTCCTGCTGAAATGACTGGAAAGCCATGCTTCCTTGTATCACGGTGGGAGGATGCTGAGTCAGTTCCTGGTTTGAACACATTAAAAATAATTGAAGCCGTATCATAATATAACTTTAAAGAAGTTAATACAAAAACTGTTGCAAACTGCTCACTGACAAAAATGACCTGCAATACATCAATCTAAAAAGTTAGAGGGCCTGATCCTAGCAGGACCTTTCTCAAAGGCAAAGGCTTTGCCTTTGAGAAAGGTCCTGCTAGGATGGAAACGTCAGGCCCTCTTAACTTTTTACAAAACTTATTAGAGCAAAATATTATGTCCTCATGAATCCAAGAATGATATTGGCAGAGTATATTTTGCCGGCATCGGCATTCTTCTATCTAGATGTTATTTTGCCGTTCCCTTACTCTGACTGGCCAATTTTCATTACGCCATGCCGGCTGGTGCTGATGATAATGCCGGCAAAATAACGGTAAGAGCAGGAAGGTCGTTCCTGCTGATGTTATTGTTAATGCCGGCACCAGCCGGCACAACCTAATAATGAAAACTGGCCAATCAGAGTAGGGAACGGCAAAATGGTGTTTGCCAGAAGAATGCTGGTGCAGGTAAAATGTAACATGAGCTGATGTTACGATTTCCGTAACTAATCAGTAAGTGAGTAACCCTCATCTTCGGTAGTCCGAGTAACTTGGACCCGACAAGTCAACCTTTTTTTTCTTCGAATTTTGAGGTTCGGGTGACTACCGCGATTGTCACCCGAACCTAAAAAATTCAAAATTCGATAAAAAAGGGTGACTTGTCGGGTCCAAGTTATGCTCGGACTACATCTTCAGGAGGATGAGGCCGGTTACGGTTACTGCAACTTAATCAAATGAGGAATTGTTGGGATAAAGTTAGACTGCAGTGTGGGTATTGGTGGTACTGGTAGACCTGTAAACAGGACCCAGATCCTCGGACATATCTGATAAATATTCAGCAGTATCACTATTCTATCCACTGAGGGGACCGATGATCTGGGCGCTGTTTACGGGTCGCGGCGGGCGGTGTAGGCCGAGTTCAGTGGGTCACTGGGTGGGATTGAAATGATTTGCTCACAGTCATCAATCAAACCCATGCAAAGACAGATTCACCAAAACATAGCACGAATAGTATACATACTCACCCTTCTAGAGACTAGTTAGTTATACCCAAGTTGATTCACCAGTGCATTATTTCAACAGAGATGAAAACGGGCATTCACTTGTGCAACTGCTTCCGTAGAGCGTACTGTTTCCACGGTCAGTAAGGCCGACGTGTACATTGGAGATTGGAGTTACAGTGTATAATGTGATAATGTGGGTAGGTGGGTAGACGGGTGCTCTACTCGTCCGTTACGTTCTACACAGAAGTCCAACGGTGTGTGTATGGCATCCTGGCTACACGAAGGTTGCGTTATGATAGTCCGCGATGAGACCATTGGCTACATCTTTCAATAAGGCGTGCGTCTACGGTAAGCCGCTCGATAGCCGCGCTGCAGTCCCTTCCCATAGACCTGCGTGTTATTCCAAGCCGCAGGCGATGTCTTCAGTTCAGACACAGCCAGCACGTTCACGATTCCACAGGTTTTTATTTTGAAATCCCAGAACGCATGCAACAGAAGGTATATTTTCACTTTCGCAAGCATTGACGTTCTCGCATGACCTTCGAACAAGGTCACCATGCAGTGAGGCCCTTTAAACTTCTGAGATTTGCATTTCCATTTTTTTTTACGTCAGTGAGGAATATTTTTGTATTATTATATATTTTTGGCGCACCGTGGAACAAACGTAGTTGCCTATTTTGGAAAGCCTCCATCTAAGATAGTCCAGTCAATGTTATTTTCTCTTTCTTGTCACTCTTCCCTAAACTAGATTTACTAAAGGAGAGGGTAGCACGTGTGGTTTGTATAATTACTTTTGAATTAGGCTAAAAATTGATGATATCAAAGTGTCTAGGCCTACTTTCATTCTTATATACATGTATCAGCAGTGTTTGCAAATCAAGAAAAAAAATACTGATGATAGTTTTAGACCATAATTGTTGAGTAAAGACATTTATAAGTCGAGGGGAACAATTAAAAAGTGAAAGGAAAAAAACCAAGCTCCACAGGGCCGGTCCGGGAATTGAACCCGGGACCTCTCGCACCCTAAGCGAGAATCATACCACTAGACCAACCGGCCAGCACGGTAGTTCCTGAAACTTGTGCAAGTTTTTTCAATGCGTCTTTCCCCCTCCCTGCTTGGGTCAGCAGTTTTCCGTTCAGAAAGTGCAGGCGAGCAGCACCAACTTTGCTGAAGTTGCACATTGCAGATTCTGCCTGTTACACGGCACACACATATCATAAATGGACCACACTTATGAAATAGATTTGATAAAACTTGGACACTAGTTCAGTATTTGAGGCGCCGCCCAATCTTGTCAGTATAATTTTCATGATGGGACATTCGGTTCTTCTCTCCAAATTATCTAATTTCAAAGGTGGAATCCAAATATATTCCAAGCGCCGACAATCATGATGACAACGTTTTGTTCGCGGCAACTGATTGTGTAAGTAACAATTACATATAAATGTTTTCTTTGGAAACTTTGTACATGTAGGCCTATCTTGAAATCTGTACATAGGCTTATCCAGGGATGTATGGAAGGATTAAAAGTATAATAATGTCAAAAAAGAAAGAAAATAAAGTCTTGGGCCGGTCCGGGAGTCGAACCCGGGGCCTCTCGCACCCAAAGCGAGAATCATGCCACTAGACCAACCGGCCTCGCTGGTATATCGATCTTAACAATAGGTTTATGTCGAAAACCAACTGTACTGCCACTATACAAGGATATCCGGACGTGCTTCAGCCAATGGGATCATTCACAAGTTTGCCGACGTGGCATCTTTTTGGCGCGTGGACACGCACCAATATTGCACGCACGTGTGTCTGTTGCAAAACGATCGCTTATCAACTTGCTCAAAGTTGGGTCAGTGTAAACTGTTTGCAGTAGCTATAGTGGACATTGGTACCTTAACAGCATTGGCACATTTGTACTTCCATATAATAAATTATATAGGCAACAAGACGGTACTTATTTTTTACCTCAAATTTGACTTTAGGAATTATTAGGCATGGTTTCGACAACGTGTTTTGCAGAGTTATCATTTTTAGAAACTAAATGTTATTGTGTATAGCACTGCTTTGCTGGATAAAGAAAACAAAATCACTTAGTATTTGAGGCGCCGCCCAATCTTGTCAGTATAATTTTCATGATGGGACATTCGGTACCTCTCTCCAAACTCTCTCATTTCAAAGGTGGAATCCAAACATATTCAAAGCGCCGACAATCATGATGACAACGTTTTGTTCGCGGCAACCGATTGTGTAAGTAACCATTACAAATAAATGTTTTCTTTGGAAACTTTGTACATGTATCTTGAAATCTGTACATAGGCTTATCCAGGGAAGTATGGAAAGATTAAAAGTATAGTAATGTCAAAAAATATAAAAAAATAAAGTCTTGGGCCGGTCCGGGAGTCGAACCCGGGGCCTCTCGCACCCAAAGCGAGAATCATGCCACTAGACCAACCGGCCTCGCTGGTACGTTGATCTTAACAATAGGTTTATGTCGAAAACCTACTGTACTGCCACTATAGGACATCCGGACGTGCTTCAGCCAATGGGATTAATCACAAGTTTGCCGACGTGGCATCTTTTTGGCGCGTGGACACGCACCAATATTGCACGCACGTGTGTCTTGCAAAACGATCGCTTATCAACTTGCCCAAAGTTGGGTCAGTGTATATAAACTGTTAACTGATGTAGTGGGCAGTGGTACTCACTGCCATAATTATAGGCCTAACAGAATTGGGCACATTCGTATTTCCATGCAGGCTACATGTATCTCAAAATTTAGTGGGCCTGACGTTTCGATCCTATAGCAGGACCTTTCTCTGCCTTTGAGAAAGGTCCTGCTATAATTGGATCGAAACGTCAGGCCCATAAATTTTGAGATTTGCATTTTGGTAAGTTTAGTGAGTAAGCAGTTTGCATAATTTTTGTATATCACTTCTGTAGTTACTTTTTACCTCAAATTAATTTTGTCTTTAGAAATATATTAGGCATGGTTTCGATAGCGTGTTTTGTTATCATTTTTCTGATAATGTTATTGTATATACAGCACTGTTTTGCTGGATAAAGAAAATAAAATCACTGAGTAAAAGAGGGCCGGTCCGGGAATTGAACCCGGGACCTCTCGCACCCTAAGCGAGAATCATACCACTAGACCAACCGGCCTTTTTCGCTTCTCATTTTCACTAAACCTTGTTAATATTATATGCGTTCGATAAGCGTTCCCGCACGGGTAGATCGGGATTCCCTCGACCGTTGCCCTGCATTCATGCTGACCAGAGTATAATAGCCCACCCGGGAAGCTATAGCTTACCGAACGCACCCAAGGTTAGGTAGGGAGTAATGACGTCAGGGCGAACCGGGGTTGACCTGGACACTGAGACCGGGAAAAGCTAACGCACCCCAAATTTGCAAGCAATGTTGTACTTTTCCTGCGACTATTGAATGCAGTTCGATATTCAGGAACATTCATGTGATTAAATAAGACTTAAGGCTTTGCATGGTGGGTGAATCAATATAGGACGGTTTGCGGTGACACCATGTATAAGGTCTCTTAAAGAAGAAGTGTGGTTCTGAAAAGAACCTGAGTGGTAACTCGTCGTTTCGACCAGTATGCTCTGGCCGTCATCAGGAGAAGCGATTGTGATTAATATAATTACAGGCCTATAATAAGGCAAAACTTCTGCAGATAACATCGCCGGGTTTGAAGAAATAGAGATGTCCATATCCACGCATTGACATCTATGCCTATATTAAATACTGAGAAGAGAAGAAAAGCAAGATTCTTTTCTTAAAGAAAAGGAAAGAATATGAAGTTAATACAAAAACTGTTGCAAACTGTTCACTGACTAAAATGACCCGCAATACATAAATCTCAAAAATTAGAGGGCCTGACGTTTCGATCCTAGCAGGACCTTTCTCAAAGGCAAAGTGACAAGGACAAACATACACAGTCCGAGGGGAAGGAAAGCCCTGACACACATGACAGAGGAAGAACAAAAGGGAAAGGGAGTGGATGCAGATGTACACTGAGGGAAAGGAGATTAGGAAAAACAAACAAAAGGGTATGAAGGATCAAAGGGACGAGAGGGAGGTGGGAGATCAAAGAAAATAATGGTTATTGCGCAAGAAGGGAACTCGGTGCATGCCTCTCGCAACCGAAGCGAGAATCATACCTTTAGACCAAACGGTCGCGTTAGATTGTATGGTTTCGACCACCTGTTATGCAGTGTGTTATCCTTTTTTAGAAACTTACGTAAGGTATAGTCTTGAATGGCACAACAAAGGGGAAATATCACTGACAAAAATAAAGGGCCGGTCCGGGAATTGAACCCGGGACCTCTCGCACCCTAAGCGAGAATCATACCACTAGACCAACCGGCCTGACTACAGATTGCGGTGCGTTCGATATAAGCTTACCTGCGCGGGTAGCTCACGGAACGCACCCAAAATTTACATGCCAAGTTGTATTTTTCCTTCAACCAATTATTTATGCAATCTGATGAACAGAAAATGTTATTGATATATAATCACAAAACTTTTGCAGAGAGCAGAAAACTATAGCCCTAATAATAAAGAGGAGAAAATAAAAGAATGGTAAATGTGGAAGAACTTGGAAAAAAGGTTGGGCCGATCCGGGAATCGAACCCGGGACCTCTCGCACCCGAAGCGAGAATCATACCTCTAGACCAACCGGCCGCGATAATGACGATTTCAAATCACGCCGTTTATTTCACATAGCATCTTTACTATACCTCACCGGAACCTCGGGTCCGGCTTGGTTCAAAGAGATTGTCCACAAAATTAACTTCCGTATCTCGACTTATCGACTTTTGGCTCGCTGTATAGATAAATAATTTGCAAGGAAACTATATTGGTCAGTAACTTGCATCAGCCGTTTTCGTATACAAAAATGTGTGTGATTGACATCTATGCCTATTAAATACTGAGAAGACAAGAAAAGCAAGATTCTTTTCTTAAAGAAAAGGAAAGAATATGAAGTTAATACAAAAACTGTTGCAAACTGCTCACTGACTAAAATGACCTGCAATACATAAATCTCAGAAGTTAGAGGGCCTGACGTTTCGATCCTATAGCAGGACCTTTCTCAAAGGCAAAGTGACAAAGACAAACATACACAGTCAGGGGAAGGAAAGCCCTGACACACATGACAGAGGAAGAACAAAAGGGAAAGGGAGTGGATGCAGATGTACACTGAGGGAAAGGAGATTAGGGAAAACAAACACAAGGGTAGGGAGGATCAAAGGGACGGGAGGGAGGTGGGAGATCAAAGAAAATAATGGTTATTGCGCAAGAAGGGAACTCGGTGCATGCCTCTCGCAACCGAAGCGAGAATCATACCTTTAGACCAAACGGTCGCGTTAGATTGTATGGTTTCGACCACCTGTTATGCAGTGTGTTATCCTTTTTTAGAAACTTACGTAAGGTATAGTCTTGAATGGCACAACAAAGGGGAAATATCTCTGACAAAAATAAAGGGCCGGTCCGGGAATTGAACCCGGGACCTCTCGCACCCTAAGCGAGAATCATACCACTAGACCAACCGGCCTGACTACAGATTGCGGTGCGTTCGATATAAGCTTACCTGCGCGGGTAGCTCACGGAACGCACCCAAAATTTACATGCCAAGTTGTATTTTTCCTTCAACCAATTTATGCAATCTGATGAACAGAAAATGTTATTGATATATAATCACACAACTTTTGCAGAGAGCAGAGAACTATAGGCCTAATAATACAGAGGAGAAAATAAAAGAATGGTAAATGTGGAAGAACTTGGAAAAAAGGTTGGGCCGATCCGGGAATCGAACCCGGGACCTCTCGCACCCGAAGCGAGAATCATACCTCTAGACCAACCGGCCGCGATAATGACGATTTCAAATCACGCCGTTTATTTCACATAGCATCTTTACTATACCTCACCGGAACCTCGGGTCCGTCTTGGTTCAAAGAGATTGTCCACAAAATTAATATCTCGACTTATCGACTTTTGGCTCGCTGTATAGATAAATAATTTGCAAGGAAACTATATTGGTCAGTAACTTGCATCAGCCGTTTTCGTATACAAAAATGTGTGTGATTGACATCTATGCCTATTAAATACTGAGAAGATAAGAAAAGCAAGATTCTTTTCTTAAAGAAAAGGAAAGAATATGAAGTTAATACAAAAACTGTTGCAAACTGCTCACTGACTAAAATGACCTGCAATACATAAATCTCAGAAGTTAGAGGGCCTGACGAATTAGGAATGGCTTCAGCCAGACGATCCGAAGTGTGGAGAATATGGTGGTTTTCCTTAGTTATCTTCCTGTTTTGGCTTTCAGGCGCCCCCGTAACCTGCGTGACTTAATTGTCCGAGCAGAGGTTCCCCCTTTGGACTCTTCACCTCCTACCAAATTTGGTACATTTAAGTGTACCTCGAAATGCATTGTTTGCAAGACACATGTCAAGGAAATAGACTCTTTCAATGGACATTCTTCTGGAACTACCCACACGACCTATGGCTCTATCACGTGCACTACCTCAAACATCATATACCTCATCTCTTGTAGAGTTTGTCATATTCAGTATGTTGGCGAGACCAAAAACACCCTCAAAAAACGAATCTATGGCCATAGGTCTACTATCAAAACTGGTAAAATGGACACCCCTGTTGGGTATCACTTCAATCTCCCTGATCATTCGATATCAGACATGAGTGTACTGGGCATAGAATCACTTGGTCACCGTAATAATGCTGTCCGTCTTAGCCGTGAGAAAATGTGGATGAAGCGTCTTCGGACTATTCAACCACATGGTCTCAACATCCAGGAGGGTAATGACTAACACCATGCAGCTTTCTGATAATCCTTCTTTTGTGTTCAGTCCTTCACACTTCTCTCTTTGATCTTTCCCCCTATTGTCACTAATCCATACCCCACTCCTTGCCCTTCTCTTTGATCTTTCCCCCTCCTCTCATTAATCCCTACCCTACCCCCTGCCCTTCCCTTTGATCTCTCCCTACCAGCTTCACTCTTTGTCCTTTGTTTCTCATCCGTGTCCTATTCACTCTCCCCCCTTCCCTCGTGTACATGTATCTGTTTTGTCCTTGTCACTCTGCCTTTGAGAAAGGTCCTGCTAGGATCGAAACGTCAGGCCCACTCAATTTTAGAAAATGTTATTGATATATAATCACAAAACCTTTGCAGAGAGCAGATAACTATAGGCCTAATAATAAAGAGGAGAAAATAAAAGAATGGTAAATGTGGAAGAACTTGGAAAAAAGGTTGGGCCGATCCGGGAATCGAACCCGGGACCTCTCGCACCCGAAGCGAGAATCATACCTCTAGACCAACCGGCCGCGATAATGACGATTTCAAATCACGCCGTTTATTTCACATAGCATCTTTACTATACCTCACCGGAACCTCGGGTCCGTCTTGGTTCAAAGAGATTGTCCACAAAATTAATATCTCGACTTATCGACTTTTGGCTCGCTGTATAGAAAAAAATAATTTGCATGGAAACTATGAAAAAAAAATATTGATCAGTAACTTGCATCAGCCGTTTTCGTATAAGAAAATGTGTGTCAAGGTCGTGACGTGTCGATAAAGATGAAATGGTGTCCTTTTTTAATTCAAGATTGCCATGTCATATTTCATTTGATGCTTGTTGCACTCAACTAATTGTATTCAAATCATGGGCGCTTAGCGTAAAAGAGGTTGTCTGGCAACCTGATTCTATTCAGCAAGGATTTTCATGCTTTGCCTGTCAAGGAGACAGAGGCTTTTAGAAAGGCCTGGCTACGTCATGAACGTCGGGCCCCTCGGACCGTGATATGTAAATATCTGCACCTTTCTCTGTCTTTAACAAAATATCTGCTGGCATTGAAACTTAGGGCCCTATTTAAGAGTCTGGAGATTTAAAAAAAATTAAAACTAGGGACATTCTTGTAATTAAGTAAGCAATCAGTAAAATAATGTAATTTTTATAATTGGTAAGGAAGTGCGAAAAGGAAATTCACACTTAATTGGTATAACACTATACTTTGGAGGAGATAACAGTTAATGTACAGCTTTAGCGTATAGGTTTTCCCTTCCGAAAATTTGGCATTTTGGTTCCAACACAGGTGAATGTCATGACTGTGCTAACATTTTTAGCAATCTAATTGCACACAGTCCATATCAGTATAGAGTCATAGGCCTATACACAAAAAGAAAGCCTTGATCGGGCTAAATAACTGCTGCAATAATTTCGGGACCCATGAAAATTCAAAAACCATTCCATGAGTTACAACCCTGGCAAATCTGCGCCTATGCATTGGTATGTAAAAAAAAAAATCAGTGGCAATATTAATAGATTTAGGCGGGGAAAAAAGTCGGGCCGGTCCGGGAGTCGAACCCGGGGCCTCTCGCACCCAAAGCGAGAATCATGCCACTAGACCAACCGGCCTCTTCGGACAACTTTTTGCAACAAACTGTTTATGACATGAAGTCATTTCCCTATACCACGCCTGCATCTAGGCGTTGGCTTCAGCCAATGGAAGCGCCCACAAGTTTGCCGACGTGGCTATTTTTTGTGGGCGCGTGGACGCGCTGCGTGCTTTTGAATTATTCATGATGCGGACCTGGTATCCGTCGCGTGCCAGGCCAGCGGTCAAGGTCTCACTACGCGGACCAGCGAAGCACGGGCACGAGTTGCCGAATGTGGCACGTGGCAATTGGCCTGTCATTTCCTTGGTAGCTCCATACTACCTCCTTGGTATACCTTATCTGAAAACGTGGCCACAAGAAATCCGATTGAGACTGCCGCCCCGAACTGTTATCAGAATTCCTGTACTACAGTGTATTACCATCACAGGCCGACTCGATGAAAATGTGTGAAAGTAGGGGCCTATAGGCCTACTGTGCTTTTCACAGCGACATGAAATTAAAAAGTTGTCCTTGCTGGTAAACATGCACGATTGCAGCATCCTTGCTCTATGCACTTACCAAAGAGTTACATGATAGGTCTACTTTATCTTTCCTTGTTTCGTACACATGCACCAGAATAATCATAATAGGTCAAAAAAAAAAAAAAAGGAAAAACTGACATTGTGCTCTAACGTGCATGTTACCGCATGCACCCACTCACCGCAAACCTCATAATCAGTACATCCGCCATGCAAAGCTTGAATTACGTAAGACTTATTTAGCATTTAGGTGAATGCAAAGCTAATTGAAAAAATGGCAAAGAAAATTTGGACTGGTCCGGAACAGTGCTCTTCCATCTGAGCTATCCAGCTCTTAGATGGTGGCCTTCCCAACTAATCCTTTCCGGGGTGGGAGTGGCCAGTCAGAAGCACTTCAACCTCGAACCGATTTTGTTTTTGTTTAGATGAATGCAATTTATAAAGGATGAGTATATCTAGCACACATCTAGAATATAAAGCTCTATACGTGTTTATTACTATAGCATTTACCACGATCTATATTGTGGTCTATATTGTATCGGTCAACGAAAAGATCTGACTGACATAGGCCGATATCATGGCCTATACCAAAAAATCCTGCGTTCTCGGGTATAAGTAGAATTCTATTATACCCGGCCGTACCGTATGCAGACATTGCAGTATAGGCCTACATACATGCGCGTGCGTCTCAGGATTCTGTAGTCGGGCCAAAGGCGGCTTTCAATTTGTACTGTACGTAGGCCGTAATGTTTCTGTCGGTGAATTGACAATGGGAGATGGATCATGGAGGTAGTTAATTAAGCAATAAGCTTGTTGCGCCAGACACTCTGCGGTAGAACCACAAACACCCACTCACAAAAGAGACTAACACCTTGCGTGGTGACTAATGTCACTTTATATCTACACATGTACTTATAACCCTTAATAAGATAAGATTTGAAGGTTTGCCAAGTGGAAATACCAAGTAGGAGGTTTGCGGTTACACCATGTATACATTTAAGAGGGGTATATCTCTGAAAAGAGCCGGTAACTCAACGTTTCGGGTAGTGTACACTCTGCCCGTCGTCAGGAGACCAACGATGGCTCTTTTCAGAGCCATACTCCTCTGAAAAGATGAATGATGCGCACGCGGTGTCGCCGCAAACCTTCTCCTTCTTAAAATCCTTTTGTCAATTCCCTTTGCATCTCTTTGAAGTTTTCCTTTGAACAATCCCTGTTTGAATTCCTGCCGCTTATCGTATACCCTTTGATGTAACCCGGCTTTCCTCCAATTGTCCATCTTCTCTCGTTGTATCTTTCTTCTTTTCCCTCCCCTTCATAATAATGATTATGTGTTTGTCCTTGTCATTCTCGAAACACCAGGCCCCCTCTCCTTTCTTTTCAGATGCAAATGCGCATTGATTTCCCCGTGGGGAATTAACGCAAAATGTTTGCCTAAACATTGCTGTATATTTACCAGTGACCTTTTCGCAGGCTTGATGAATTCTATACATGAAGTTAATACAAAAACTGTTGCAAACTGCTCACTGACTAAAATGACCTGCAATACATAAATCTCAAAAATTAGAGGGCCTGACGTTTCGATGTTAGCAGGACCTTTGCCTTTGAGAAAGGTCCTGCTAGGATCGAAACGTCAGGCCCTCTAATTTTTGAGAATTCTATACATGTTGCACATGCAACACCACAGACATTGTGACTCAATTTGACTAGCCCTACGCGACCCCAAACAAATTCAACAAATTGCAACAATCCGTTATTTTGTACCATCGACTTATAGTCTTTACTTGCACATCATCCATCTCCACAAATATATAACGCTTACAGAGTATTTCATCAAATCACTAAAAGTGCATTAATTATGATATAATAAACAGGGTGGATCTTTGGTGAGGCAAAACATAGCAAAACATAAATGGGAAAAAATAATGAAAAATGGCAATGACAACTTTGACTGGAACAAAATTTGCACCAGAGACCACTGCTTTTGAGTACCAGTGCTCTTACCATTCTGTAAAGACTCTAGTTGACTATATTTGGGAAGGCCACCATCTAAGGGCTTGATAGCTCAGATGGTAAGACTAAGAGCACTGGTATGCATTACCAGAGGTATCGAGTTCAAGTCCCTGTCCAGTCAAAGTTTTCTCTGTCATTCTTCAATTTGATGCAAATTTTTCAATTTGTTGGAACATTGCGAGAATATTAGCTCATTAATGACAAAACCATTCAATTCATCAAACATTAGCCAAATTTCAGTGAAAGTAAAGGGGAAAATTACTAGGATTTTTTGTAAACAATTTGAACAATTGACACATACAATTTGACTGGACCAGGTCTTGAACCTGAGACCTCTGTCTTAGTGAAAAGCCCTAGCTAAATTTTCTCAAATACAAATCTAAAAAATACTGTAAACGAATTGTGAACATCCTTGCCAAACCTTTGGAGAAAGGTCCTGTTTCAATAAAAAAAAGTCATGCCCCCAAAGTTTGGGCATTTGAGTATCGTTGGTCATAGGTTATTAGAATTGTTAATTAAGCATTATGTAACATTATTGTATTATTTTTAATATGGAAAATATGCATCAGACTATCTTACATTTCACTCTTTTTATTTAAAATATTCTCGATCATGATATCAAATTTGAAGACACAACTGTAGAAATAGTTTTCCGCCAGCAAAAAGGTTGCCACTAGGATATATTCCCATGAATTGGGAAGATAGAAAAAAAAAATCATCAGACAAAACAATTAATACACAATCTTTTAAAATGATTGCAAATATTATACCGGAAGACTGACATGTGATAAAGCTGCATGCATAGTACTTATAATGAACATTAAATATTGACAGTACATATTTATCTCTGCTGGTTGCCAAGGGTGGGTCGTTGTCAAGGGAGAGTGGTTGCTAGGGAATGATAGTTGTTATTGTCAAATATATCATCTGAGATTATGTCATATTGCATGAAAATTGAGGAAATTACAAGTTAAGTGATTTCCAGCAAATGAAAAGCTGATTGGTAACTCTCTTTTAACGAGAATCACTTTTGCACAAACGGTATTATTTTATAATTGGCTTTCACAGGCACATTGTCCTTGTACATTACATTACATTAAGCGCTTAACAAATGTGCCTGAATTAACCAATCCTGAAAGACAAAACCTCATTAGAATGATATTCACAGCACCAATCGCAAAAATTAGATTCAAAAGTCACAGGCATCGGGTGAGACTTAAAGGCCCTATACAACATTGGTTAAGGTCAAAAGATTGCCACAGTTTGTGTTTTAAACCATTGAACATTCCAACAAAGCAATCCTGCGAAGGTTTTAGCTCAATTGGTAATCTGAGAAAGTAGCAAAATGCAAAAACTGTCACGGTTTTCGCGCAGTTCAGTATAGTGTAAGAAATACTTTATTACTTGTGAGTAATAAACTATTTGTTGATGTTTAAGTGAAGATTTCTTGAAAAGTACATCATCCCAGACCGTAAGATTTCAACATGAGGTTCTGTCATGACCATCTACAAACTGTGAAATCTGTGGACATCGATGTTTTCCGATCTTCCCAATGTTGTATTGGGCCTTAAAGGTGGTAATCTGATGATGACCAAGCTAGACTTTTTGTGGTGTTATCCACTTTCTACCGGGTCCTCCGTATTTGAAGTACTGGTGTGCCAGGCCCTCCGCATCAGACACCACTACTGTCCACAATTTTCTTAACCAAGACTGACCAAAAAGTATGCAGCATGACAAAAGCCACGCAGACGTCCAATTGTGCCAGGTTTGACTCACTTTAACACAGTGTTTTTAGAACCACACCTCTTCTTTGAGAGACCTTATACATGGTGTCACCGCGGTGACACCATGTATTAAAGAAGAGGTGTGGTTCTGAAAAGAACCCGAGTGGTAACTCGACGTTTCGACCAGTATGCTCTGGCTGTCATCAGGAGAATGTGACCTCTTCTTTGAGAGACCTTATACATGGTGTCACCGCAAACCCTCCTATATTGTTTCACCCACCATGCAGAGCCTTAAGTCTTATTTATTTAACACAGTGTACTCTTCTCAAAGGTTTTAGAGGGCCTGACGTTTGGATCCTAGCAGAACCTTTCTCAAAGGCCTTTCTCTTTGCCTTTGAGAAAGGTCCTGCTAGGATTGAAACGTAAGGCCCTCAATTTTTGAGATGAATGTATTGCAGGTCATTTTTATTCAGTAATTTTTATTAATATATTTACAGTGTACTCTTGTTGAGTTCTTTCAAAAGTATTTGTTGAGTTTTGAAAAAAAAATGGCACAATATTCGAAAGGCACCTGAGTGGCGGTCATGGGGACTGTGAAAAAGTGGCCCCGGCATGAAGTGGGTCAAAAAGTGAGGTATCCCATCAAAGTGGGCGTCTCTGTGTCCTCGTATCCCCTGTCCTTCTGGGCGAAGGTCCAAGGGACACTCACGTAATCAGCGGGTCGGTCATCGCCCCGGCGGTCACCCTAAGGTGGCAGGGGACTCGCATGGCCAGACGGAGACTCTCTAGTCGGTTCCGATTGAAGCCCCTGTCCCAGAAGGGCAGGACGCAGAAGACCTGGGAAAAACAAAAAGGGGAAGGAAGTTAATACACAAACTGTTGCAAAACTGCTCACCGACTGAAATGACCTGCGATTTCTAAATCTCAAAAGATAGAGGGCCTGACGTTTTGATCCTAGCAGGGCCTTTCTCAAAGGCAAAGAGAGAGGTCCTGCTACGATCAAAATGTCAGGCCCTCTAAAAAAAGGGACAGAACGGGGGGGAAACAAAACACTGGAAAAAGCCAATGCATCTCAGCCTTACAGTCAAACGTGCAGTCGGATTTCCCCCAAACACATCGTACATTACCACTAATCGCAAGACAATGAGCGATGCACAGAAACCATATGGCCTATTTACATCTTACGACGGGTTTATCAGTCATAATTTGGGAGGCCACCATCTAATAGCTGGATAGCTCAGATGGTAGAGCACTGGTACGTTAGTCCAGAGGTCTCGGGTTCAAGTCCCGTTCCAGTCAAAGTTTTCTTTGCCAATTTTTCAAATTGTTCAAAAGTTCCCAGTCAGTTTTTCCTTGGTTTGTTTGAATAGTCATAAGTTGAGTTAGGATAAATAGTAAGGCTTTGTGAAATCCAACCCTGGATTCATCCTAAACCATTCTTGTAGGAAAACAAAGTGACTCAGTGTATAAGAAGGTATCGTTGCTTGTAATCTTACCGAGTTGAAGAGGAAGCAGAGAGGGAACCAAGTAGGCAGGAAACCGCTGCTAAAGGACAGACACTGCCAATGGAAAGAGGGCAGATAGGGGATTAGACTCAGTCAGTACTGACTGAATGCAAAGTCACCTCTTTAAAGAAGAATGAAACCCAGAGAAAATAGTTGGCTTATCTCTTTGGTTGATAAAACCAACCTACTATTACCCATGTGCAACTCACCTACGAGTTTCATAAAGAGGGAAAAATAATGGAATTCGGTGGTCGAATTCGCGTTCCCTCAACCCGCCATGCTTTCGAAATTCCCGGAAGGTCACTGCGGGGGTATGACATCACGGCGGAGACGACCCTGTCTGATTGGTCAGTTAGGCTTGTTCAATCATTTTAATTTAAACTACAAATATTAATCAACATTTAAAAAAGAATTATACCTCAATGTGTGAGAAAATAATCTTATAATCCTTTGCAGATTTATTGTTTTTCGCTTTGGTCTTTATTTGAATTATTCTTGGGGATTGCGTATAGTCTTGATCTACAAACACTTTCACGGCTTCCTGATTGCATACGTAGCACGGACTGTACATGTACAGTGCACGTACAATGTACACGTTGTGTACTACATGTAATGTACAGTACATGTACACACTACTAGTACTACTGTACTGTACACGTGTACAATGTACACGTTGTCCTACTTGTAATGTACTACTGTACACGTGTACATTACGTTGGTATCTGTAACAAAATAAACGCTGCGCAATTTTGGTTCTCTGTTTTCTTGATCTTCGCCGAATGGCGCCCTGTTATAACAGCTAAACAAGTAGGCCTAAAATAACTTATACACCAGGGGCTGAGTTTAATAAAGGTCCGACAACTATGACTGGGAGCCCACTGTGTCCGGCTTTTGTTTCAGCTCGCGTAATTTTAATAGGAAAATACGAGAAATGATTCAAGAGATGGTCGATGTTTTGGAGAGATTTCAGTTGTACACGTTAGCGAAGCTGTGTGGAGCTTAGTGGGGGTCAGGGGTCATGCACTTCCCAGCGTATGCTATGCACACAATAGCGCTGGGTGACAGGAGTTGCGGTCAGCGACCAGGGAATAAACAGTGTGGGCGACTGGAGTCGCGTTCCGATAACGTGTAAATTAGGCCTAGCTCCATGTTCTTGTTGCAGCACAAATAAAAATACGGCACGGTACGTATATATATCCCCCCTTCTTCCTCCATGGTAATTGGTACAATACATGTATATCCATGGAGTTTACCCTCCATGAGTTACAGATAAGCGGTCTGCGAGAAAGACTAGGCAGAACGTGCATGTGAGAAAAATCACGCTAGGACCGAAACGAAAACATACATCAAAAGTCGATCGTATCATACAGGAAAAACATCAAAATTAACTCAGCTTTCTGGATTCCAATGCGGCAATTCGTGAAGCTGTCGATGAACGTGATGCCACCGCTGGTCGATGTGAAAATACTGAAGGAACGGCATGTTCTTTCAGTATATTTCTCGGCTTCGAGCCGGTGAGTTTGGCCCGCAAGTCAACCTCGATCCCAACTCCTCCGTGAAGTGATCGCTACAAATCACGTCATTTCGACTATATTTGTAGCCGACATTGAGAAATGTTTCTACTTTTATGGCCGCAGCCCACTTCCCAAACAACTCAGATCTCTTGGCCTTGTTAGGAACTGCATGGACAGATTTCCCTAGCTTTTTTCCGCTGGCATTGTTACAACCAAAAGCCTGGCAGTACACTATCGTTCATGCTCGCGAGTGTATACAAACTGCACGCAGTATACATGTGTTGTGTACACACATGTTACTTGTAGGGATACGTCCGTCCTGGCCAATGCGGGGGTAGCCCGTCATTATGTCATACCCCCCGCAGTGACCTGCCGGGAATTTCGAAAACATGGCGGGTACAGGGAACGCGAATTCGACCACCGAATTCCATGATTTTTCCCTCTTTATGAAACTCGTAGGTGAGTTGCACATGGGTAATTGTAGGTTGGTTTTATCAACCAAAGAGATAAGCCAACTATTTTCTCTGGGTTTCATTCTTCTTTAATGTTTCTCACCCCATCGCATCTAACCCCATTCACCTCACTTTGACCAATCATAGAAACATCCCGTCCATTTCACAACACATTCCCCTCACCATAACCTACCTTGTCTCCCCTCATCCCATCTATCACTTCACCTCATCCAACCTTACCACACTCACCGCACCACACCTCATCCCATAACATTTCACCAGACCTCATTAAACCCTACCACACCTGACCAAATACTACCTTACCTCAACCCGTCTCATCAAATTCCTCAACAAATCTTTTCAAACCTCAGAAAACAACACCTTACCTCACCTTTCCTCACCTCGCCATACTCTACCTCACCTCAATCATCTCGCCGCACCCTACCTGACCATACTTAACCAAGTATAACTTCCCTTTAACCTACCTCATCTCATCCCACTCACCAAATCTCATCTCACCCCACTTCACCTCACCACACCGCATCCAAGCCAACCTCATCGCTGCTCAGTCCTCACCAAACCTCGACCCACCCCTCCTCATTTTGCCACATCCAACCTCACCTTATCCATTCCCACTCCTTCTCTGCTCACCTCTGCTCTCCAAACCTCGCCCCACACCATAAGACCCCACCATTTTGCTGAAGGCAGGCTTGTCGAGACTCGAGTCTTACCTCAGCCTCTGTTCCCTGCACCTGGCCATGCTTGAACTCAATCTCCACCACGTCCAGCCACTCCGCTTTGGTCCAATTCAGAACCTGAACTTTGAACTTCTCCCGATCCACCTACGAAGCGTGAAAACAACAAAAACCCCAACTGGAACTAAAAAAATCTGCCATAGAGAAAGGTAATACTGAAACCAATATGTCAGGCCCTCCAAATCTTTGGAACTAGAAATGTTACTGGGGCTATGCATTCAAGCAAGAAAATCTCAATAAGTCAAATCTCAAGGGAACAGAGACAGCCGCTACTGCTAAAGCTATGAGTGTAAAGCATATCTGTCTGCAGTAGAGTACCATTGGAGGTGCACTGGCAACATGCCACAACCATAAGCCACAGAAGCTGCCGGTTTCAAGAAACTTCAAATGTTGCGTACGTAACATTTTGCTGCCTTCGCTAGATATTGCTGAAAAGAGCCATTGTGGCGCAAGACTTACGCAACAATTGTCAGATTTGTAACTTACGCAACTTTTCTTGAAATCGGCTGCAGGGCAGTGGGCACTGAACTCTCTCTCCCAACCTCGGCCCGGCCTATGCCATTACCTTGCTGATGACGTACGTGCTGTCGCTGGGCTGCTTGAGAGTCTGCACTCTATCCACAGCCTGCATCAGCTCCTCCACACAGGCCCCGGGCTGGGTGTCCGGGCAGGACCACCTGCATGGCCACAAAAAAAAAAGGCCAGAGACCAAAGGCCAGAGGTCAGACAGAGCTCACAATCTCACAGAACTGAGGGATGGACAATGAACTAGGCTCGGTCAATCGTTGCTTGTGCCCAGTTCCTGGGGCCTTTTTCTTCCAAACACGGCTATGGCTTCAACTCTGTTATAAATCCGAAAGCTGAAAACACAGGCAGGAGTTCTTAGTTGAAGTTGAAGATTTGGATCCTCTTTCAAAATGCAGTATGACATTAAAAAACAAAACCAAAGGCCTTCCATCCTGATGCCTTGTACTTTAAAAGAGATGGAGAGACGAGAGAGTGACCGAGAAAGGGAAAGACAGAGAGAGAAAGGGGGTAAATACAGAGCCAGAGACAGAGGGGGAGATAGAGGGATAAAGAGAGAGGAAGGGAGAGGTTAGAGAGAGGGAGAGAGGTGGAAAGTGAGAGTGAGAGAGAGAGAGAGAGGGAGAGAGGTGGAAAGTGAGACTGAGAGGTAAGAGAGAGGGAGGGAGGTGGAGAGTGAGAGAGAGAGAGGGGGGAGAGACACTGAAAGGGTTCAGCAACAGTGGGAAGAGGTAGTGGCGAGAGTTGGGAATACTTTTCCCTGTGGCTGTGGGCACGGTTGACCCCCGGTATCCACATGGCAGGCCGCAACGCCGCCTGGACCGGGCCCTGCCAGGAACTCAGGAAGAACACCATCGCCGTCCGGCCACCTAGTAACTGCTAGCCTCCCAGCTGTGCTGTGGTCCCTATTTGCTGCTCTTTCTGGAGAGCTAGAGCGGCGTCATCATTCGGCCAACAGCGTCCATAGAAATCTTGGCTCCCTCTGCAGATGAAAACAAATAAATTAACAATAAATGTACAGCTGACTGGTCTAGTCTTTGCCGGGTTTGGGGCACCAGCCAGAAGCATTCAACCATTAAGTTTAGCTGCAGTATTATATATCCAGGGATCATGCCCCCACTTTCATTCAGATGAAAACAACCAATTGTTTGTAAACCTGGCTACAGCAGCTCGGGGATCACACTGATGCAGTGGATGCAGTTTTTTTTCCCAATTCAAGTCAAACAAGCATTGAAGGAAAAACGGACCTGGAACTTTTGAACAAATTGAAAAATTGGCAAAGAAATCTTTGACTGGACCGGGATTGGAACCCGAGACCTCTGGTTTTGAGTTTGGACATCAGCCATTACTCTATAAATATGTACTTGGTTATTATTCAAAGTCAATAGCATTTTACCTGAATAGCAGTTTACATCTATTCTTAGTTTACTGTCAGGTTAGGAATAGGAATACCTTTGTTTAAACTGTCAGTGTTACTAACTGTGGTACTAATTAGTTTTGTACTAACGAGTTTTGAGATTATCTGTCGCTAGTGCGACAGATAATCTCAATAACTCGTTTAAGGGGAGCTCCTACTAGTAGTAGTACTACTACTTACTAGTAGTAGTACTACTACTGTACTACTACTAGTAGTAGTACTAGCGGCCCAGTAAGTGGGACTACCTTCCTCCATGCTATTTGAATGATGTACTGGGCCGCTAGGACTCAGTAGGAGCTCCTCTGAAAGTAACGATTTGTGTGTTGATCTGTCGCACTAGAGCGACAGATCAACACACAAATCGTTACTTTCAGAGGAGCTCCTAGCAGCCCAGTAAGTGGGACTAGCTATAAAGTATAATGCATAATTATATTCCCATGCGTATGCATAAATTACCATCCCGTATACTATATGCAAGGAATCACGAGCTCAACTTCGGTGCAGAAACTTACACTCGCCCTGCAATGCAAGTTCTGTAACTTTGGGAGAATGGCAGCAAGGAGCGCTGTTGTGTATTCGTATTTCTAATTCGGCCTCCTCCCTTGTTCAGTTTTTGCACATGTCCATGGAAATGTACTTCCAAGATCCTCCAGTTCCAAGGAGGCCCGTAAAAACAATATTTACAATGTTTTGGAGTTTGTTACGATTGGTTTAGACTGGATACCTGTCCACGTCAGTTTCATGAAATAAAAGCATGTCGAAGGTATTAAAAAAAATCGTTTATTAATATTTCAACTTAAATTAATCATTTAAGACATTATAATATATATGAAGTGTTTACAGTAGTTTTTAATCATTTTGTATTCCCGTTTTACCCATGTATTGGTGAAGGATAGGATGTTAGTTGATTTTGTAAGTCTGGTACCTTTTCCTTGAAACGCAGGCGGCGTTAAGTTACCAGCTGAGTGTTATGTAACTCTACAGTTGCCAGTCTGTTTCTACTCAAAAAGAAAAAGGAAAGAAAAAGTGCGTTTCTCAAAATGAATGCTTACGCCATTACAATACATTATTATTTTATTCGCCAGGAATTACTTCTGCGATTTTCCCCCGTCTTTTTTCTCCGTATTTAATGAGTAACAGTCAATTACGTTGGAAACAGCGCTGAGAAGAATTATGGAGGAAGAGTTTCATTACTGTGTGATTGAGAAACATAATTTTTCTCCCTGTACTGCATGTGATCTGGGCATAGCCCATCCCACTATTTTTTCCTTGGCAGACGACAACCTTGTTCCTGAAAACAGAGGCCTCCACTCGCCATGACGTGCTCAGATGCTTGGATGTAAATTGCCTTCGTCTTGAGCAACCGAGGTTTTCTTTTCATACGTTGTTTCCACTAGAGAAGAGGAGTTGTTGTTACTGCTGCTAGAGTGCTAGTGCTTCAGACAGTGTGCTAGTACTAGCTGTGCTACTTGCTAGTCTCTTTTTTTGGTCCAAGACTCCGTTTTTTGTTTGACGTTGTACAGGGTAAGTCGGGTAAGAAAATTCAACATGATGTATCCTCCAATAATCGGTTTTCGACGATATAAGGACTTTTCTTCAAACTGAACAATGCGGACGAAAGTTTCACACTAAAAGAGGTCCCAGTCACTTTCTCCACACCACAGACTATTACTTATTAGAATAATCATAGAGAAGGTTGATCAAGCCAAGTCACTTCCGTAAGATTACCCGGTTTTGTTGACGTCCGCGGCGCACCGCGCAGTAAGCATCGTCACCTATTTTCGTCAGTGGTGTTTAGTAAGGTGTCCCAGTGTAGCCAAACGCAAAATAACTTCTTAAAATAACTCAAAATGCTGTGTGACACTGTAAAATTCTTCCCTGTATGTTTTTTTGTGTTCATCTTTGTTTTTGTTTTTCCACACTGCTTCTCACACTTTCCTCAAATCATTCATAATTTATGCTTAAAACGTATTGGTCTGGTTGATGTCTTCTTTTGTGACGTTTAAAAAAAACTCCACAATCCTCTTTCTCGCTGCTTTTTCAGTTATGACCTTTCCCAATGTCACTCCAGAGACACATTTCCTCCTTCTTGGTACTTTCTCTAGCTGCCCTTTTATTTTTTTCATTTAAAAAAAAAGCCTATTGGGCCATGTTACTTTTTGTCTTTAAATAATAATAAAAAATAAATTTAAAAAAATATATAAGCGAGACGCCCTATAGGAGGCTCCATAGTTTTTACCCTGAACGGACTGCCTCAAGTTGCGTGATATATTTTTTTTCTACGGATGTTGGGGTTTGTTATGGTACACTCAGATTTTTTTTAGGACCAACAATAAAGAAAACTGGAGCTTCGAAGCAACTGCCAATTTTGTACCTAGGAAAATAGACCCCAAAAGAGCAACTTTTTGAATAACACGAGTTTGGCCTACTGGAAAAGCCTTAAATTTCCACATTTTCGGTGACGGACAAGAGCAGGAAACCAACTGTAAGATACGAAGTCTAAGATCGTTATACGGAGCTGTTTTCATAGTGCGATGTGAGTTAGAAGGCTAAGCGTC
This sequence comes from Luidia sarsii, assembly GCA_949987565.1. Taxonomy (NCBI): domain Eukaryota; kingdom Metazoa; phylum Echinodermata; class Asteroidea; order Paxillosida; family Luidiidae; genus Luidia; species Luidia sarsii. The sequence continues at coordinate 15,531,576 of OX465105.1, forward strand.
GAAATCGTGTAGCGTCGAAAACGGGGGTTCCCACGATATTGATTGTTATTAAGAAAACACGTATGCCAACTGCTGTGCTGGTACAGTGGTACTAGTACTAGTACTAGTACTAGTACTAGTAGTACTAGTAGTAGTAGTGGTACAATTGAATGAAATGGAAATGTAACAATAATTAGTGTTTTTTTGCATTCATCTTACAAAGAGCAAACGTTGAAAAACTCTGTCTGCCCAGCTCTAGGCACTAGACTAGACTAGTGTAATTACTATTTATTAGTAATGGTACCTGGCTCTCTTTCTGAGCTGGGGAAGGTCGAAAGGCGGCAAGGAAAGGAACTGGGCACCCTACCTCATCATGCAACGGCTGTGTTGTACAGTGTGCTTCTCATATAAGGCATATCCCATAATCTAATGTATGTATTGTAAGGAAGTGTATATTCACCCGGCAACGGCATTCTTCCTGGAGGTCATTCTAGTTGCAGTATGAGGGTGTTACGATTACCGCAACTATAGAGCCTGGGTCACTCCTGCTAATGACTAGCTGCGGTAACCACAACTCACATCCTCCCGAGGGTCAATGAGGATGAGAGTTACGGTTACCGCAACTAGCTAATGACGTCATGTTATAGTTATGCATATTCATGAACACTCTTTACTCTGATTGGCCGACGTCAACGAGTATAGAGCATACACGAATATGCATAAACATTATGTAATGACAATTGGCCAATCAGACTAAGGGACCGGCAGAATAGCTTTGCGGGAAGAGTGCCGTTGCCGGGCGAATATAACCTGCCTGTATGTAATGATTGATAGCCTGGGACATTCTTCACCTTTTGCTCCCAATATGAGAACCCTTTCAGGTACCCGCAATCTTCCATAAATTTTGCTGAGCACTCAGTTTTATTGACGACGATGGTGTACCTATTTGATTTCAAAACAGAGGTTGTCCCCCCCCCCCACAAGTGTGCTGAATCAGACCATTGACCATCACCCCCACCGCCATGAACTTCTCCTCCACCAAGAAGAAGCGCGGCTTCCACCTGAAGGAGTCGGAGCTCCTCTGCAAGAATGGATGCGGTTTCTACGGCAACGTGGCCTGGCAGGGCTACTGCTCCAAGTGCTGGCGGGAGGCCTGCCAGAAGTCCCGTCAGGCACAGATCGAGAGCGACGCTCTACTGGCTCGCAAGTAAGTCCGAGTCACGAGTTACGAGTCCTTTACTTAGGTCCAGTCTTGTGTCCGACTCACAAGTCACCTTCAACATTAGGCCAAATAAAAAAAATCCAATTTGTTTATATCCTAACTTTTTGAAAAAGGGAGGGTGCGGGTTTTTTTTTCTTTTTTTTTTCCCCTTTTCCAAACCAGTTTCTCTAATGACGGTAGTCTAATTTCCAGTTGTTTTTAAGTACGGTACGATATGTAGGCTGTGCATGTATGAGGTTCAATGGCTGGAAACAGCGAAAATCCTTTTTTGAAACCAATTATTAAATAAATAAATTGACGCGGCAACAAAGAACGACGTAGGCGGGATGTGAAACTAATAATTTGGTTTACTTGGCCTTAAATTCCATACAGTATAATTCCCAAGTTGTGAGAGGGTTTTTATTGAATCACATTTACTAGTAAAAGGCACACTCGAGTCTGATGAGTGGGAGTCATGAGTCATTTAGGTTCGTGTCCCAAGTCTGGGTCACCCCTAGCATTCACTTTCGTACCGTTTTGGAAACCGGTTTCCCGATTTTGGAGCAGTTGGTCTCAAATCACATATCCTTGTGCATTAATAGGCACGCTTGGATTATCCAAAAGAGTTGTAAAGGAAAATGGCAAGATGAAATCATTTCATCAAGCCATGTGACTCAGTACTGTTTATAAAGCCGCCAACTAGTGATTGCAGTCTATCATAATGTGTACGAGTATGGCAAACAATTTTTTTTCGAGTCAAGTCGAGTCCGAGTCAAAGTCTGAGTCAGAAGGTCCAAGTCATAAGACTATCTCTCTCACTGACCTCTGCATAGGGCTAACCACTTTTAGCACAGACTTCAAGCCAATAGAGAGCATTTTGCATCAAATTAATTTTTAACAAGGAAGCTGCTACTACTGAAATGAAAGCGGTATATATTTTATGCTAATCAAGCACCAGTGAAATCTGTGTCTAACCGGCCCCTGGAAATGGTGGTTAGTTTCCATCAGAGCGATTTCTGAGAGAAGAAGATGTTTGTTCTCAAGCAGTTCTATGAAGGCAAAGAGCAGCCCAGAACAGAGTGTGATGGTGAAGGGTGGTCGACGGCCTGTGCTCCACTGAGAGCGATGGGCCTTAGTACTAGCAGTAGTTCTATGAAGCAGGGGCATTTTTTCCACGACAGTGGGAGCCAGTGGGAGCTCACTTCTCTGTGAGACCAACTGAGCAGTGCGGGATTTTGAATGACAGCACTCTGGTCGTCTCGCAGGATCGCGGACAGGGAGCGCGCCCAGTCCTTCCCGTCGGCCGCACCCCAGGCCCAAGGCGAGCAGCTGGCCTTTGACAAGTTTGAGGAGAAGAAGAAGCAGCACTCGTCCACCCGCAGCAAGGCCGTCAAGACCTTCTTCGGCAAGACGGCCAAGAGTCCCAGCAAAGGTGGGCAGTAATTGCACATGATAATAACAGTGCTAAATGCGATCTTAGTGTGCGCTAAAGCATCACGAAGGTGTTGAAAAACCTTCGGACAGCCCTAAGAAAATTGATCAACAAATTTATGTAGGGTACCAAGAAACTGAACGACACGAAATCCAGACATGATGTTTAACAAAGATTTAATGAAAGCTGGGATGTGATTCCGGGAGATATACGGCAGTTAATGGTTGAATTGCTTCTGACTGGCACCCCCACCCCGACAAAGACTACTTGACTATTAGGGAAGGTCACCATCTAAGGGCTGGATTGCTCAGATGGAAGAGCAGTGGTACGTTAATCCAGAGGTCTCGGGTTCAAGTCCCGGTTCAGTCCAAGTTTTCTTTTGGATTCGAAAATTGTATCACAGATATAACATGATGTTTGCGTCGAGGATAATGTAATTCAAGTCAGTCAGCAGTTTGCAACATTTTGGCATGTATTATTTGTTGTTGTTTTATTTGGGTTTGACAGAGGTGCTCCCCCAGCACCCACCCCTTGAGCGCAAGCACAGCTCGGAGAGCCAGAAGGCCATGGGCGACTTCATGGAGTTCCTGAAGCTCCTCAACCGTCCGGCCGCCCAGGAGATCAACAAGCATTGCCGGGTCTTCGTGGAGCGCATTCAGCGGGGGCCGCCGGCTCCCATCGAGGAGCAGTCGGAGCTGGTCCAGGACTTCTACGCCGCCATCGGCGAACGGATCAAGACCCACGTAGCGTTCAAAGGTAAACTGGGCAAAGGTAAATAACCTCCCTGTTTTGATTTTTTTTTAGGGTCGTCAGTCATCCGCCTCTTCAGCTGGCCATCTCATTGCGTCCTCATCCCTTCTTTCCTAGGAGGGCTGCTTTAGAACTTCAGAAGACCAACTGTCAGTCATCCGCCTCTTCAGCTGGCTATCTCATTGCATTTTCATCCCTTCTTTTTCCAAGGAGGGCCGCTTTAGAACTCTCCACCTCCTCGAGGCTCTAGGAGGAACCGACTGTCGATCATCTGCCTTCTTCCATCTCCTCTGTTCTTGTCCAAGGAAGGGCATCCTCGAAACTCTCTGCCTCCTCGTGATTTGTGCTCGAGAATGTACCAACTCTTGGTCACTCATCAGACTTTTTCAGTCACAGAATATGGAGTCTGAGTCCATGTCTGAGTCCTGAGCCACATCTTTCGAGTTCGAGTTCCGAGTCATCCAGGTCGAGTCCTGAGTCAAAAACGGAGCCACGAGTCGCCTTGATATGAAATACTCTGTTGGAAAAAATTACAAGACTGTCATCCACCTCTTCTGCTAGTGATCATTGCATCATCCTTGCTACGTGATGCCATTATGTTGCTTCAAAACACTCTCTTCCTCCTCAAGATTTGTGCTCGAAGACGACCAGCTGGCTCTCATCTGCCCTCTTCCATCTCCTTGCATCGTCCTTGCCCCTGTGCCGTCCTCCGTGGCTTCTCTTCCGAGGAGGGAATCTTCCCCTCTTCCCTGCCGGTCGTCATACTGCTTCATCTCTTCTAGATGCGTTGTTGTCCAATGCTCGTTTTCACAAAGAAAACTCTCTAACTTCTCGAGATTTGTTTGTTTGTTTCAGGTCATTCTCATCAGCAAGCATTCGCAAGCAGTGAACAAAGTAACAAACATCATCAACATGATAATGTTGCCCTCATCATTGCAGTAACCCTTACCGTGCATCATACGGAGCAAGAGAGACTTTGGTTACTCTTTCTTAATCTCTTGAAGAAAGTGAAATTTGATGATTGTTTTTTTGTTTTTATTTGGAAAAAATGTGGCGAAACCTGCCCCAATCCAACCGCCATTCGGCCTTTGAAGGACGCCCTCTCTTGACAATGGTATGCAGGGTCATGACCATCAGCCCAAAGTGAGCGTACATGTAGCTGGTATCGTGCAACATCCAAAAACATCACCATCAAATTGTCTATAAAGCAAAACCGTGCCGCCGTTTTCCTGACTTTGCCCGTAGCTCTGGCCGTCACACCCACCCCCATGATTTGCCTCCAAGTCCCGCCTGCTTACCATCCAATGAATGTGATGCAGTTTGTACCATCTTTTTGCTTGAGGGGGCCTGATGTTTCCCAAGGCAAAGCCAGAAGAAAGCCTTTTGAGAAACGTCCTGCTTGAATTGAAACATCTGGTCCATGAAGCATTTTGGGATTTGTAGTTTGGTCATTTATGCTAGAAAGCAGTTTGTAACATTTTTATAGTTCTATCTTTAGCCCTTTCGGCCATACAGAATGCCACAGAGTTCTTAACGCTCAGACCTACAGAACACTGTAGAATTCTTACAATAGGCAGTGTCAATATCGATTCAGTTTGACCTCTGCACAGCAATTCAGTGCCGAGAGGGTTGAGCTGTTACGTTTTGTGTGGTACTCTAGAGTCTAGATAAGCGTGGTTATCTGTGTGGATGCTTATTTACTGATAGCTTGTGAACATAAGTGCATGTGAGTGAGTTGTTTTTTGGGCAAGCATTTTGGTATTTACATTGACATATGGAACGTGATTTCTTGCAATGATCACGGGCACTAAGGGCAGACGTAAAGTAGGTAGACAAAAGGAGAACTGGAGGGCAGTAGTTGAAAAAAAGGGAAGAGGGAAGGATCCTCAAGGCCCCAATCTCTTGCAGGAGACGAGGAAATGAGTCATGTGGGATTTGCGTTTTTGAATGAATGCCGCGATGACAACCCCTCTTCTGCTCCTCTCTCCTCAACCTCCCCTCCTCTCCCCTCCTCCTCCTCTCCCCGAAGGCTCGTCGCAGGAGCAGCTGGAAAGCATGCTGGACAACATCGAGAAGGTGATCATGACCCGGCTGTACCGGACCCTCTTCTGCCCGGCCTACACGGACGACGAGCAGAAGGACCTGGCCGTCCAGAACCGCATCCGCCGGCTGCGCTGGGTCACACCGGCCATGCTGGATGCCGTCATCGACGACTGCAGCCCCCGCGTGCGAGAGCTGATTGAGCGCGCTCAGACGGGTAGGTGGCCGTAGGCTTGGCAACGGTTCGGTGGGGGGGAGGGGGGGAGGGTGCAGACTTGTTCATTTGAGTCCGCGTAAAAGTTTGAGTCCCAGCACGAGTTACTATGGTCAAGTCTTGAGGCTCAGGCTTGAGTCCTGAATCCTCCCGTTTGAGTTTGAGTCCAAATGTGAATCACAATGTTCAAGTCCGAGTCTGATTCCCGAGTCATGCAATGAGTCTGAGTCCATGTGTGAGGCATAATGTCGAGTCCTGAGTCGGAGTCCTGAGTCATTCCATTTGAGTCTGAGTCCAAGTGTGAGTCACGATGGTGGAATCTCAAGTCCGAGTCCTTAGTCATCCAATTTGAGTCCAAATGTGAGTCGCAATGGTGGGTCCGAGTCACGAGTCACCTTTAATTTAAAAATTCTATTTGAATCAAGTTTTGGGACAAGGTTCTCCATTCGAGCAAGGTCTTGCTAGGATCGAAACATCAGGCCCTTTATCATTTACCAGATATGTATTGTATTGCACGTTAGCCAGTAAGCATTTCTCTAAAATCTTCAGATCTGATCGAGGTCAACTCGCGGCGAGCCCCCATCGACAAGCTGGCCTGCATCGTCCGCTGCAGCAAGAACATCTTCCGCATCATCAGCCAGTCGCAGGATGCCCCCTCCAGCGCCGACGACTACCTGCCGGCCCTCATCTACATGGTGCTGAAGGCCAACCCGCCGCAGCTCCACTCCAACATCCAGTACATCACCCGCTTTGCCAACCCCTCCCGCCTGATGCAAGGGGAGGCCGGCTACTACTTCACCAATGTGGTGAGCACAGCATAGCTGCCAACCAGTCCTATTTTGCAGGAATTATTCCTTTTTTTTGGGGGGGGGTAGAAATGTATCACTTTTTATACAAGCTCTTGACAACAGTTTCCAATGTTTGGCTTAGGAATGCACACGTAATCCTATGTAGTTTTGCTCTGTGATTCCTCTTTTTTGAGCAGACGTTTTCCTAATTTCCTTGAAGATAGGTTGGCAGATATGGCACAGAGGGACTTGACGGGTTCCCTATCCTAGGAGAGGCCCTTTGGGTCTTGCAAAGTACAAGCATTTTGCTGGCTTCTTTTGACTATAGAGGGCCTGGCGTTCCGATCCTAGCAGTACCTTTTGGCCGTTTACGAAATGAAGGCTTAGGCTCGGGCTTAGGCTTCGGTCATATTTTTCTCTTACCCGTTATAATGTCACTGGCATCTAGAAACAAGCGTTTGACCCCAGTTTCTAGGTGAATACTCGTACTTATCAAGCCAACAAACCTTCAAATTCGGAGACAAACAACAACCTGGTTTTGTAGGTTTTGTCATATGAAGACAAAGCCTGAGCCCAAGCCTGATCCATGGATGCGTAAATGGCCATTTACTTAAGTACAGACATTTTGCTGGCTCCTTTGTGACTATAGAGGGCCTGACATTCCGATTCAAGCATGACCACTCTCAAAGTCAGAAAGGTCATCTTGACCTTTTGTTACCCCATTTTCCCCCGTTTGCTTCCCCCTTCCTCCTTTGCCCCCCAACCCCACCCCACCCCAGTGCTGTGCCATCAGCTTCATTGAGAACCTGGATGCCCAGTCACTGTCCCTGACCCAGGAGGAGTACGACAGCTACATGGAGGGCCGGGCCGTGCCGCCGGGCAGCCAGTCCTGCCAGCCCATATGCGAGGGCCTGCGCCTGATGTACGCCAACCTGGCCGGCCTGGAGGAGCTGCGGGGACGCCAGGACCGGCTGCGGAAGGACGCCGGAGAGCTGCAGCGAGAGATGACCGCCTGGAGGGACAGCGTGGTCAAGCAGGTCAGGCAGGAGGCAGAGAGAGGAAGGCAGAGAGAGAGGGAGGGAGTGAGTGAGGGAGGGAGGGAGAGAGAGGGAGGGGGAGTGGGAGGGAAGGAGAGAGAGGGAAGGAGGGAGAGGGGGGATAGGGGGAGGGAGGGAGAGAGAGGGAGGGAGGCAGATAGAGGAAGGGAGGCAGATAGAGGGATGGAGAGGGGAGGGAGGCATAGAGAAGGAGGGAGGCAGAGAGAGGGAGGGAGGCAGATAAAGGGATGGAGAGGGGATGGAGGCATAAAGAGGGAGGGAGGCGGCGAGAGGGAGAGAGAAGGAGGAAGGGAGGCATAGAGAGGGAGGGAGGCAGTGAGAGGGAGACAGAAGGAGGAAGGGAGGCAGTGGGAGGGGGGCAGAGGGAGGGCCTGACAGGTTGTTGTCGTCATCATCATCACCATCGATAAATTGTCCGTAAACAAAGTGAAAGAAGACCCAGTCTTTTGTTTGGCCCATATCTTTCCCTTTGGTGCATCAGTTGTAAGGTTGGTAGTTGCTGAAGGCCAATAGTGTGTGAGTCCGTCTAAGCAGTTTGAAACCTTTTTATATCAAAGTAAAAACCTTCTCGGTATTGGTTAACATCCTAGTTTTACTTCTCTGTCCCCCCTCCCTCCCTCCTCAATCATCTCAGGTGGACGATTTGCTGACCGAGAAGCCGCTAGTCATCAAGAGGGCCAAAGTCCCGGCAGGCCTCGACACGGAAATCTCCAGCACCTCCCAGAACCTGCCTGCCCCGCTCGTCCCTCATGTGGTCGGCAAATGAGTAAGCAGGGCCCGTCCCTCTATCCCCTCCCCCCCTCCCTCCTCCTCTTCCGAACCTCATGAGGAATTCTTTATTTCTGTTCTCAGTGTTCTGCCTGAGGCTAATCAGCAGCAGAAGCCTCACTCTCACTTCAGTCAACGTAATTCTTGGATTATAAATCGAGGTTTCTATGTGGTCGGCAAATGAGTAAGCGGGGCCCCTCCCCCTCCTCCTCCGAACCTCATGAAGATTCTTTATATCTGTTCTCAGTGTTCTGCCTGGGAGAGCCTTATCACTGGCAGAAGCCTCACTCGCACTTCAGTAACCGTAATTTTGAGGCTTTTACCGTAAAGTCAAGACTTTTGTGTTGATGTGGCCCATAAAAAGTGTGTACACTGGGTGGCTTATACGTTTAACCTTGTTGACCAGAAAAGAGAAATATCGATCATTACATGAAGCAGGTGATATACAAAAATGTTGCAAACTGCTTACTGACTAAAATTACCAAAAAGTAAATCTAAAATTTAGTGGGCCTGACGTTTCGATCCTAGCAGGACCTTTCTCAAAGGCAGAGTGACAAGGACAAAACAGATACATGTACACGAAGGCAGGGGGGGGAGAGTGAATAGGACACGGATGAGAAACAGAGGACAAAGAGTGAAGCTGGTAGGGAGAGATCAAAGGGAAGGGCAAGGGGTAGGGTAGGGATTAGTGAGAGGAGGGGGAAAGATCAAAGAGAAGGGCAAGGAGTGGGGTAGGGATTAGTGACAATAGGGGGAAAAGATCAAAGAGAGAAGTGTGAAAGACTGAACACAAAAGAAGGATTATCAGAAAGCTGCATGGTGTTAGTCATTACCCTCCTGGATGTTGAGACCATGTGGTTGAATAGTCCGAAGACGCTTCATCCACATTTTCTCACGGCTAAGACGGACAGCATTACTACGGTGACCAAGTGATTCTATGCCCAGTACACTCATATCTGATATCGAATGATCAGGGAGATTGAAGTGATACCCAACAGGGGTGTCCATTTTACCGGTTTTGATGGTAGACCTATGGCCATAGATTCGTTTTTTGAGGGTGTTTTTTGTCTCGCCAACATACTGAATATTACAAACTCTACAAGAGATGAGGTATATGATGTTTGAGGTAGTGCACGTGATAGAGCCATAGGTCGTGTGGGTAGTTCCAGAAGAATGTCCATTGAAAGAGTCTATTTCCTTGACATGTGTCTTACAAACAATGCATTTCGAGGTACACTTAAATGTACCAAATTTGGTTGGAGGTGAAGAGTCCAAAGGGGGAACCTCTGCTCGGACAATTAAGTCACGCAGGTTACGGGGGCGCCTGAAAGCCAAAACAGGCGAATTAGGAATGGCTTCAGCCAGACGATCTGAAGTGTGGAGAATATGGTGGTTTTCCTTAGTTATCTTCCTGAGAGGAGGAAGAGAAGGGTGGTAGGAAGTAACTAAGGGAACTTTGGGCTTGTCCTTGGGACCTGGAGGCTTTTGTTTTAGTGCCGAACTTCTGGGAATGGAATAGACTTTAGCAATGGAGTTCTTCACTTGGCGAGAACTATAGCCTCTAGCAACCAAGTTACTGGCCAATACACGTGTATGGCGGCGAAAGTCGGACTCATTGGAACATATACGCCTCAATCTGAGGGCCTGGCTGTAAGCTATACCAGTCTTACAGTGTCTAGGGTGACAACTGGAGGAATGGAGATATTGATGAGTGTCGGTGGGCTTAGAATACAAGTCAGTAGTTAGTGTATTGAGGTCTTTCCGGACGGTGACGTCCAGAAAGTGGGTCTGTTGAAGAGACTGCTCCCAAGTGAATTTGATGGTCCTATGGAAGGAATTGATGTGGTCAAAGAACGCATTCAAGCTGCTACCATCCCTAGTCCAAATGAAGAACACGTCATCTATGTATCTCCACCAAATCCAGGGACGGCATGGAGCCTCACTGAGCATGCATTCCTCAAGGTCACCCATGAAGAGGCATGCAAAGGAAGGAGCCATGCGCGTGCCCATGGCAGTGCCATGCACTTGAAGATAGTGCTTGCCAAGAAAGGAGAAATTATTCTTGGCCAGCACTAACCTCATGAGGGTGGTTATGTCGGAGATGGGTGGAGAAGACTGTTTTCCCTTGGCCAGGGCCGAGGAGCAAGCTTGAATGCCTTCTTCCTGGGGGATGTTAGTGTATAGAGAGGAGACGTCAATAGTACCAATTATGGCAGTGGCAGGATTACATGAAGCAATTTATAAACGGAAGTTGGCGCCGACACTCCTACAGAACAGCGTCCAGCTTGGTAGTCAGTTGTAGCGTTCAGAGGATTTATCGAAGGACAAAGTGGTTAGTGCCCTCCTGGGTGCTCAGGCAAGTCGCAGTGGCTATGGCTTGGCTCATTGCTGCCCACTTCCTGCGGCAGAGTATAAGCCGTGACTCAAACTGCACTGGCTATGTCTAGTGATAGCGAGGATCAGGCTGTGGCTGCATTGAGCCCCCCCCCCACACACAGGCTCGTGCGTAATTTGAAGCCACAGCAGATGAATTTGATCGGAGCCTCAATTAGACAGTCTGTGCACATTGTTCATAATTGCTGGGTCTGAATGGATACCAGATTCTTTTGATTCATAAACTGTACATGTATTTTTAAGCGTATTTGTGAATTAAAAATAAAAGTGCAATACTGATACTAACAATTGTAAAGTTTGATATTGTTCTTTCGTATGAATCTTGCTGGTATTTGAAATCAGCACATAAAATAAGACTTGATCTTGACTTTTTAAATTGTAAATGTTTAAGGGTTCCATCATGCTTGGTTAAAACCAAACAAAATGTGTGTTCAGATCTCAAATGGCGTTACTCTTTTTGGGGGGTTATCTTCTCAAATCCATAAAAAGAATATACACACCGTCCAATCCATTGGCATACAATCATCCAGTGTTTATTTGTCAGGATACATAATAATCTCTACATTAGTTTTCTCCATCATAAGCTACATGTACCATAGCCTGCATATATGTATATCCTGTGTACTGACATTCATGGTTAGCCTGTTTTCTTCCTCAGTATGTTTTCGTGCTTAGAAGTTTTTTGTACGTGGTTGGTTTTCGTACTGAGCAGAAATTTTGTGCTAAGCCAGTTTTCGTGCATAGCAGGTTTTTATGCCGAGCTGGTTTTCATGCTCAGTATAGTTTTTCGTGCTTGGTAGGTTTATCCTGCTTAGCAGGTTTTTGTTTTAAGCAGCTTCAAAAAATTGGACCTTAGTCGGATTAATCTGCTTACAATTATTATTAAAATTTTAAAAAAATTGACTTCTAATCTACGCTGGCAGCCTAGCCTACATCAGTCCTGAAAATTTCAGCCCCCCCCCACCTCTCCTCTGCATCGGAGCTGCTGGGTTGTTTTCCTGGACGCCCATTTAGTGTCGGACAAAAGGCGAGAGCGCCATGTGACTGACAAGTTTCAGCATTTGTTTGTCATTGTCGCTGATGGCATCGAGGTTGGATGCAAACCTGCGATACAGTGGCTGTGTGGAGAACAGGAAAAGAGAAACACACAAGGTAAGACAGACACAACAAATGGAATTTGGATATGGGATTCCGAGTTGGGAAAAATTGGTGGGAAGATTCTTCAATCTTCCGAGGCGTCAATGTTTGATTTGGCGAGTATGCAGCCTCAAATACTCGGAGATATATACACGTAGTATTAAGGAGAATGTACAATCTGGCCAGGGTGGCCATTTACGAATCCATGGATCAGGCTAGGGCTCAGGCTTTGTCTCCGTCTGAGGGCAGGGCAGGGCAGGGTAGGGCAGGGCAGGGTAGGGCAGGGCAGGGTAGGGCAGGGCAGGGCAGGGCAGGGCAGGGCAGGGCAGGGCAGGGCAGGGCAGGGCAGGGCAGAACAGGGCAGGGCAGGGCAGGACAGGACAGGACAGGACAGGACTGGACAGGGCAGGGCAGAACAGGGCAGGGCAGGACAGGGCAGGGCAGGGCAGGGCAGCACAGGACAGGGCAGGGCAGGGTAGGGTAAGACAGGACAAGGCAGGACAGGACATGACAACTAAAGCCAGAAACTGCATGAAGGTTCACAAGGGTACTGCCTTTTTGTAGTTTGCACAGGCAATCCGTGAGGTTGCCTGTGACCTCTTCCTCTCGCTCATCTGACATAGGTAACTGTGTACAGAGCCTGTACCTCGGTCCACTGACTGTTACGGTTATGAATCTCTCGGGTAATGGGCTTCTTACATTTTGCTTCTGACAGATGGCGGGCACATCAAACCAACGGCCTGGGTCTGGGATTCCCATGGTGAAGTTGGAGTATCCGCCACCGCTTACCAACGGAGTAGCTGAGCAGAGGGAAAAACAAAACCAAAACAAATTGAAGAGGAAAACAAGATGAAACGGAGGTCCCATCACAATGTGAAGTAAAACTGAAAGTGGTGTATATCTAGGCCCACTGTTTACATGCTTCTTCTCAATTTCGGGCTTTTCCAAAAGCTTCGGTCATCTTCACTTGATCTCACCGTAAACCGACTGTCGGTCAAGGAATGCTGAACACTGCATGAAAGCTCCAACAGTGCCGATCACAAAGTCTTGCGACGTCAGATCACGGCGCTTCTTTTTTTCTTGTTTCAAATTGAAACCCAGCTCTGATGAAATTATGCACAGGCACGCTGAGCGAGTGCCAAAAGAAAAGGAGCCTGTTACTCGGGTTACCGGCTCTCCTCGGAGCCGCACCCCTCTCCGAGATGACATGGGTGCTGTCGCCGCAAAATTTCCACATTTGTGACTCTGCCACGCACATCTTCCAAGTCTTTTCGGCCGGACCGAGTCCACCTCGCCTCTCCTCTTCCCCTTGACCCCACCGTGACCCTTCCCCTCCCTCCCTCCCCTTCCTCCCTCCCTGTCTTCCCCTCTCCTTTCCCCCCTCTCTTTCAGAAGTCACTCACGTGGGTCGGTAGAGAGGGCCTCTCCGATCAGTGCAATGCTGATGGGGATGCAGCCTTTCTTGGAGACGGTCATGGTTGCGTTGCCGCGGAAAGACTTTTCGACGTCTTCGTAGAACGAGTACACATCCCCTGTCAGCTCACCGTTACCAAGGACAGTGGTGTCTACATAGTGGGCATCCTCTGGCAGTCGGAAGGAGAAACCCCCCTCAAAATAAATATTTTCTGAAATTTTTTCTGACTGGGCCGGAACTTGAACCCGAGACCTCTGGATTAACGTGCCAACAAACAACTAACTGTTGTAAACCTGGCTACGGCAGTACGGGGATCTCACAAAGTGGATGCAGCTTTTTCCATATTAAGGCAAACAAGTAAAGGATTTACTTGTTTGCCCCCCCCCCCCCCAAAAAAAAAAGGAAGAAGAAAAAGAAATGAACAACAATAGAGTGAAACTGCATGGTGGACACACTCAAAGGATGTAAGTCATCCAAGAGGTTATTAACCCTGTGAGGCACCACCCAAAAAAAAAAGGATAACGCAGGTCCATGGTGGGCCTCTGGCATGAGACACATTGATATTACAGGTAAAATAGCGTGTGTTTTTTTACACAATCCTTTTTCTAATGGATTGAACAGATGAAAAGATCTTCCCTGGACAAACACAGCAAAGCTTGAAGCATTCTGGTAATTTGTACACAATTTACCATGCCTTAATTGTGTTAATCCTTCCCTGCCATTTAGCAACTAATATTTCAAAACAAACTAACTGTGAGGTGAGTCATATAGGCTCTGCAAAGTGGTTAAAGTGCTAAGCCACTGGCTTCTGCATAATTGGTCTTCAAACAAACTTGGTGGTTATTATATTCATTAGGCTGTCTTAGACTAGACCATTAATTTGTCCAATGTACCGGTATATTGGAGGGCATGACCACTTACTTGGGAGGCATTGCGTAAATGATCCTGTTTCTTCTGTCTTGGTGCATGTTTGACCAATGATGGTGTACGTGATGTGCTTGTACATAGAACCAAAAAAAAAATGTGATTAGAATAAGAATATTATTGTGCAATAAAAACAATCCATGTTTTAATCTTACCCATTTGTAGACATGATAGAGAATTGGTTTTGAACTTTCTGATTTGTTTAAAAGTAAAGTAGCTAAGCAAGTCAAGTAAGGAAGCAGACAGGCCAAGCAAACAATCAAGCAATTGTCAAGTATTAAACTGAATTAAGCAAGTCAAGTAGGCAAGCCAAGCCAAGCAAGCAAGTCAAGCAAACAAGTAACCAAGTGTCAAGGTAGCAAGCAAGCAAAGCCGTCAAGCCAAGCAATCCAAGCAAACAAGCAAGAAAACCAAGCAAACATGCAAGCAACAAGCAAACAAGCCAAGGAAGCAAGCGATCCAAGCAATCCCAACAAGCAAAGTGAGTCAAGCAAATGTCAAGCCAAGTGAGCAATGGAAGCAAGCCAATCAAGCCAATCAAGCCAGACGAACCACACAAGCCAAGACTCAAGAGAGCCAAGCAGGAAAGCATGCAAACAACCAAGCCAGCCAAGCAAACAAGCAAACCAAGCAGGCCATTTAAGCCAGACGAACCACACAAGCCAAGACTAAAGAGAGCCAAGCAAGCAACCAAGCGAGCAAGCAGGAAAGCATGCAAACAACCAAGCCAGCCAAGCAAACAAGCAAACCAAGCAGGCCATTCAAGCCAGGCATACCATACAAATCAAGCAAGCAAGCAAGCCAGGCAAACCACACAAGCCAAGACTCAAGAGAGCCAAGCAAGCAACCAAACGAGCAAGCAGGAAAGCATGCAAACAACCAAGCCAGCCAAGCAAACAAGCCATCAAGCAAACCAAGCAGCTTAGCCAGGCAGACCACACAAGCTAAGGAAACCATGCAAGCAAGCAAGCAAGCAATTAGCAAACAAACAAGCCAAGTAAGCAAATCACAAGCCAAGAGAGCCAAGCAAAGCAAGCACCATATGGACCTACATTTTTGTAGTCCATGATGACTTTCATACGGGAGACTTGGCCAGCAGTGTTGATGATAGCCTCCTCTCCTGCCCTGTTGTTCTTGTAGTCGCAGGCAATGTGGATGCTGATCAGCTGTGGAAGTGCTGGACCCTTTGGGATGGCCACTCCTTGAACTTGGCCTGTAGACAGGATCGGGGAACACACAATACAAATTCTTTAATGTCAATCAACTGCATGGAATGACACAAGTTAATAGTAGGTCTATGCCCCTACAATCTCATTACAGAGGTAAACAATAATATGAAATCTAAGGATGTAACACGGAGGTGCCTACTGTTACACAGATTTGGGCCCATCGCGTGACCTAGACCTTGACCAGCTCGGCAATCAAGTGGTTAAGAATGCTGGAGTCATATATTTTAAATTCCCCTTACGAGCTGCTTGTATTTTTTAAGCAGGCCATCGTACATATCACAAAGCACTAAGCATACAGTGCTGATTATACAAGTAAACCATACCCTCATCAATTATATTTTCAGAAACCCCACATTTTAGGCCAAGTAAAAAAAATAGTTTCTCATCCCCAACCGCATCGCTTTTTTTCCTGCCGCATCAATTGTTTTGTTTATTATCATGTTTTAGAAAATGATAAAAAGATTCAATTTTGATTGATTTTTATTGTTTCAAGCCGTTGAACTTTGCACATGCACAGCCTTCGTATCGCACCGTACTTTAAAACCCTTTTTTCAAAAAGTTTGGATGAGAATTTTCTTTTTTTCCCTATATGCCATACCTCACCAATGCTGTGCATACCTTACCTCTATGCCATACCTCACCAATGCTATACCTCACCTATATATGCCATGCCTCGCCAATGCTGTGCATACCTCACCTATATGCCATACTTCACCTATATGCCATACCTCATACGCCATACCTCACCTATATGCCATACTTCACCTATATGTCACACCTCATATGCCATACCTAGGCTCATACGCCATACTTCACCTATATGCCATACTTCACCTATATGCCACACCTCATATGCCATACTTCACCTATATGCCACACCTCATATGCCATACTTCACCTATATGCCACACCTCATATGCCATACTTCACCTATATGCCATACCTCATATGCCATACTTCACCTATATGCCATACCTCATATGCCATACTCCTCCTATATGCCATACCTCACCTATGCCATACTTAACCTCTATGCCATACCTCACCTATATGCCATACTTAACCTATATGCCATACCTCATATGCCATACTTCACCTATATGCCATACCTCACCTATATGCCATACCTCACCTATATGCCATACTTCACCTATATGCCATTTTCCCTCAGGTTATCGAGAAGAATCTCTCCCGTCCGACGAGCCAAAATGCGGCGGCCATCTTTGATTTCAAATTGAAACGGTATACACGCAAATCGATGACGTTTTGCGCGACCATAGGGGGTCAACACATGTGTGCGCGCGCACACACTTACACAGACCTACTGCGTACGCGAACCTGTCAAAACGTCATCGATTTGCGTGTAGCGTTTGCGTGTAGCGGTTGCGTGTGCCGTTAAAATCAAAGATGGCCGCCGCATTTTGGCTCGTCGGACGGGAGAGAATCTTCTCGATAACCTGAGGGAAAATTTCTCCTTTTCCCCCAAATGTGAGTAAAACAAATGACCAGTATTGAAATCGGTGATTCTCACTTAATCCAAAGATGGCTGCGTGGACGGTTTCATGGGTGTTTTCGGGGTAAAATTGAGGGGATTTGGTCGGGGGTAGTCATGGAGTCGAACACATAGTTAGTTTGACGGGATTCCGAGCAGTTTTTCTTGGACCCTACATCGCCCGAAATCTCAAATTTGTTTAAAAGGGCGATTGTAAGGGTCCAAGTTACTCGGACTAGGAACACATGTGTATTCCATGCCAATAATCGAAATCTGTGTTCACCAAGAGCTAATTGTAAAAAGTAATAAATTGTTACCCCCAACAGAGGAATGATTGCTCCAAAATAGGAATGGTTGGCAGATGTTACTGGTCCTCATATATGCTCACCCAAGTTGATGAGGTACTGGTCTGGCGAGCAGCAGGGGTCCCCCTCGGCCATTGCAGCCCAGAACACCGTGACGGACGCCAGGAGCAGAACTAGG
Organism: Luidia sarsii; assembly: GCA_949987565.1. Taxonomy (NCBI): domain Eukaryota; kingdom Metazoa; phylum Echinodermata; class Asteroidea; order Paxillosida; family Luidiidae; genus Luidia; species Luidia sarsii. The sequence goes on from OX465105.1 coordinate 15,548,879, forward strand.
CGAGCAGCAACGGCCATGATCGGGTAATTGTTTTACTTTAGTGATCAGCAACTATATGTATGTACTAGTACCAGTAGTAACTAGTGATAGAATGGTTCATGGAGGAATGGTTGAAGTACCTCAAGCATGAACAACTTGTGTTGTGTGTGTGGCCGGGGAAGCTGTGCTGGACTGGTACTTATACTAGTATGAGTATTAGTATTACACGCGTCCGCTATTTTTTGTTTTGAGCATAGGCGCTTCTACTTATTTGCCCACTGGCCCCTGCCGTAATTTTCACGTGATGATAACGTGATCTGTTTAGCCTCGTAGAGATAGGGCCTAATGAGTAATGTTTGCTTTGGTGGCAGTTTCGTTTGTAAACGCTATTAAATCCGTCAATAAAACATGGTTCACCCATGGGCGCGCTTATACGTGGCGGGTGCGAGTTCAAACGAGACACGTACCGAGCCTTCAGCGAACCAGAAGCGACCACACCAGACCTAATGACGAAATATAATACTGCATGTACGAAGTTCATTCTGCTTGTTATTTGCAACTTATACTGTCGTTATTTCCACGTGATGATAGCGTATCTTTTTTGATAGCCGATTATCTGATTCTGAGCCGCAATGTTTGCTCTGTTACTGGCACTGGTTTCGTTTACGCAATCAGAAAACTTTTTTGAAAAAGGCGCAATTACGAGAGTCTGCTTGGAAAGGATGATTGACAAATGTTTTCTGAACATAATTATAATGATTTCCTTTGTAATTGTAGATACTTCCTTCTTCTAGTCCCACACACATGCATTTGCTTTCTGGAAACGATCTGCTTGGGTGTTGGGCTGCATTGGTGTGAGCTAGCAAAAGTACCATTAGGGCCTATAATTTTAAACGATGTTTGAGTGGCGAAGTAACTTAATTACTGCACTTCACTTCTTTATTAATCCGCTTGTGCAGTCAAGTGTCATTAATAAGATCCAATTAAGATTTAGTTTATTCAGTTTTAGAATCTCTTACATATCACGATGTCCACCGTCCACGTTTTAAAAAAAAATGGTTTTGATGCAAAAATAATGATTTTCGTAAGTAATTTACTCGAGGAAATTTAACCGAAAACCGATTTAAATGTCAGAACAATTTGAACACTGATAATATTTGGTTCAGAGGTGAAATATTGAAGAAAATAAAAACGGTTGGAAACTGATCACTGACTAAAATGACCCGCAATAGCCCCTACATAAATCACAAAAGAAAGAGGGCCTGACTTTTGGATCCCAGAGAAAGGTCCTGCTAGGATCGATTTTTCTGAAACGATTTTTTTTGCCAGTATCGATTCCGAACAATCGATTTTGCCGAATAATCGATCATTTGGAAACATTTTCCCCCAGTATCGATTCTGAATAATCGAGTTGTAGAAAAATTAATTATTTGGAATCGATTTTTTTTTTCAGTATCGATTCCGAATAATGGATTTTCCGAATGATCGATTATTTTGAAATCGGTTTTGTTTTCGTCCATCATTCTGCTGGTGGCTTTATGCAAATCCCGTAGACAAATTAGCCAATGCATGAGCCCACCGAACGGCAGTGATCCACTGGGGTGCAGCACACTAAATCCATCCAAGATGGCTTCGCCGAGCTGATTATCATAAAGTGCGTACCCACAACTTTTTTTTAATAAGGGGTCTTTGGAGGCTAATTAACTGATACATTGTAGAATAAGTGAAGCTTAAGACAACCTGGGTACACTCTTTAATTTGGTATGTAATTTGGACCATATCTGGCTTTAAATGTGGCCCTATTTGGCTGTGGAAGTGGATGGGTCCATCCCAAAATCCTTGCAGAAATTCGGCTTGGACGGCTTCACATTTTGGGGGTGTTTTTTTTCTGGGGGTAATTAGCAAAACATCTAATAGGCTAAGGGCACTAAAATTGAAAAGAATCTGAGAGATGAAGGTCCAAACTACAATTTTAAGTATAGCTACAAGAGCTGAGATCCTTTTGGGCATGGGATAATTGGCTTTGAAAGTGAGTGTTTTTGTACAGCGTTCAATGGGAGCTCGATTATTTGCTTATGATGAGTTACTAATTCCTCCATGGTTGTATCCTCCAGGTACCGGTTTTCTTCAAGCTGACCAATGTGGACGACGGTATCACACTAAAAGAGGTCTCAGTCACTTTGTCCACACCACAGACTATTACTATTAGTATTAGTATTACTACTACTAGAATAATCATAGAGAAGGTTGATCAAGCCTGTCACTTCCGTAAGATTACCCGGTTTTGTTGATGTCCACGGCGCACCGCGCATTAAGCACCGTGACCTATTATCGATAGTGGTGTTTAGTAAGGTGTCCCAGTACAGCCAAACGCAAACAAAAATCTTTAAATAATTCAAAATGCTGTGTGGCACTGTAAAATTCTTCCCTGTATGTTTTTTTGGTTCATCTTTGGGGGTTTTTTCGACACTGCTTCTAACACTTTCCTCAAATCATTCATATTTTAGGCTTAAAACTTATTGGTCTGGTTGATGTCTTCTTCTTCCACAATCCTCTTTCTCACTGCTTCTTCAGTTATGACCTTTCCCATTGTCACACAAGAGACACATTTCCTCCTTGGTACTTTCTCTAGCTGCCCTTTTATTTTTTTCCATTTTTTTATAAAAGCCTATTAGGCCATAATAAAAAAAAATTAAACAAAAAATTATATAAGCGAGACGCCCTACAGGAGCCTCCATATTTTTTACCCAGAACGGACTGCCTCAAGTTGTGTGATATATTTTTTTTCTACGGATGTTGGGGTTTGTTATGGTACACTCAGATTTTTTTTTAGAACCAACAATAAAGAAAACTGGAGCTTCGAAGCAACTGCCAATTTTGTACCTAGGAAAATAGACCCAAAAAGAGCAACTTTTTGAATCACGCGAGTTTGGTCTACCGGAAGAGCCTTAACTTTCCACATTTTCGGTGACGGACAAGAGCAGGAAACCAACTGGAAGATACAAAGTCTGAGATCGTTATACGGAGTTGTTTTCATCGTGCGATGTGAGTTAGAAGGCCAAGCGTCGAAAACGCGTACCGTCGAAAACTGGGGTTCCCACGGTATATATGCCTACACATGTGTACACGTAAAACTGTGTGCATCTCTTCAGTACATAATTTTAGTACCAGCACATGTAATCTCGATGATGCAATGATGTTCATTCACCACGTTCACTGAAAATTAAGCCACTGACTCAGCAAAAAAAAAAAGGATTTTGTCTGAATTTGTGAGTAGAACATTGTTTTTATAACGTAAATGCTAGTCCAAGTAACTTGGATCCAACAAGTCACCCTTTTTTATCGATTTTTGAATTTTTGAAATTCGGGTGACTGTCACCCGAATCTCAAAATTTCTTAGTAGTTTTTTCTGCTTAGCAGGTATTTGTTTTAAGCAGCTTCAAGAAATTGGACCTTAGTCGGATTAATCTGCTTACAATTATTAAAATTATCAAAAATTTGACTTCTAATCTACGCTGGCAGCCTAGCCTACATCAGTCCTGAAAATTTCAGCCCCCCTCTCCTCTGCATCAAAGCTGCTGGGTTGTTTTCCTGGATGCTCATTCAGTGTCGGACAAAAGGCGAGAGCGCCATGTGACTGACAAGTTTCAGCATTTGTTTGTCATTGTCGCTGATGGCATCGAGGTTGGATGCAAACCTGCGATACAGTGGCTGTGTGGAGAACAGGAAAAGAGAAACAGACAAGGTAAGACAGACACAACAAATGGAATTTGATATGGGATCCCGAGTTGGGAAAAATTGGTGGGAAGATTTTTCAATCTTCAGGCGTCAATGTTTGATTTGGCGAGTATGCAGCCTCAAATACTCGGAGATATATACACGTAGTATTAAGCAGAATGTACAATCTGGCCAGGGTGGCCATTTACGAATCCATGGATCAGGCAGGGCAGGGTAGGGTAAGACAGGACAAGGCAGGACAGGACATGACAACTAAAGCCAGATACTGCTTGAAGGTTCACAAGGGTACTGCCTTTTAGTTTGCACAGGCAATCCGTGAGGTTGCCTGTGACCTCTTCCTCTCGCTCATCTGACAAAGTAACTGTACAGAGCCTGTACCTCGGTCCACTGACTGTTACGGTTATGAATCTCTCGGGTAATGGGCTTCTTACATTTTGCTTCTGACAGATGGCGGGCACATCAAACCAACGGCCTGGGTCTGGGATTCCCATGGTGAAGTTGGAGTATCCGCCACCGCCTATCAACGGAGTAGCTGAGTGAAAAACAAAACCAAAACAAATTGAAGAGGAAAACAGAAGATGAAACGGAGGTCCCATCACAATGTGAAGCAAAACTGAAATTGGTTTCAACTAGGCCCACTGTTATACATGCCATCACGTGACTTATAGTGGGTATTTTTTCATCTCATTTGGCACAGAGCAGCGATGGAAATGTACAAAGAAGAACGTGGACAATATGATAGTCTGCTTTGCTCATTTCCACTCCTGTGCTGTGCCAAATGAGATGCAAAAATACCCACTATAAGTCACGTGATGGCACGTAAACATTGGTCGCGCAATCGGTCTATTGTGGCCTCTTTTGTGGCTTCTTCTCAATTTTGGGCTTTTCCAAAAGCTTCGGTCATCTTCACTTGATCTCACCGTAAACCGACTGTCGGTCAAGGAATGCTGAACACTGCATGAAAGCTCCAACAGTGCCGATCGCAAAGTCTTGCGACGTCAGATCACGGCGCTTTTTTTTCTTGCTTCAAATTGAAACCCAGCTCTGAAGAAATTACGCACAGGCACGCTGAGCGAGTGCCAAAAGGACGGGTGACGTCGCGGAAAGCGTGCAGCAACACCACGTGGGTCGTCTCTCTCGACAACGGCTATGGCTCTCGAGAAAAGGAGCCTGTTACTTGAGTTACTGGCTGTCCTCGGAGCCGTACCCCTCGCCGAGATGACGTGGGTGCTGTCGCCGCAATCTTTCCACATTTGTGACTCCGCCACGCACATCTTCCAAGTCTTTTCGGCTGGACCTAGTCCACCTCGCCTCTTCTCTTCCCCTTGACCCCACCGTGACCCTTCCCCTTCCCCCCTCTCTTTCAGAAGTCACTCACGTGGGTCGGTAGAGAGGGCCTCTCCGATCAGCGCAACGCTGACTGGGATGCAGCCTTTCTTGGAGACGGTCAAGGTGGCGTTGCCGCGGAAAGTCTTTTCGACGTTTTCGTAGAACGAGTACACATCCCCTGTCAGCTCACCGTTACCAAGGACAGTGGTGTCTACATAGTGGGCATCCTCTGGCAGTCGGAAGGAGAAAACCCCCCCAAAAATAAATATCTGAATTTTTTTCTGACTGGGCCGGAACTTGAACCCGAGACCTCTGGATTAACGTGCCAGCAAACAACTAGGCCTAACTGTTGTAAACCTGGCTACGGCAGTACGAGGATCTCACAATTGGATGCAGCTTTTTCCATATTAAGGCAAACAAATAAATGATTTACTTGTTTGCCCCCCCCCCCCAAAGAAATGAACAACAATAGAGTGAAACTGCACGGTGGACAAACTAAAAGGATGTAAGTCATCCAAGAGGTTATTAACCCTGTGAGGCACCACGCAAAAAAAGGATAACGCAGGTCCATGGTGGGCCTCTGGCATGAAACACATTGATATTACGGGTAAATAACGGTGTTTTTTGGACACAATCCTTTTTCTAATGGATCGAACAGATGAAAAGATCTTCCCTGGACAAACACAGCAAAGCTTGAAGCATTCTGGTAATTTGTACACAATTTACCATGCCTTAATTGTGTTAATCCTTCCCTGCCACTTAGCAACTAATATTTAAAAACAAACTAACTGTGAGGTGAGTCATATAGGCTCTGCAAAGTGGTTAAAGTGCTAAGCCACTGGCTTCTGCATAATTGGTCTTCAAACAAACTTGGTGGTTATTCATTAGGCTGTCTTAGACTAGACCATTACTTTGTCCAATGTACCGGTATATTGCTGAAGATCGGCAAGGATCTGCCAGCTTTCGTAATTTCAAAATTCCGGAGGGCATGACTACTTACTCGGGACGCATTGAATAAATGATCCTGTTGCTTCTGACTTAGTGCACGTTTTCCCGATGATGGAGTACATGACATTCTTGCATATAGAAAAAAGAAAGAGAAACAAAAAAGATATTGTGATTAATATTAATGTGCAATAAAAGAAATTCATCTTTTAATCTTAACCATTATTTTGTAGACATTATAGAGAATTGGTTTTGAACTTTCTGATTTGTTTAAAAGTAAAATAGCTAAGCAAGTCAAGCAAGTTAATTAAGGAAGCAGACAGGCCAAGCAAACAAGCAAGCAATTGTCAAGTATTAAACTGAATTAAGCAAGTCAAGTAGGCAAGCCAAGTCAAGTAAGCAAGTTAAGCAAACAAGTAACCAAGTCGAGTCAAGGTAGCAAGCAAGCAAAGCCGTCAAGCCAAGCAATCCACGCAAACAAGCAAGAAACCCAAGCAAACATGCAAGCAAACAAGCCAAGGAAGCAAGCAAGCGATCTAAGCAATCCAAACAAGCAAAGTGAGTCAAGCAAATGTCAAGCCAAGTGAGCAAAGGAAGCAAGCCAATCAAGCCAATCAAGTCAGGCAAACCACACAAGCCAAGACTCAAGAGAGCCAAGCAAGCAACCAAGCGAGCAAGCTGGAAAGCATGCAAACAACCAAGCCAGCCAAGCAAACAAGCAAACCAAGCAGGCCATTTAAGCCAGGCATACCATACAAACCAAGCAAGCAAGCAAGCAAGCCAGGCAAACCACACAAGCCAAGACTAAAGAGAGCCAAGTGATCTGAGCAACCAAGCGAGCAAGCAGAAAAGCATGCAAACAACCAAGCCAGCCAAGCAAACAAACAAACCAAGCAGGCCATTCAAGCCAGGCATACCATACAAACCAAGCAAGCAAGCAAGCAAGCAAGCCAGGCAGACCACACAAGCTAAGGAAACCATGCAAGTAAGCAAGCAAGCAAGCAAACAAACAAGCCAAGTAAGCAAATCACACAAGCCAAGAGAGCCAAGCAAAGCAAGCACCATGGACCTACATTTTTGTAGTCGATGATGACTTTCATACGGGAGACTTGGCCAGCAGTGTCGATGATAAGCTCCTCTCCTGCCCTGTTGTTCTTGTAGTCGCAGGCAATGTGGATGCTGATCAGCTGTGGAAGTGCTGGACCCTTGGGGATGGCCACTCCTTGAACTTGGTCTGTAGACAGGACCGGGGAACACACAATACAAATACTTTAATGTCAATCAACTGCATGGAATGACACACTGAGTTAATAGTAGGTCTAGACCCCTACAATCTCATTACAGAGGTAAAAAATAATATGAAATCTAAGGATGTAACATGGTGCCCACAGTTACACAGATTTGGGCCCATCGCGTGACCTAGACCTTGACCAGCTCGGCGATCAAGTGGTTAAGAATACTGGAGTCATATATTTTAAATTCCCCTTACGAGTTGCTTGTATTTTTTAAGCAGGCCATCGTACATATCACAAAGCACTAAGCATACAGTGCTGATTATACAAGTACACCATACCCTCATCGAATTACATTTTCAGAAAACCCACATTTTAAGTAAAAAAAAAAGTTTCTCATCCCCAACCACATCGCTTTTTTTCCTGCCGCATCAATTGTTTTGTTTATTATCATGTTTTTGAAGAAAAGATTAAATTTTGATTGATTTTATTGTTTCCAGCCGTTGAACTTCGCACATGCACAGCCTTCGTATCGCGCTATACTTTAAAACGACTGGAAATTAGACTACCCGTCTTCAATTTAGGTAAAAAAAATGGATTCATTAATTCTCTTTTCTGAGAGTTTGAGGTAGGATGGTCCATGGATAGTCCGAGGAGAAGGGGACGACCAAAGCTAGAGGGTTTCATGTCAACTCGGTCCGCGACCAACTCGGTCCGGGACCAACAGTTTTGTGTGCACAGTTTCTCATAAGGGACCGAGTTGGGCACGGACGAGTTGACTGACACCCAGGACATGGGAGAAGCATGGAGGAAGGAAAATCCTCCATGGAAGGAAGAAGCAAGTGGAGATCGAGGTCTCCAACCGACGGGAGGATGAGGGTTACGATCATCTCAACAAATTATTGATGGAGCCATGCACCTGCACTAGATGCTGATCAGAATCAGTCACCATGATTTGCAATTCATTGAGTACAGACTTTGGGTAAAACAACCCGGAAATAAAATTTTAAATTCACGCTATAAAAAAAAATGGGGCGCAGCACACTGTATACGGTAGTCCGCACTTCTCGATCCATGCACCGATTCCCCCGGGCCCCAGGTCCCAGGGGGTACCCCTCCCATTATTTACCAGGGAGGCATCGGCAGAGGCTCTTGGGGCCCTAGTTTAGCTGCCAATCTATCTTAAAGGAAATCAGGAATACTTCGGCTAAACGAAAAAGAGGAATCAGAGCAAACTACATAGGAATACACGCGTATTTCCAAGCCAAAAATCGGAATCTGTTGACATCAAGAGCTAATTGTAAAATGCTCACCCAAGTTGATGAGGTACTGGTCTGGCGTGCAGCAGGGGTCCCCCTCGGCCACGGCAGCCCAGAACACCGTGACGGACGCCAGGAGCAGAACTAGGCGAGCAGCAACGGCCATGATCGCGTAATTGTTTTACTTTAGTGATCAGCAACTATATGTATACATGTACTAGTACCAGTAGTAACTAGTGATAGAATGGTTCATGGAGGAATGGTTGAAGTACATCAAGCATGAACAACTTGTGTTGTGTGTGTGGCCGGGGAAGCTGTGCTGGACTGGTACTTATACTAATATGAGTATTAGTATTACACGCGTCCGCTATTTTTTGTTTTGAGCATAGGCGCTTCTACTTATTTGCCCACCGGCCCCTGCCGTAATTTTCACGTGATGATAACGTGATCTGTTTAGCCTCGTAGAGATAGGGCCTAATGAGTAATGTTTGCTTTGGTGGCAGTTTCGTTTGTAAACGCTATTAAATCCGTCAAGAAAACATGGTTCACCCATGGGTGCGCTTATACGTGGCGGGTGCGAGTTCAAACGAGACACGTACCGAGCCTTCAGCGAACCAGATCAGAAGCGACCACACCAGACCTAATGACGAAATATAATACTGCATGTACGAAGTTCATTCTGCTTGTTATTTGCAATAAGTTTTACTGTCGTAATTTCCACGTGATGATAGCGTATATTTTTTCTGATAGCCGGTTATCTGATTCTGAGCCGCAATGTTTGCTTTGTTACTGGCACTGGTCTCGCTTACGCGGCAATCAGAAAACCTTTTTGAAAAAGGCGCAATTACGAGAGTTTGCTTGGAAAGGATGATTGACAAATGTTTTCTGAACATATAATTATTTCCTTTGTAATTGTAGATACTTCCTTCCTCTAGTCCCACACACATGCATTTGCTTTCTGGAAACGATCCGCTTGGGTGTTGGGCTGCATTGGTGTGAGCTAGCAAAAGTACCATTAGTAGGGCCATATAATTTTATACGATGTTTGAGTGGCGAAGTAACTTACTTCTTTATTAATCCGCTTGTGCAGTCACGTTTCATTAATAAGATCCAATTAAGAATTAGTTCATTCAGTTATAGAATCTCTTACATATCACGATGTCCACCGTCCACGTTTAAAAAAAATGGTCTTGATGCAAAAAACCGATTTTCGTAAGTAATTTACTCGAGGAAATTTAACCGAAAACCGACCTAAGTGTCAGAACAATTTGAACACTATGATAATTTTTGGTTCAGAGGTGAAATATCGAAGAAAATAAAAACGGTTGGAAACTGATCACTGACTAAAATGACCCGCAATAGCCCCTACATAAATCACAAAAGAAAGAGGGCCTGACGTTTGGATCCCAGAGAAAGGTCCTGCTAGGATCGATTATTCTGAATCAATTTTTCCAGTATCGATTCCAAATAATTCATCATTCGGAATCGATTTTTTGGCCAGTATCGATTCCGAATAATCGATTTCCCCAAATAATCGATCATTTGGAATCATTTTCCCCAGTATCGATTCTGAATAATCGAGTTGTAGAAAAATTATTTATTTGGAATCGATATTTTTTCAGTATCGATTCCGAATAATCGATTTTCCGAATGATCGATTATTCGAAATCGTTTTTTTTCCGTCTATCATACTGCTGGTGGCTTTGTGCAAATCCCGTAGACAAATTTTCGGCATTAGCCAATGCATTAGCCCACCGAACGGCAGTGATCCACTGGGGTGCAGCACACTAAATCCATCCAAGATGGCTCCGCCGAGCTGATTATCATAAAGTGCGTACCCACAACTTTTTTTTAATAAGGGGTCTTTGGGGGCTATAATTAACTGATACATTGTAGAATAAGTGAAGCTTAAGACAACCTGGGGGTTCACTCTTCAATTTGTTATGTAATTTGGACCATATCTGGCTTTATATGTGGCCCTATTTGACTGTGGAAGTGGAGGGGTCCATCCCAAAATCCTTGCAGAAATTTGGCTTGGACGGCTACACATTTTGGGGGTGTTTTTTCTGGGGGTAATTAGCAAAAAATCTAATAGGCTAAGGGCACTAAAATTGAAAAGATTCTGAGAGATGAAGGTCCAAACTACAATTTTAAGTATAGCTACAAGAATTGAGATACTTTTGGGCATGGGATAATTGGCTTTGAAAGTGAGTGTTTTTGTACAGCGTTCAATGGGAGCTCGATTTAGTGTTCTGCACCCACTGGTAAGTTTGTATAGCGCCACCTATAGTTTGAATCGGATCCAGTGGTATCTCGTGCCGGTGAGCTCAATTTAAGTTACATAATATCAACACAATAATTAAGCGGCTCGCTGCAACCTCTATTCTAAACGACTAAAGTTCTACTTGGTATTCCTCCATGGTTCTACTTTTACTGTTTTAGTTCTAAGATACAATTTCGAGGATGGCCTCGCGAAGGGCTTTGCATTTCGTCTTCAAGGTCGGAGACAGGACGAAAACTGCCGAATTTTATCGGGATGTGCTTGGAATGAAGGTACTCTAAAATATTCACCCAACATTAATTTGGCTAGGAAAGAAATTAAAAAAACCTTTATTATTAATTAAATTTGCTTATGATGTGCTGTAGGCCTACACATGTGTACACGTAAAACTGTGTGCATCTCTTCAGTATTTTTAGTACCGATGATGCAATGATGTTCATTCACCACGTTCACTGAAAATTGAGCCACTGACTCAGCAAAAAAAAAAAAGATTTTGTCTGAATTTGTGAGTAGAACATTGTTTTTATATAGTAAATGCTAGTGCGAGTAACGAGTCACCCTTCTTTTATCGAATTTTGAATTTTTGAGATTCGGGTGACTGTCACCCGCATCTCAAAATTGGAAAAATTCGATAAAAAAAGGGTGACTTGTCGGGTCCAAGTTACTCGGACTAAGTAAATGTGCGTACCGGTAACTAAGAATCAATTAACCATCCTCTTTCAACTTCAACTTGTTCAAGGGTCCAAGTACTTATTCCTCCATGGTCCAACCACCTTCATCTCCACAAGTTTAAGACTATAAGAGGGGCTCACATTTTGATCCAGGCATGACCTGAGGCTGTTGTTTTCAAAGGCAGAATGACATCGGCAAAAGCTGAGCAATAGGAAAACACTAGAGATAGAGTAGAGAGGGTTTAGTTCTCTACCTCCATGGTTATTGGATCAGAAGTGTATATTTTGCCGGCACTGACATTCGTCTTGCAAATGCCAGTTTGGCCTTCCCTACTCTGATTGGCCCATTTTAGATATGACGGCCTAAAGATCAGCAGGAACGACCTCTAGGCTCTAGCCAAAAAATAATGTTGAGTCATGAGAGCAAGAAGGCCGGCATAATGTAAATAAATCATGCACAATATTGGCCAATCAGAGTAAGGGAACGGCAAAGTAGGGTTTGAAAGAAGGTCGTTGATGCTGACAAAATATACACTGCCTATTGGATACAGATGACAGAGGGATCAAAGGTATATTAGGAAAGTCAAAGGGAAAAGATGATCGAGGTGATTGAGGATTATCCGTAAACGCATTCGAGTTTGAGCATTGTGCCAGTGAAGTTGATGCTGTGTGTTGGAATGGTCCGATCAATCACACCGTTAGTGTTACTGGCAGTAACACCTAAGCAGTAACTTACTGCTTAGCTGTTCTTTCATTTCTTTTCTTTTGGCAGTTTCTACGCCATGAGGAATTTGAGGAAGGATGCAAGGCAACATGCAATGGGTGAGTGGCCCAACTGTCAGGCCTCCTGTCACCAACGAAGTCATTCTGCGATCCAAGCGCTTGCTTAGTACCTTGACTACCTTCAATTCAATGAAATTGATTAAATTCAAGGGGACCATTGTCATTCTGGTCATAGTCAGTGTCATTCTGCTCATAGTCAGTGTCATTCTTGTCATCGTCATTGTCATTGTCACGGTCACTGTCATTCTTGCCACAATCACTGCCATTCTTTCTGTTCTCATTGCCATTCTTGTCATAGTCACTGTCATTGTCACTGAAATTCTTGCCATAATCACAGCTAATCTTTCCATTCTCATTGCCATTCTTGTTATCGCCATTGTCACTGTTTTTCTTGCCATAATCCCTGCCATTCTTTCCGTTCTCATTACCATTCTTATCATCTTCACTGTCCTTGTCCCTGTCATTCTTACCATAATCACTGCCATTCTTTCTGTTCTCATTGCCATTATTTTGTCATTGTCATTGTCACTGTCATTCTTGCTATTATCACGGCCATTCTTTCCATTCTCATTGCCATTCCTGTCATAATCCCTGTCATCACTCAGAATCTCACAGACTGCACCCATTGCCACGGAAGCATTCTCCGGTGTCTTGCAACCTAGCTAGACCAAGGATTCCTTCAAGTTCTCTGCTCATATTGCATGTTTCTGTTACCGTGGCAGCCCGTATGATGGAAAGTGGAGCAAGTCTATGGTGGGCTTTGGACCGGAGGATGGCCACTTTGTGACGGAGTTGACCTACAACTACGGCATAAAGGACTACAAGCTTGGCAATGACTTCCAGGTACCGTCCGAGCTATCCATCCCCTAGATGGCGGCCTTCCCAAATAGTCAACTACCCCCAATAGTCTTTGCTGGGTTGGGGCGCCAGTCAGAAGCAATTCAACCATTAACTGCCATATATCTCCAGGGATCACACCCCAGCTTTCATTCAGATGCAAAAACCAATCAGTGTAAACCTGTCTACTGCAGCTTGTGGATCACACAAATTGGATGGATTTTGTTTTAAATTTAAGTGAAATAAATGATAGGAAAAAGTGACTGGGATTTTTGTGAATTTTTTTGATTTTTTTGGAAACTAAAGTTACAGAGCCCTGTGCCTCGATCCTGGGACAATCTTTCAGCCTTTAGGAAAAGGTCCTTGGAGGATTTAAACCTAAAAAAAAACCTCGTTCATTCATTGTCACTGTCTTTGAGATTTCCCACCGTTTCTGAATTTCTCACTTCCCATGCATCACCAGGGGATTACCATACAGTCCAGCCAGGCCGTGCAGAATGCGCGCAGCAAGGACTGGCCCCTGCTGCCTGTGGCAGATGGAGTCTACAGCGTGGAGGCGCCCGGCGGATACAAGTTCTATCTCCAGGACCAGCAGCCGCCGCCTGCAGGAGGTGAGAGCTCCCTGGGACGAAATCTGGTGACCATTGCCAAAGCCCCGAGCTGTACAGAACCATCCATGACTCACTGATAACATTCAGAGTCCATTGACGTAATACAATTTTTGCATAGAGGGAGAATGTAATGTACTTTATCAAGGGTTTGCCCTTCTCTGATCTGTCATTAAACACTGTGTGCTCAGTGTTTTTTTCAGCAGGCACTCAGGCAAAAAGCACTGAGCATACAGTATTTAATTACATGTCAAGTGGGCCAAACCCTTGTTGAAGTACAATCTCCTCGACACAATTTTTTTTTATATCTATGATGCAATGCAGTACCTGCCATGATACCGATTTGAATCTACCCCACGACCTCAACCAGCTCAGTGGTCTCGTGGTCAAGATGTCTGCACCAGAAAGCAGGAGTCGTGGGTTCAAATCCCACCCAAGCTGCCTGTATTTTTTTCAGCATGCAATTGGGCAAAAGCACTGAGCGTATAATGTTCAATTACATGTCGAGTAGGGCAAACCCTTGTTTAAATATGACAATGACAGATGACGATGACGATGATGATGACGATGACGACGACAATGATGATGATGGCAATGATGATGATTGCAATGATGACGACAACAATGATGATGACGATGGCAATGATGACTATGACGATGAAAACGCCAATGATGATGATGGCAATGGTGATGACGATGACGATGACAATGATGATGACGATGGCAATGATGATGACGATGAAGACAACAATGATAAGACATTGGCAATGACGATGATGTTGATGATAATGGCAATGACGATGACAATGACGATGATGATGACGACAATGATGGCAATGACGATGACGACGATGATGACGATGGCAATGATGATAATGGCGATGGCGATGCCGATAAAATTTATGGCTTGTCTACTCTCACATTGTGTGTCATTGGGCAGATCCTGTCAGGAAAGTCACAGTGGGTGTCTCAGACCTGGCCAAGTCCACAGGTAAGCACTCAGGCAATGGGATAATATGATCTTTAAACTCATCTTTCCTGATCTGAATTCTGTCGTTGGCTCTCTGAAGTGATGCGGTTGCACAGAGCCTGGGCCTCTCTGTGTGCATGTGCTGCACAATTAACTGAGCAGTTGGAGGAATCATGTCTCTGAAAGTTTGTGAAAAAATGTCCACACTGTGGGTAAACCATTGTGGTAAATTGAAGCAAATTCGACATCCGAATTGTTTACTTTCAATATAGATGTAAGGGTCAAATTGAATTTGTTTTATTTCACTGTGTAATGTCTGATTTTTATATTTTTTTTAATCTTTGATTTTCTGTCTTTCCTCCGCTTCCTTACATAATAAAAACCCGCCGAAACAAAAGAGTACTGGTCCAAGCTGTGCGGCATGAAGATCTATGAGAAGACTGACAAGTCGGCAGTTCTGGGCTTCGGCGAGGACCAGTGCAAGTTGGAGCTGAGGGATGCCGGGGGCCAGATTGATCGGGGCACGGCCTACGGACGTATTGCCTTCTCCTGCCCACGAGAACAGGTATCAAGCAACTTTAGGCATTAATAAATACCACCCTTACCTATTTGCTAAAAAAATTCTGCCCCCCAAAAAAGCCACCCACTGTGCAAAGTCTATGGGATGACGCAACAAAAAGAAGAAGAAATTGATAAAAAAAAACAAAAAAAAAAAACAGGCCTTCCTTCAATTTGGAATAGTCCCAAAACACAGCAGGATTCTTCACGAATCTTCCGGTGGTTTTCTATTCGCTTAGTTGTTCTGTAGTTTTTTGCGATTGGTGCTGTGAATATCAATCTAATGGGGTTTTGTTCCACTGTCCTTTTTTTTTTGACTAGCTGCCGGACATTCAGCGGGCCATGGAGGGAGCGGGCCAGACTATTGTCACCCCACTGGTCAGTCTGGACACTCCGGGCAAGGCCACCGTTGAAGTGGTCATCCTGGCAGACCCGGTGAGTTGCATGTTACAGCTGTTGACAAGGAGAGCGGTCTTATCAGCGAGCTTTTGTTTTGACGACAGAGAGCGCGCAGTGCAGGGGATTTCGTAGACAGCGACCGTTCCCGCATCAAAGCTCCCGTCCTGTTTGGAAGCAGTACTCGATGCGTATGCACCACACTGCACTGAGTATCCAATTACACTTTCGAGCTTTGGTCGCATAATTATAACGTTACTCAGTACCCGATCGCACTGCACTGTTCTGGACCGGACACTATTTCCCAGATGGTCCCAGATTTGAACGGTATGGCGACTTGCAGATTGTCGTGCATGCGCAGATCCATGTTCAGCTCGAATTACACTACTAGATTTCTCCTGTAATAAAACGAAAGCTCGCTGCTGTAGAATGACCTCCTGAGACCAAAGGTTGGCACATCAAGCTGCTGGCGTTGGGCCAGTCCAATTCCAAAAATAGGGGTACCCAAAACTACACTGGTAGTATGGGAGGGGCTGTAACCAACACGGCTAGACCTTTCCCCATTCATATTACGCGCGATTGCTACTGATATCCGGGCAGTTCGAGCTGAAGTTGGCCTCTTTGGTAATGGCGGATGCGCGTCCATGTCGGCACATGTTCGTGCCGCGCATTGATAGGGGAGTGCGCACTCTAGTTTGTTTATAGAGCTCTATGGGTGCGATGCATAGTATAAAGGCTTTTTGAAATCCAGCCCCGATCTGTCAAATTTGTCCTTGCTGTGTCCATTAAGTTCATGTGATATCACCCGGGTATAATTTTCATGCAGATTTTGGCATTTGCCAAGTATGCCTTTGTGACGCTATCTTGATTGGCCGATTGTGTGCTTACTTTTGACAGGACGGTCTGGAGATATGCTTTGTCGGGGACGAGGCCTTCCGAGAGCTGTCGCAGGTGGACCCGACAGCAGACCAACTCCTGAATGAAGTGAGTGAGCACCACCGGGTAGCGTTTCCCCGTGAAACATGGATTCGTCCTCTCGATGGCTCTTTGCTTATCACTCTCTCAGGGTTCGAATTTGAGCTGCCTGTATATTTTTTTTCAGCAGGAAATCGGGCAAAGCTCTCGAAATGTGGAGACCATTGCCAAAGCCCCGAGTTGTAGTACAGAACCATCCATGACTCATTGATAACATTGAGAGACCATTACAGTAATGCAATTTTACATAGAGGGAGAATGTAATGTACTTTAAGGATTTGCCCTACTCTGATCTGTCATTAAACACTGTGTGCTCAGTGCCTTTTTTTCAGCAGGCAATCGGGCAAAGCACTGAGTACCTAGGGCAAAACCTCATTTAATTACATTCTCCTTGATGCAAAAAAAAAATCACATTATATCAACATCACTCTCCCTTTCAACCCCTGAAAACACAAGCACCATGTGTATCGTCCCTACAAATGCCCTTTTACAAATAATGCTAGTAACTTTTTGTGGTCAGAGGTCAACAAATTTTCTTACATGCTAAATGAATAACCTGTACAATCACATTGTTAAACACTACACATTTCAAACAAAGGGCAAAGAAAATTTTACAGGACCAGTGCTTTTGCCACCTGAGCTATCAAGTTGTCTGTCTATCTGTCCTTCAGACAGTCTGTCTGCCTGTCTGTCTACCTGCATGCCTGTCTGTCTGTTGTCTGTCTGTCTTTCTGTTAATCTTGTCATCCATCCATCCGTTTTGCCTGTCCGTCTGTCCCTTGGTCATCTGGTCGGTCAGTCTGTCTGTCCGTCACATCGGAGAGAGGCTGGACTTATTTCCTTTTTTCGTGGTGCATCTTCCCCCAGGCAATCCAGGCCGACAAGAGTGACGAGTATTTCGCCAAGCACCCAAACAGGAAAGGCGTGGCCAAATAGAGGACCCCGGCTCAACCAGATATTCTAGCAGGACCTTTGAGAAAGGTCCTGCTAGAATCGAAACGTCAGGCCCTCCTCAGTTTTGATATTTGCTTTGTGGTCATTTTACTCAGTAAGCATTTTTGTATATTACTGTAGTTCATTCCTTCTTGGTCGAGCCTTGTATCAGGGTGGTCAGCCAAGAGCCTCCAGAAACAAATCACGCAGTGACAACTCATGCACCTTATACACACAAGATCGTTTCATTTGGGGTCTCTAGGCCAGAGTTTATTTGTCTTGACAATCTCGCGCGGTCCCTGTCAAGAATCGCACGGGACCCTTGCGGTCTGGTGAAAGAGACACACTTTTCTACGACATGGTGTCTGTGTGTTCTTGACATCAATGCGATTCCTTCGCACAGGACCCTGTTTACAGCTCTCGTGTAAAATGGTAATTGGGCATCATTTCATATACTGTCATGCATTACAGTGGAGACCATGCATTACAGTGGAGACCATTGTCTGATCAAGCACAGCGTAAATAGAGTTTTTTTCAGTCACATGCTTTTTGACAGTCAGCGTTCAATTCGCACGGATTTACGCGGAAAGCTTGTGTCTTCGAGTCATCAAATGTTCATTGGAAATACTCAGATTCGTTATTTGCATGCGCTTCCGCAGAATTGGACGCTCTTGCAGACCTGTTTTGGTGGTCAGGTGACGTCATGTTGAAAAACCTTTGTACAACTTAGAAGCTAAACTTCATAGCAAGCAGAAAGCCCATGCCTGTTTATTAGCTGTCAATGTTGAATGCCCACAGAACAATGAAGGAACAGTGGTTTGTCTGCTTGGGAAAGTTTCACTTGACTTAAAGCCCCTACACAACATTGGTAAGATCGAAAAACAGAAATGTTCACAGATTAACATGAAACTTATACACTTTGAAGATGGTTATAGTAGAAACCTCTCACTGAAATATTTCTGCCTAAAAAAATGTTGTACTTTTGGAGAAATGAGTAAAAGGAATAGTTTACGTCTGACCGAGATCTAAACTATTTTTCTGAACAGTATACGGCGTTGAATGCTGCATTTTCGCGAAACAAATGAAGTGGTTTTCACGATTTTCTCGAGACTCGGTTGGCGGATCGAGCTGAAATTTTCACAGGTGTGCTATTTCATGCATACCGGGTATGTTGGATCAGACAATGTATGGATGCTATTAACCAATGTTGTGTAGGGGCTTTAAGTGCTGCGCTCATTACAATTACCGTGAAACTTTCATAATAATGATAGTTTTATTTGCAAAGTGCAACAATTCCACGTATAAGTGATCTAATTACGTTACAAATTATTTAAATTACAATAAATCCGTAATAAAAAAAAGGCCACGCAAAAATGTAGCATACCAAGAACTGAGAAGCCGTAGATAATTCTAGCAAATCATATTAACAAAAATTTCAATAACAATAAAAGATATTTAATCTATAAAAACTTACAATATTTTTATAACTTAAGAGCAGTAGGCATTTTTTTAAGGGAGGCTCATCTTTATTATTACAGTTACAATTTCTTTAAGTTATTAGTCGTACCCTGTAATATCTATAAGTGAAGGTCTGTAGGCAGTCCTTTTGGGGTTTTTTTCTGGCAAGGAACTGAATGTATTCTTATATGGTGTCTGTTTGATATACTAGTAATGGCAATTATTATTAAAGTGGTTCATTAGGAAACGCGGATATCAAACCAAGATGAACTTGGTATATTCACTGTCATTTTATATGTGTCAACCGTAAGGGAAGGGGGTGGTCAAAGAGACCACATAATCTTGGAATCAATCTTAAAGGTGTAGACGAGGATATTGATAATACTGGTATTTTTGAACATTTTGTATGAATCACATTAAATATTTAAAAAAATATAATAAACATGAGTGTGTAATGTGGTTAGGTTTATGGTTTATTTATTTTTTTGGAAATGCATTTTTATCCCAATTATTAGTTCAAAGATCATAGAAAACTGAAACAAATTCCGTTTTCTAATTTTCACTTGTGCATACTATTTGCAGAATGATTTTCATTGTTTTATGGACAAAAAAACTGAACTTCAAGGAGCTTGAGGTTTTTCCCATTTTGTAACCACTTTCTGGGACGAGTGCGTGCCCCTTTAAAATCGATTTCACCGCTTGTCAATTGTAACGTGTGCTTCGTGCTGAGCGCTGGATAACTTATTGATGTCGTGCTATCTGCACGTTTAATAAGGCAAATGACCAACATAAACAAATAGCTGTCAGCCTGGCACCCAGTATCCAAAACACGCTGATACTGCGGGAAGTCGACCGGCCACCGATTCGGTACCCGACTAGTTTATTATAATGACTCGTGCGTGTAGCTAGCTGCAGTCGGCGGTACGTGTAATGTAGTGGGCCAGCTATCCCTGGAGCTGGAAGTGTCAGATAGGTGGTCGGGAAAACATCTGGAAATAACTGTCTGCACAGTGCCGATCGCCGATCTGCACCCCCAGTAGCGGTGCTCCGACTCCGAGCAATCCTCACAGCCTGCTCGAAGCCGGCGTCACAAACTCGAACAGGGAAACATCGGCTTGAATGTGAGTATCATAATGATAATTATCAGTTATCACCATCACCGTCATCATGCATGGTATCTCACTAGTCTCAGTCGATCAACTCAACAACGACACTCGACAGGCAGTTTTGTACCGACGCAATATTTCACGTTGACCTGACATGTCAATCATTTTGATTCGTTCAGCCATGGTTCAGCACAGCGAATAAGCCAGGTCCTAATCAGGTCCAATTCAAGTACTGAAGTAGTGTAAATGGTCCCCCGTTTTAATTTAGGCCTATATTATAAATTATAAATAATATTAAATAATACATGATCATGTACCTGCACCACTCCTACTCCTACTCCTACTAGTCCTATACTACAGTTGCAGGTTGACACACATTTTTTGTTTTATTCTAATTATCAATAGTCCAATACCATCTAGTTGCGGCATGGTTACAGTAACTATCCCAAGGTGGATGAGCGTTACGGTAACTGCAACTAATATAGTAATTACTACCAAAAGTAGCTCTTCTGTCTTACCTTGCAGTTCCCTTTAAAATAAACAAACCAGCCAAACATAAAACAAACAGTCAGTATCCACCCCCCTCCCTCTGAGCAGTAGAAGATGGGTGATGGTGTTAGCAATGTCCTTGCTTCATACATCTTTGCTGCTGTAGCTACTAGTACTAAAGTACTATACAGTAACTGGTCATGTACTATGTACATATAGTTGTAACTCCCCTTATAATGTTATATAACTAATGAACAATTTTGGAAAATTTGCAAAGAAAACATTGACTGATTGGCATTAGCCACACCACAGCTCAGCGGAAGCCCTTTGATGAAAAACACAGAGCTTTCATGCCTTTTAACACATCATAATTTTAGCATGCCCCATGTGTGATGAGATGTGATTGGTCAGAAGTTGTTTCTCAACTCTGAATCCTATTGGTCAGTGCAAGTGAGTAATTTGCATATTGGGCCTCTTGTTAACTACATGTACTGTAGTACTTACATGTAGATCAACACTTCTCATTTCCAATATGCCTACATCATGTGTAAGTGAGTGAAACAATAGTTGAGTGAAACGATAGATGAATGAAACAATATGCCTCGATGAATGAAACAATAGGCCTCGATGAATGAAACAATAGGCCTAGAAGAATGAAACAGTAGGCCTAGAAGAATGAAACAATAGGCCTAGAATAATGAAACAATAGATGAGTGAAATAATAGATGAGTAAAACAATAGATGTGTGAAACAATAGATGAGTCAAACAATAGATGAGTCAAACAATAGATGATTCAAACAATATATGAATGAAACAATACATGAGTCAAACAATATGAGTCAAAAATAGATGAGTGAAACAATAGATGAGTGAAACAATAGATGAGTGAAACAATAGATGAGTGAAACAAAAGATGAGTGAAACAATAGATGAGTGAAACAATAGATGAGTGAAACAATAGATGAGTGAAACTATAGATGAGTCAAACAATATATGAGTAAAACAATAGATGAGTGAAACAATACATGAGTGAAACATCTATGAGTGAAACAATATTAATAGATGAGTGAAAGAATAGATGAGTGAAAGAATAGATGAGTGAAAGAATAGATGATTGAAAGAATAGATGAGTGAAAGAATAGATGATTGAAAGAATAGATGAGTGAAAGAATAGATGAGTGAAAGAATAGATGAGTGAAAGAATAGATGAGTGAAAGAATAGATTAGTAAAACAATACATGAGTGAAATAATACACACATATGTGAGTGAAACAATGAGTGAAACAATACACGAGTGAAACAATACATGATTGAAACAATACACGAGTGAAACAATACACAAGTGAAAAAATACACGAGTGAAACCTCTACAGCCCACCTGGAACTTTGCTGGCCTGTCCGGCCACCCATGGGGGAAAAAAAATATCAAAATTGCAGACCATGCTCGGCTGCTTAGCAGCTGCCCGGGCGCTGAGGAGGGAGTGTATTATAAGTAGGCACTTACGCTGAAGCACAGACCGCCGTCGTCGGAGCCGAAAGCACTTCCAGGAAGCTTTTAGGCGCAGATGGTTAAAGCTGAATCTCACTTTTGCCAAACTCATGATGTGCCCGCGCTGCCTGCGAAAATGTGGCTCGGGCGTGGTCCCAACTTGACAAATATTATGCGTCCAATTTACAATGTACAGTATGTGCGTAACTTGATTGTGGACACGTACTACAAACATTATGCACGTATGTGCTCAGGATTTACTATGGTTTTCAGGTTTTGTGGGGGCTTATTTGATAATTGGTTGATATTGAATGAAATGTGGCTATTTTTACGAACATGTAGACTGAATGTATTGTGTTTGTAGTGCTACATTGTGTGTGTGTGTTTACATGTACACATAAACATACAGCAGCTACATGTATTGTGCCATGTGTACACTTGGACATTATTGTTTCTGGAAAATGTCTGGACAACTAGTTATGAATATATTATGTCTAGGTACAACTACTGTACATGGACATGTGTGAACGAATACCGGTAGATAGGAACTAAAAGTGAGACCTACAAACTCAACACAAACTGAACAAACTGAACAAATTAAAAAGTTATCTTGAAAATGAGACATACACCATTTCGCTTACATTTGAGAAGGATACTCATGTGTTACAGCTCATGTGAATCAGACCACTGGTATTTGTGGCAAATCGATCGATGAAATATTCCAACAAATCCATTAAAAGATAATGTCATGGTACACAGGTTTGATGTTTTTTTTAATCACATCGATTCTGAGGAAATGCATCGGTTATTTTTGTGTTTAAAAGTGTAATAAGTGCGATTGTTTTTAAACATTTATTTATTCTTGATTATCCTGGGTTAAATCGGCCCATGCTGATTTCCATCGATGCCCTGCAATTTGCAGAATAACACCATAAAAATGTGATAAAATCGGATAGAATTGAATATAACAGAAAAAGGATTAATATAATATTACTTATAAGTATAAAAAAAATTAAAACGACAAACACTGTACATGAATACACAGATTTAAGACACTTACCCTTTTAGAAGCATGTACACAATAACTTATAAGAAAAAGATATAAAGAAATGGATATTATATAAGAAAATGAACTGATATAATTGATTATATAAAATTAGAGCAATATACAGAGACACATATGTAACAAACTGCTTTGAACAATGACCCAAATGTTAATCTGAAGAAAACAAATAGGATAGGGTCATTCTGTGTCAATTCAACATGCTTTTTGACCTGACCGTCCCAGATTGGAACAATTTTTTTTATGTAAACCGGTCAAGTAGTTTTTGACTAATTACAGTAGCATGACCAGCTATGTTTGGAAAGCTCTATCTCTAAAAGGAAATCTCCTACAGGAATAAATTTTACACCATTTGAAAAGTTCTTGAAAGAGCAGGAGCCTTCATTTCAATCCTAGCAGAACCTCCCATTTAAAGGCTTTATTCAAATCAAGTCATTGGTCAATACAAGCTTTTGTTATACATCAGAGCGCTCTTAGCACTAGCCCTATACCATACCCACATACCATGTTTTGATAATAATCCCATTGATTTTTGTTTTGCTCAATCAATTTTGATTTTCTTGCCGTTGTTTTTGAGGTGGTCTGTTTACGCTTCTTCTCATCCCGCCAACAAGGGAATTGATTGTCAAATTAGGTTCCAAAGTGAATTGGGCAGAATGGAATTGAAGTGTGTGAGAATCGCGGCAAGCAGAACTTGGATCAAAATGAGCAGCCCCTTTCAAATACTCATCCATTGCTTCATATCCAAAGAGGCTTATCTGACAGACGTGGGGGTGGGGTGGGGGGGGGGGCTTACTGGAAAAAGCGGGTCGCAGCCTTCGCCAACAAGCGGCCAACTGCCCTCCCCCTCCTTGAAAGCCGCTTTGACGGTAATGCCGCTTAAGGGATAATTGTCTTAACCAATGCAGGCCGGAAGTCACTCACTGGCAGATGGCAAATTAAAATAAAAAGACGTAGCAAGCGCGCACGTACATGTATCGGCGGGTTGGATGTAAATTTTTTTTTTTTACATGTACCGAGGCACTTGCAGCAGAGCGATTTGTTCATCCGAACTGCAGAAATAGTGCTGGTCCTAGTGCTAGCTTCCTAGTGCTAGCTTCCCCTTGCTTTCTTATGAGTTAGAATGGACACATACATGTAGCCATGAATATTGCTTTACCTATGAGATTTTGGGAGTGGACATTCACATCTGGGCCACTGGTTTTCTGTAAAATGGTTGGTTGTGCACGTGTTCATCGAGTTGATTTGAGATGGGAACACCTAAGAGAAAGTCCTTTTTTGTGTAAACTTGTGTCCTTGGTTCTCAAGAGAATGTAACCATACATGTACATACCTTTAATGGCCCCTTTATGAGCACATGCACACATTGCAAAAGAGATCATACATGTACATGTACATTGGTATGACTCCAAGGCTTCAAGATACCAACTTGTGCGATTCAGGCATATATTTAGTCTGATTATGATTTCAAGATCTAGGCTAAGATTTTTTACAATTTCCGTCTCCAGGGAATAAAGTCAAACAAGCAAAGGACATTTTTTCAATTCCAGGGAACAAAAACATATGAAATGTACTCGACAACGTGATGTAATGTGAGCTGGCCTTGTGCCAGAAACAGCCTTGTATTACGTGCAATAGAAATGCGTCGCTGGTATTCGTCAATTTGATGTGTATACATGTACATTGTGTGAGTAGCATTGGAAAACCAGTCAAATACCATCTCATCTCAATTGTAACTGCAGTACAACTGTATGTGAAATAGGTGATTCGGTGTCGTATGACAGTATGCTATTTTTTTCCATTTCAGCTGGCATCTTTTGGATCAGCCACACGAATAATTTGAAATCACATCTGCGGGCACATGTGTACTTGTGCATGCGGATGTATGCAGACCATGACTTTCATTTGCTTCGACGAATCAGATAAAAAAATAAGGATAAAAATACACAACAATTATTAGACATTTAATGGGGCTGTTTCTAACCACACCATTGTCTGTCTACAAATTACTAACCAGAACTTAAATGAATATATCCGTACTATTATGATGCAGTACTTTTGTCAATAAATCATACAAAACAGTGCAAATGAGATCACACATGCAAGGGATAAGATGGTTTGACCAACTTTGACCTCCTTTGATCCAGTGTGGAATATGATTATTAATTAATCTAAAAAGGTTGATTGCTTTTGGCAAGTTCTAAAACTGGTTGGAATGGGGGTTATGATGAAGTTAAACTTGTCCCCGCAAAAACAATCTACGCCAGTGCAGAATCTAACGCGGACAAGCTTTTTTAATTCACCGGAGCTCATGAATTATTTCAAATGCTGAAGTTCAGTAACCAAGTCCGGGGCGAGGAAACAGATTATGTATGCTGGCATTATCCGTGCACGCCAGTGATGCACTTTATTTATCCCCGGAGAACATTATTGATTAGTCACGGCATTTTCTTTTTTTTTCTTTTTTCTTTTTTTTTTACTTCGAGACGCGACATACATGAATGGAATTGCCAACAGCTTCTGCTGAGGCCCATTTTGTGGCTGACGCACGAGTAAAGCGCTTGAGCACCATTGGTTTGTCTGCGGGTATGCGTGTTGGTGTGCGCGTGCATCCCTGTATGTGTGATGTGTGTGTGGAGACAGCGTGTCGGGTGTACGTGTACATGCAGTGCGGTACACATCAGGGTCTCGCATGAGAGATTTTCACTGGCAATTGCATGCGGGACTCTATACTGTAGCTTCCCCCTAGACTGCCGTTCGTGATTTCGTCCGGTGCTGACATGCTTGTGCTGAGCTGAGTGGCCTTTCAGCATCTAGGGGCCACAGCTACCGGTACATGTAGTAGCTTTTCCCAGCGGTAAGCATGACAGAGAGCTAATGTACATACATGTATCAACGGTTAAAGCAAGATATCAAGCTGTACGTTTCTAACCTCAACACTACCGGGACCTACCGGGAAATTTTGTATTTCGGACTTTCTCCGTCTCCCAGAAAGGTCCTGCTAGGATTGAAACATGGGGGCCCTCTATGATGTTTGGGATTGACATTTTAAATGAGTTTTGAGGGGTTTCATTGTGAGAGTAGCAGAATAAGTGATAAGTGACACCATGCAATTTCCCTTTTGGTTCTTTTTGTGGTCTGACCTGGGATGGATTTCACAAAGCCTTACGATGCTTCGTAACTCCACTAACGATGGATAAGTTGTGATGGCTGTATGGTAACTTCTGTGCATCACTCATTGTCTTGCAATTGATCAAAAGCAGCCATGAGTTTGCTAAAATTGACCACTGTTATTGGTCAATGCTGCACATACATGCATTGATAACCTGCGAGATATGGCAGGAACTGTTTTCTGGACTGATACATGTACAGTACGTGTATACCGGTACATTCAATCAATTCAGTACACTCATAGTGCATTCGTGCATGGCATTTGTTTGAAACCCGTTATACAAACCATTTCAAAGTGCCAGGCTGTATTGAAATTGCAAATTGGGAACTTTGGGAACTTTGATGGAAAACAATTCTAGGCAGTTTCAGGTTGTAGTTTTTTGTCCAAATTCCAAACTCCTCTGGATGCGGAAAAACTGAAAGGACAGAGAATGAGGGAGAATGCTAGCTGGGAAAAACAAAGATTTGAGATTAAGGTGGGGCAGGGCTGCTAAGGAATTACCGGTATGTTGTCTGATAATCGACACGTCTAAATTTCAAGGAAAGTATAAGCATCCAGAGGAGTTCATGGAAGAGCACTGGCACGTTAGTCCAGAGGTCTCGGGTTCAAGTCCCGGTCCAGTCAAAGTTTTCTTTGCCAATTTTTCAAATTGTTCAAAAGTTCCCAGTCAGTTTTTCCTTGGTTTGTTTGAATTGAATTTAAAAAGTTGCATCCACTTTGTGTGATCCCCGAGCTGCCGTAGCCAGGTTTACAACAATAAGTTGTTTGCATCTGAATGAAAGCGGGGGTGTGATCCCTGGAGATATATGGCAGTTAACTGGTTAATGGTTGAATTGCTTCTGACTAGCTCCCCCCCACCACCCCGGGAAAGACTACATGTAGTTGACTATTTGGGAGGCCACCATCTAAGGGCTGGATAGCTCAGATGGAAGAGCAGAGGTCTCGGGTTCATGTCCCGGTCCAGTCAAAGTTTTCTTTGCCATTTTTTCAAATTATTTGTAAGTTCCCAGTCAATTTTTCCTTGGTTTGTTTAAATTTCAAGGAGAAAAATCTTGGATGCTCTGACAAATTGTACCGATGCTAATAGCCCCATTTCAGATACATGTATGAATTTGGGGCTCTAATTCTAACTGAAAGTGATGCCAAAATGTAGCGAATTGCCCGCCGACCAGAACGACCAACATTGGAAATCTCTGAATCTTAGAGGGGAGGGCCTTTCTCAAAGCAAAAATTTGGACAGAAACAGTCAAGAATTTGGATCACACAGTTTTGCCTAGATTCAGTCAACAAAAAATGCTACAGATGTTTGTGACAGACTAAGATGAAATTGCTAAATGTATGAATATTATAAATCACCCAGGGCCCTATAGATACAGTACATGTATTCAATTTTCATAATTTGTTTTCAGGGCGATAAAACCTTGAATTTTGACCTTGAAAACCTTGCTCATTATGACAACCAATCTGTCAATTATGCATCAAGGACTTGTTTAAACGAACTTAAGAGTCACTATTATACATGTACCGGTACTATACATCCACAAACTCGATGTTACTTCCATCATTTAAAATGGAGTCGATTCCGAGTGGAATCGTGATCCCGAGATGGAATCAGAATTGACTCCAAAAATATTGGGTTCACCCAATACTGTAAATTTACAATTATTTGCATCTTTTGTCTTGGTTTTTTAAAATTACGATGAACTTTGTTTAAAATACATACCGGTATGTACATGTACAATGGAAATTCTGTGAAGACTTGTGGAGAGACTAAACATAAGCTTGTTGCATCGGTTCCAATTTTATTACCCGACTTTTGATATTTAAACTGGTACGTGGGACTTGTGGGTGGACGTTTGTAGCTGGTGCCTCCCATGTGTGCGGTTTCTGAGTTATTCATGCAAATATTTGTGCATCACCGTCTTGTTTATCACTGGCCACATTTACCTGTACACCCACTTACATGCATAATGCATACATACAGTAGGCCTACATTCCCATACTGACTGTACGCGTAGGCCGATGTGTGTAGTTAAGAGTATAGATGCATTAGCATTGTAATGGCTGTAGGTGTGTTGCCGTCCAGTCTTTAACTCGTTATACCATTAGCCAAATCTGTTTGGTTTAGCTCATTGGCATAGGCGTAAGGGGTCTATATAATCAGAGAGTCCCTTGGGAGATTTTTCGCTGGTTAAAAAAAATGCAGCCAAATGCACTTCCGTTCCCTGGTTAATAGATGATTTCATTGCTTTATCTAATATCTCTTCCCCATTCTTTTCCGGACTCCCAGGAGTTGATCATCCGACGAGGCCGAATTCTGCGTTGGATTTGTTTAGTTTCCACTCTCGAGGGTATAGTTTTCCCGTCGTCAGTCGTCCTCGTCTTTCATGCCAGTGAACGTTGCATCTACGGCCACAATGGGAGAATTCATCGGAGGGAACATCGACCGGTGGACATGTCCGAACGACAGGCAACTTGCCCTGAGGGCAAAGTGAGTATCAGGACCCCCCATAGAACCGCTTAAACATGGAAATACTTCCTTGATTCTGACAAGATTGGCCGTTTTCGAAATGAAGGCTAAAGGCTCGGGCTTAGGCTTCGGTCATGTTTATCTTACTTGTTATAATATCACAGGCAACTAAAAACAAGTGTTTGGCCCCAGTTTCTTGGGGAATACCCTGCATACTTATTAAGCCAACAAACCTTCAAATTCGGAAACAAACCCCAGCCTGAGCCCAAGCCTAAGCCTTCATTTCGAAATCAGCTTATAGATACATGTAAATGTTTCATTTGGTACTTTTTATTATTTCGACTTGTACTCCACTGTTGGATGCTAAGCTTAGGATAGAAGTGGAACTTTGGCTGGCAACCTGGGCCCAATTTCATAGAGCTGCTTAAGTGTCGCAAAACCATGAAAAGTCTTCCTTAGTGTGAATAGAATACTCAAGCCAACATATACACGATTTGCATGTATGCAGGGTTTGTCACTGGTCAGGGTTTAAATCACTGGTCATGCCATCAAAAATGAGGGTTGCGCCGACTTGCTGTCAAGATTGGGTCGGTCGGGAAACACACTTTCCCCCAACAGATTAAAGCCGCGTCCGCACTGGACTTAAAATGGGTAAACTAACCGAGCAAATGGGTAAATTGACCATTTTAAGTCCAGTGCGGACAGCCAGAAAGTTTTCCTCCCAGGTAACTTACCCGACTCCAGTGGGTAGTTTAACCGACCAACTTCTGCCCGGTTAAATTGACCAGGTCAGTTTAACCGAGCCGAAAAGTCCAATCCGGACACGACGTCTTGGTAAACGACTCGGTAAAAAACCACATCCGGCGCCCCCCATTGCCAGAGGCCCTAAATACCACGTGACGTGCCATGGTCCCAATACAACAATGTTGTTTACTTTTCGAGCAGGGTCGACGTGTCGTAGTTTTATGGTATTTACATCCGGTGAAAGGTCACCACCATAGCGCCCTCTTGCGTTTATACGCGCCAGTAGGTTAGTTTTACTGCGTCGTCTCGGTTAGTTTACCCGAGTCGAAAGTCCAAGTGCGGACGCCGGGAAGATTTACCCATTGGAATGTTACCCACGGGCTCGGTAAAAAATAAGTCCAGTGCGGACGCGGCTTTAGTGTTGCACCGTCAAAATAGGGTCGGCCGGGAATTTTTTGGGGGGCTAAATACCCCATTGGGAATGGCAAGAATCATTCCCGTTGGGTTCAAAGTGGATTCTAAGTATGGTAATCCGAAGGGCATTTTGAAAATTCCTCGTTCGGGCTGGTATGGCTTGATTCCTGCAGAGTCGGAGCCCTTCAGTCCCGTGCTTGACGGGAAAACAAAAAAATGCTTCAGCCTGGCTAAGGGATACTCGTGTATGTGTGGCTAGTCTCTGTGAGGTTCGGGGGGAAACATCCGAGTGAACAAAGCGAGGTTCCAGCGGTGCCCTAATCAACCGGCAACCCGTCAACCAATAATGGGAAAGCCAGCCGCTGTCTTGCAGACGAGATGAATATTAGCCGAGACCGGTGGTTTGGTGATGGGGTAACCGCATGTATATGCACAACGTGTGTACTTGCGTATCGTATGTCTGCAAGTTTCCCCTGGCCTGAAGCTGGGCATGGTTACCTGCGTCACTGCACGGTGTACGGTGCAAACCGCCGGCCGTGACTGTGGGGTATTGTCATCGGCCGAATTTATAGGAAACGGTGGGATTTTCTCGGATGCCTGAATGTTGTTGCATTGGATAGGCATGGGCCAAATTATGTGACAAAAAATGTAAATAAATAAGACTTAAGGCTTTGCATAGTGGGTGAATCAAAATAGGAAGGTTTGCGGTGACACCATGTATAACTTAGGTCTCTTAAAGGAAGAGGTGTGGTTCTGAAAAGAACTTGAGTGGTAAACTCGACGTTTCGACCAGTATGCTCTGGCCATCATCAGGAGAAAAAAAAATGTACTGGACATACAACAGGACTAGTCACTTGAGAATGTGGCTAGATTTGAACATTTTGACCAGACATGTGCCCCGAACGAGTTGTGATTGGGGCAAGTTTTGTACGTTTACATGTACACTGTACACTATGCATGCAGGTCGGGAGGTGCATTAACCAAGTCAATGACATTACTGTATGAACCTTTGCCTCAGTTCAGCACAGCGCAAAGTCAATTTCTCATGCAATGCTCTTCAAAAAGTAATGAAATTAAAGCTTGCAATTTTGATCGGACATCAGCTGTTATATTCAGTCCCTGTGGTTTTTTATTTTTTTATTTTCTTATTTGTGCAAAAAAAAAAGAGCTCTAGGCAACCGGTTTAATGCGGTCATACACTCTGCAGTACAGCATCAATATTGATGATTTCATTGTTTCAACTCTCTTTCTCTCTATCTCTCTCTCACCTGTCTCTCCCCACTCTTTCTCTCTCCCTCCGTCTTCCTTTGTATGTCTGTCTGTCTCCGTCTGTTTCTGTCTCTGACTCTCTTTGCCTTCCTGTCTGTCTGTGTCCCTCTGCTTCCCTCTGTCTCTGTCTCTGTCTCTGTCCCTCTGTCTCTGTTTCTCTCTGTCTCCCCGTCTCTCTGTCTCTCTGTCTGTCTGTCTCTCTCTCTCTCTCTCTCTCTCTCTCTCTCTCTCTCTCTCTCTCTCTCTCTCGGGGTACAGGCTAGGCTCAGGCTGGTCCTTTCACACATCCGCTGGCTCGAAATACAAGAAGAACGCAGCCTTGAGCCGAGAAGAACAGGAGACCATCCTGACTGTGATAGAGCGGGCCGACAAACTCGAAGTCGCAGAGCAGGAGAGAATAGGGTAAGGCATGGACCCATTCAAACAGTCTCTTTTTTGAGGGGGAAACTGGTGGTTTTTCTCATTTGATAACTTACTGCATAACTGAGCAAAGAATGTTGTCCTCTTGTTTGCTGGTATCAAAACGACAGGGCATCAACATTCTTTAACATGCATTTTGGTGGCTTCAGTTAGCCATTTGTAACATTTGTTCATATAATTACTGTATGAATTTACATGGCTCACGTATATATATTGGTTCATGGGTTGCTGACTTGCTGTGGTTTTGGGCAAGTCTAAAACTCTGCCGCATGAAGGTAGAAGAGAACATCTTGGACTGTAATGCTGTGCAATTCTAGATGTCACTACATGTACAGACATGTATGATCGCCTGTACCACCGCAATAGACGTGTTACCAGTTTTAGCATGAACAGCAGGTGTGTAAAATAATACTGGTATGCGTAAATTGCAAAACTCGGTCAAGCCTTATGTCACGCAATACGACAGACCGTAAAATGGGGCACCGACTATAATATGGACTCTCTACAATTGTGGTCCTACTCTCACCGGCTCCTTGCGCATGATTAAATGGATGAGAGTGCACGTATCTATATCCAGAAAAAAAATGATCAACCAGTTAAAAATGCATAGCATTGTAACTCGGTCAAGGCAGTTACCGGTAGTCATATGTAATTTTAATTAGTTAAAAAAAAAAAAAAAATAGTTTTTAGCGGTTGATCGCGGATGATTATTTTGAGGCTCAGGTATGTGAATATCTGAAACATGGCTGTTGTTTTCAAGCATTGAGCACCGTTGAGCCGAAAGCAAAAAAAAGAAGGTTATTATATGTCTTTTCTTGACGTGGGGGGTTCTGCAGACAGTTCTCATAATTGCATGAGGTGATGGGGTGCAAACGTGTTTTTTGTTTTGTCCGTCGCCAACTTGGATTGACTTTGCGAGTACCGGTTAATGATTCATGCAATAATGAGTGCATTGTGTGGACTGACCACACAAAGCATCACACGTGTGTGTGCACAACATGTGGTACATGCACACATTGTACGTGTACATCACGACATGCATTATTATGAATCCCATTAAGTTATCCATCAATGTCACATCTCCCCCAACCTCATCAGGAAAATAGTAATGCGAGGGTGAAAATAATTGTCACTATACTGGCCTAGTGGTGAAATTAATGACATGCTCTACTTGCCTAATGTTCTAATGGATCACGTGTTCTACGGTGCACAGTGCATGTATGTGTTACGTCATAGGCCGGATCTGGGTTTTTTTACCGAGTCGCGTTTTACCGAGTGGTCTGTTTCCACTGGACTGAACTTGGTCACTTTTACTGTGCAGAGGATGGCCGGTAAAAATAACCATTCGGCTCGGTTAAATTAACCTGAAGAGGGACTTTAACTGGGCCGTTTCCACTGGTCTTAAAATGGGAAAAGTAACCATCATCTCGGTTACTTTGACCAAAATAAGTCCCCCTGCCTTTGAGAAAGGTCCGGCTAGGATCGAAACGTCAGGCCCACTAAATTTTGAAAATAAGTCCAGTGGAAACGCAGCTTTAGACTTCAAATGATTCATGAGTCTATAGGGCTGTTCCTACTACACCAAATAAACGTGATTATTTGGATCGCGATTTGAATCGCGATTCAAACTTTTTGCGTGTGGGGACACAATAAACGTGATTATTAGTGGGATTTGAATTGCGATCGGACTCCACTAAGAGTGAGACTTTTTCAAATAATCGCGTTTATTTGCAACGCGATGTGTGTGGGAATGCTCCGCTCAAATCGCACCGGTTTTTTTTAACCCACGATGCATTGCGCAAGCATGGCATTTCCTTCTGGCAGCTTACTGCCAGGAAGTGCAGCACAGGGTTTGTTTACCGGTACTTTCGTCAGCGCGTTCCGCCATTCCCGCTTGCGCAGCGCGACCACATGCTAACCGCAATCGGTTCGCGTTTATTTGCAACGCGATTATTTGGCCTGTGTGGACACGACCATTCGAATCTTGATTCACATCCCGATTATTTTCGTAGTGGGAGCAGCCCTTATGTGAGCTGCAAGCTGCCATTTCCCCCATAAACCTCACGAACCGCAAGGTTCCACTGAATTTTAATATTATAATGTCCTTATGGTCCACTGAATCACACACATGTGTTTTTTGTCCATCCTTGGCTACTGGCCCATTAAATGCTCTAGTGAATGGCATGCATGTACCGGGGGTACTGTAGACCTATTCCCCTGCCCTAATAGTCCAATGAATCACACAGTCTCCCCACCGAGTGAATTACATGTAAATGTGCAGTCAGCTTGATGGTCAATGGTCATTTACCGTAGATATCCATTTCATATCTAGTACTCATCTGTATGCATATTACCGGCGTGCTCATTGGAGTGTGCATGCAGTGACATATACGTAATGCACTTACAACCGATTGAGATCTGTTTCACACACAAGAGTTGAAAAACAAAGCCGTTAAGTAATTACTCCTGTGTACACATACATGTTTGTTGACAGGGGATTATTAGAAGCCAAGCTCATTTGGTCAGTCATGAAGGAATGGTTGGAACTCGTAATCATGTAGCTGCCAACCGTTCCTATTTTGGAGGAATCGCTCCTCTTTTTTTGGAAAAAAATTATCACTTTTTACAAGTCCTTGACAACATATTCAGATATTTGGCTTGAAAATTACCGGTATACACATGTATGTATTCCTATGCACCGGTGCATGTACATGTAGTTTGCTCTGTGATTTCTCTTTTTTAGCAGAAGTTTTCCTAGTTTCCTTAAATTTTAAGATGGCTTGGCAGCCATGATATACCCGGTACTTTCTACTGCAAGGGCTTGCTCATTACACAGTGTATGACCATGACTGATTTCCTACTTTCCTTCCTCCATGGTATGACCACCCCTCATGCATGGCGCCATGCAGTCAGTGTGTCTTTTTCAGATGCGTTTACACGTACACTGTGCATGTGATGTGCCTGCACGCAGCTTGTCCACCAATTTATTGGATTGAGCACAAGCTGTGTGCACGTGATGTGCATGCACATGTACATGCACAGGGGTGGATTTCACAAAGCCTTACGATGCATCGTAACTCAACTTACGATGTATGACCCATTGTAAATTGCCATGTCATATGGTTTCTGTGCATCTCCCAATGCCATGTGATTGATCGTACATGTAAATTACGAATTTGATGAAATGATGAAATTGTTTGGCAAAAATTCAGAATGGCTCAAAGGATGGTTATTTATTGTTTATCTTATTCAATTCTTGTTTACCCTGGGGAGACCTTTCAGTAGAATACAGTTTTTCAAAGGTGCCCAGCGAACAATTACCGTAATGAAAGACAAGAGATTTACTATCGAAATATTAGAACAAAACAACATTCAAACATAAAAGAGTAAATCATTAAAATAACATAATAATTAGGGTTATATACAAAAACGTTGCAAACTGCACATAATAATTAGTTAGAGAATCACTTAAGACAGTACAAAACACTATTAGACACTTAAGCATGGGTGCACAAAATAATACATATACACGGACAACTGCTACCAGTCCAACATTGAATATGTTCAAGTTCAACTAGATAGCATTCTGCACGGGATTTCACACCAGGACCGTGAAGGTGTGAATTGGGAAACCCTTCCCCCCTCCCTCCCTTCCCCTCCACACGCACATCTGCACACACGCGCACACTGAATAGGCAAAGAGGAAATTAATTTGAAATGAAATAGGACGACGTCAGCGCAGCTGCTTGCTGTGGCGAGTGCGTTCTACCCTTTTGGCGTGGCTGCATTATACGGAGCATTCATGAACGGCGAGAGGTTTTTGAATCATGAAAGGAGTTCATTTCCTCTCGTCATTGATGAAGTAACCTTGAAGCGGGTTGCCTTGTGTACGGCTATCTGGTTCGAGGCTCATACCAAGCGATTCATTGGGTTCGCAGTTAAATTTTTCGGCCGCTCATTGGAAATTGTTGTAAATCCTGCAATTCTATACCAAATCTTGAAAAATACAGTAGGGGGGGGGGGGCTTACTTTTCGATTCTAGTAGGATTCTAGTACAATGCAAGACCCTTTCAAGATATTAGGTTTGCATGAATTTGGTTACAAGGTCAAGAAGCAGTTATAGCTTAACATACGTCTGCTGCCCTGTCAAGAAATGATTGCCAATTAGTTCATTGCCTCATGTATAAGTACTCTTCTCTACTGTATGCTCTCTACGTTGTAGTGCATCTTTCCAGGCTGTCCACAGAATGATAAATGTCTCTGCTAGTGCTAACCCTTTGGAGCATGGAGTGCTTAAGTTACAGGAAATTTGCAAGCTTGCGCAGCTGCCCCAAATTTCTGGAATGGCAGTTAAAGCAAAGTGTGGATTTCCTTTGTGCCCACCGCAATAAATGGAGTGAAGCCATCAGTTCAGAAATCAATCTAACATTATCTGTTTAGCAGATAATTTTTTGGCAAGCATGAAGCTTATTTTTTTTTTTGGGGGGGGCTGTTGGTGTGTGGTGGGGGTTTCGCGTGCTGATACACCCTTCTCACTCGTACAGAGGCATCTGCAGAGGGTGCAAGACTATTTCATGCTCGACCAGTTCCTGAAAGACCGTGACGATTGTCCCGGCTTTTGAAGTCAGTGCCGACTGTAATCAGCAATCGGCACCGAATTATGCACTGACACTCTTAGAGCGGGCGATGCGAAAAGGGTTACCTTCTCACACGCCAATGTTTATCAACTGCTGCCCATCATAACTCAGGAATAAACAAAATAAAATTAGAATGTGGTGGGTCTTGATAACAACCGGATGAAAGGCTGAAATGCCATATTTATCTAAGCCGCCACAATGCAGGGCTAATCAATCTGTGGTTGCTTGGCAACCGGCCGCCTCTGCGGCCGTCGGTGGCCGGGAGTGGACGGACAGAGTGGACGCATACGAAATTGGGGCGCGATGCCAGCTTCAATTGGTTTGTACACAAGGGTTATCATCATTTGACAGAGTGTTGCACACCATGACTCTAAGCCATATTTGTGTTGGCCTACGTAGGCCTAATTGTATGGACATAATAGAGACAGACCACATGTACATAATATACTGTATATAAAGTTACAAACGTATAGTATTTTGTACTGTACATGTACATGTACTTTACACGTCTATGTGACATGTACATGTACACATGATGTAAGGTCTCTCTGCACCTGGGCTCAGAAATGACACCTTTCTTAGATGGATGAGATATCCGGCATTTTACCAAGGAAACCCCTTCAATTATTGATGCAATAATCCCCTTTCAAATGCGTTTTTTTTTTAATCTCCATAACTTAGTTTTGCAGTGAAATGAACTGAATTTCTGAAATTTCTGAAATTTCTTAATCTGCCATCCAAACATTGTTACATTCTTTCTTTGGATAAATAATGACATTATAAAAAAACATATTCATCTAAAAATTCAGTGGGCCTGACGATTCGATCCTAGCAGGACCTTTCTCAAAGGCAGAGTCTTGACTCTGCCTTTGAGAAAGGACAATTTTGTGGCATTTCTGAGTGTTATTTTTCCGTGTTTGTTAAGAATTTAGCCAGCATTATAAACTGTCCATAGTAGGATGTATGCAGAGCCACCACATGCATTTATCTACCAGCAGTCAGTATGGCTGTGAGAAGAGCCGGTAACTAAACGTTTCAAAATGTCAATTACTCAGAATGCTTTATCCATTACTAATAAACTTTGTCTTTGGAAGTAGTTTTGAAAACAAATCTTTATTTAGGGTAAAAAAAAAAACCCCTAATGTACCACAAAGTGACATTTTAAATGACTGCACTCTGCCTTTGAGAAAGGTCCTGCTAGGATCGAAACATCAGGCCCTCTAAATTTTGAGATTACCATTTTGCTCAAATTGGTCAGTAAGCCGTTTGCAATATTCTTTTGTATATTACCAAAAAAAAATTCAGTTCACATAAATCCAAGGATAATTATTTTAAAAAATTTGCCAGATTCAAGAGGCCCTAAGGTACAGTTTCAGAGTTTTATAACCCCCCAAAAAAGTAGACACATTGGTGAGGAATGATGGATGGAGATGGCTTGTTCCCCATTCTGCATTTCCCTTGGGTATCATGTGTAGATGTGATTTTCATATGAATCACCTTTGTATTACATGTACATGTACATTACACAACAGCTTCATGTAGAGTGTCCATATAGCTTGTGGTATTAATGGAGAGGTTTCGCACACTAGGGGATATGTGTACGCATAATGTTTAGCTATTCTTACCAGTGTGCAGCCATGCCACCATTTTGCAAACCCGGCCTATTGGTGGCACTGCTCGCAATCCCAGCGCTGTTCAAAAGTCTATTTCTGACACCTTGTGCCCATGTTTTTGTCACCCAACATCAAGTCTTTTACAGAAAACTCACAGAAAAGGGCCTTACAGTATATATTCAGCATATTTTTTTATCATTTCTTAACAAAATCATGTGATATTACACATAATTACATACTCTGTGTAAGGATATTTTGTTTATAATACATAAGCCTTAATGAATTGTATACCCAGGATGTCAATGTGGAAATTTAAATGTTAAATTGAATTGAATATAAGACAAACCTTAAGGCAATTTAATAGAAATTCAATTTCTCACACGCCTTTCTCCCTTACGTACATGTATAGCGAGCGAGGAATCTGTGTCGTTGACACATTTAGCGGAAAGTAAGTTATGCATGACGTCATAATCGATGACGTATCCGTTGCACTAACCGTATCTGTTCGCTTGTGAAACCTCTCAAATATCTGTACATTGCACTGGTGGTTCGGGATATCTGGCGCAATCAAACAAATGCCATGTTGAGCTCCAGTGTTATCAAACACATGGTACAGGATTGAATGAGGTCTTATGCCCAAGGCGGACTGTGGAGTGTCTATTGACAAAATACACATGAGCCACGTTTGTCCATTTTACTGTTTTCGTCTTTTGGCCACGAGAAAATTGACAAAACCTGTTTCAATTTCAATTTCAATGGCAGTCTCTTTACAATGGGAATATATGTACATCTGCAACTTGGGGGAATGGAATATCTATTCATTTATTCACATACGTTTGTATGGGTGCAGTACATGAAGCCAGGAATGAGGTGTGGGCCTCGGGCTGTATTGTCTATCTGGTAGTAATTCGGGGGAATTTGAAGCCCAGTTTACATACCTGTACGTGCTGCCCTGAGGTCTGGATTCAAACCGCGGTTTAACCCTGTACGTATATTAAAACGCGAGGCAGGCCATCTCGTTGCTTCCATGGGGCCAACTCAGGGTTGTTGTAGGTTCTCTAGTAAGTCCTCCTCTCGTGTTGAAACCATCCCAACAATTCAGTGTACGCAGTAGGGCTGTTCCCACTATGAAACACACGCCAAAAAAGTGGAGTTTGAATCGCGATCCAAAAAATTAGCCCACCCCTCATGTTGAAACCATCCCAACAATTCAGGGTACACAGTAGGGCTGTTCCCACTATGAAACACACGCACAAGAAAGGGGAGTTTGAATCGCAATCCCCCAAATTGTGTTTATTTGGTGTAGTGGAAATGACACTACAGCCCAAAACATTGAGTTACCGGCTCTTTTCAGAGCCACACTCTGTCTCAAAAGAGACGGTGTACACATGTATCCGGAACTCCCAACCTGCAAACAAATCTCATCTTAGAAGGTGATGCTATGAATTATGGCTTTTTGCGCTTAAGCAAATGTTTGAGCAGCTTGAGAATCGGCCCCAGTTGTCCCGCAACCTTAAAGGGGGAGGGAGGAGGCATTTGTTCAATTACGGGTAATTAGATTTCTGAGGCTCAGGAGGGGATTGCAGTGTCGTCGGTGGGTACGGACCCCTCCCCAGCCACTCCGTCACCTTGGGACCTTTTACCGTTATCAGGAATGTTTTCATTTGGCTGTCTTCTTTTCATTCTTTTTTTAAAATTTGTTTTGTTCCCTCTAGATTCTAATCCTTTAATTCATTAAATTGCTGGCCACACATGTACGCAGATCTCGGAATCGTCCAGATTTCAGAACGGATTAGAACCCGTGCTTCCTTGCTTGGAGAAATCACCTGCAACGCGCAATCGCCTTTCCGTCCTCTCTCTCACTCTCTCTCTCTCTCTCTCTCTCTATCTCTCCTCAATCAGCTTTGCTAGATTCAATGGGGGGAGAGCCCGGTGAATTTATTCACACTGGTAGTCGTCAAGTCGCACACCTGGGGGCAGCGTGCATAGCTTGCCCGTGTACCGGTGCACGCCCACATCCGTGCGCTTGTGTTAGCCTCTGCGCTTTGTGTGGATTTTCACTTGATCTCCGTGGACCTCGTGGTTCTGCCCAGATCTGTATCTGCATTTTCTTTTTCTTGGGTGATTGGAGTCGACATGTTTGTACTCCCATCTATGTGAAACGACAAATGCAAATTAGGCAAAATTACGTCATTTGCGTTAATAGCCATCAAACAGCAAACGGGAGATTATCAAGGATGATGAATATCTTGAAATTAGGACCCTAAACAAATAATTGCTGTGCGTCCTGTCTCCCAGGCGACCCTATTTTGAAGGCACGGCCCTAAATAGTTTGGGGGGAAGTGTGTATCCTGACCGACCCTATTGTGACAGCGCGTCAGCGCGACTTTATTTTGATGTTGCGACCAGTGATTGAAATCAACCATCCCTTCATTCCATTTCAAATCATGTTTATGTTGGCTTGAGTATTCCACTTAGCCACTACATGACTCAGCAGAGAAAAACTACCTACCTATCATATTTTCAGATGCCATGTACATGTAATAGGAAGCCCATTTTTTTGTGGCCTTACCTACTGCTTCATGAACTCAGTCATTCACAATCATTGAAGTGAATTTAGTGAAATGTATCACCTTGTGATAGCAATTACCGGTAGGTAATAACAAAAACTGTTGTAATGCATCTCTTTTGAGACGGAGTGTGGCTCTGAAAAGCGCTGGTACATTGTAACTTGAGCTTTTACAGGACAAAATGGCTGAACTGTCAAAGACGAGAGACAAGAAAGATGCCCTCCCTCAAGGAGCGGCCGCGGTGGACACATGTCTCCGATGTCGTCACTCAAAAGCCGAGGCAATAGATCAAAAAACGAGTCTGCGAGGGGTGAGAGGTGGGGGAGACAGAGAAATTAATCAAAAGACAATCCGTAATCTTCTGACAAGGCTGCAGCTGCAAACGACGTTTTCCTGTGCCTGGAAGGAAGCTGCCGCTTTTCCCTCTCGAAAAACACAAAGGAGGATTGGATCGGTGACCGAAACGATTCCGACTCAGCCACGTTCACTCCCCCCCCCCTCTAATTCATCACATGGGGATTTTCATTTTGAAATCTGCATGTGCACACGGCCTTGGCGCTGGTCCAGAGTACGGCACTCGATGTCACTTGTCAATGATTAAGAGGTTCTAGCTACTGCCTGTGCCTTAATTACTGAGGGAGCTACAAGTGTGTCTGGAGAGTAGCACAAAACAGTTTTTTGGGGGGAGGGAGAGATAAGGTTCGCTTCCACTCTCCAAATAATCTTGATTTGAATCGCGGTTCGAAAACCAGGTTTTTGTTGTTGCTCGCTTTCACACTGGCCAACAAAATCGCGTCGCAAAATATCGCGAGCCGATTGTGGTCAGCAGTTGTGGTTAAATGGTGGGTGTGTCCTTCAGGATGGCCCTTGGAGGGAAACATATAAACAACGGCACTTCCTGTCAGTCAGAATGTGAGCAGAAAAAAGCAAAACCTGTATGATCCAGCGGAGCATTTCCACACACTCCGCGTCGCGAATAAACGCGATAATTTGGGAAAGTCTCTCTAGCAATGGAGTCTGGCCGAATCGTGATTCAAATCCCGCTAGTAATCATGCTTTTTTGTGTCCACACACCAACAGAAAAGTGGATTTTGAATCGCGATTCAAATTGCGATCCAAATAATCGTATTCATGTTGGACAGTGAAAACAGCCCTAGTAAGAGTTCTTGCAAGCTGCACTCACATCACCCGGACGAGAAATTAATTTTTGTGTGTGTGTGCCAGAGAATCGGTACAGATTCA
This sequence comes from Luidia sarsii, assembly GCA_949987565.1. NCBI lineage: Eukaryota > Metazoa > Echinodermata > Asteroidea > Paxillosida > Luidiidae > Luidia > Luidia sarsii. The sequence continues at coordinate 15,590,530 of OX465105.1, forward strand.
TGTCTGACATGTATGAACATGTACGTGCAGACAGCAGGGTGGGGCTCATGGAATAAAAGTCTTACTGGTTTCCATTGGAAAATCTCCCAGGGTTTTCTATCATTTTTCTTTTCGCCGGGATTTGGCCTGGATTTGGATGTGCAGACGGAGGTCCAATTTGGCTCCCAATTGAAATACAAGCTGTCCACTTGCATTGCTACGCTTTGGTTCTTTGCATCTGATTAAGTGTAGAGTCTACTGTCTAGCATTGATTTGTGTGCAGTATACATGTACATGTAAGTTGTGGTGCTGATGAAGACATTTGAAAAAATACATGCAAAAAACATGTACCGGTAGGCACTTGCACATGTGCTGCAATTTATGACTAGTGAGAAATTTACATTGTACATTTACTTTGTATATACAGTAGGTCTACATGTACATGTACAATGTACAATGTACCGGTACATTACATTCTGTATTAACGCACATACACATGCCTATGTACATTGTACATGTACATGTACATGTATGTAAATGTATGTGCATGTACATGTACACGATATGTGAACAGTTCTAAGTGCAGCCAAAATTACTCATAAGCAGACAGCAGTCAAACACAGCTGGTCACAATACACACCACAGTTATGATAATAAGTAGCTTATTCAAATGTATCCATGATGGGAAGCACAGGAAATACATCTTTTTAGACATATACACATATGTACTGAATGTACATGTATATGAATGTAACAAAGGGTTTTTAAAAATTAAAGGATTACTCAATGGGTAACAAAGGGTTTCTCAATGGGTAACAGGATTACTCAATGGGCTACAAATGGTTACCAATGGGTAACAAAAGGTTTCTCAATGGGTAACAAAGGATTACTCAATGGTATCAAAGGATTAATCAATGGGTAACAAAGGGTTTCTCAATGGTAACAAAGGGTTACTCAATGGGGAACAAAGTGTTTCTCAATGGTAACAAAGGGTTACTCAATAGGTAATAAAGGGAATTACTCAATGGGTAACAAACAGTTTCTCAATGGGTAACAAAGGATTACTCAATAGGTTACAAAAGGTTACTCAATCAAGTAAAATATTTACTCAAATGAGTATCACATTGTTACTCAGCTGAGTCTGATACTCATATGAGTAACAAATGATGTATCAGATTGTTACTCGGGTGAGTAACATAAGTTACTCAAATAAGTAAAATAGTTACTCAAATGAGTATCAGATTGTTACTTAGGTGAGTGACATGGGTTACTCAAAAAAGTTGCCCCCAGTGAACTTGTAAAGCAGTGACAATCATCTTCTTGTTTTTCGGTCCTTTCCTGAGCAGTCGCCTGGTGGACAAGTTGGACAACATGAAGAAGAACGCGCTGGGCAACGGGTCAGGGAAGTGCGTCCTGTGTGGAGACGAGTTCGGTCTTCTGGGAGCCTCGCCCCTGTCCTGTCACGACTGCTACAAGGTAAAATGAAAAATTGACGCTTTGCATCGATGGCCTCAAAATGTGGACTATTTTGCACAGACGCCGTCCGCTCGATCAGTTTTGAGGGTGATCGAGCGTGGGCAGCGGAAGAGCTTGTCCCAGGTCATGTACTCTAAAAAAAACGATTTTGATTATTTGGGGTGTGAACGAGAGTTCCCCCTACATATCAAACAGTGAGGCAGATCACCTCACACTTTCAATGGGCCACCTCAGGTCTCCAAAAAAGCCTTTTCAGGGTTCAAAATCATGCTTGGAAAAAAAATGTACACAAAAACAACAGCAATTTGGCATGTGCAGAGGGCTGTGTACATGAATCTGATATCCCCTTGCACTTTACTGTGTGTTTCTATAATTATGGACATGCACATATGTTACAGTGCTTTAGACTCATTCCCTATCCAATCTGTGACCCATGGAACCTCAACATAGGACATCCACGATGTACCAAAACGCATCTACTGAGCAAATGATCAGTCGCCACCTCAGACTCACAAAATTCCAGGGGGACCCCTGATGTGAACCACACCAGAAAACATAAGGCTGGCAGTTGGTGAGGTACAAGTAAGTCACCAGTGATCAATTCCGTAGAGCTGCTTCAGCACCAAAATTTGCTTAAGCATTAAAAGCCCTGCACTATGAAACCAGGGGCTAATTTCATAGAGCTGCTTAAGCGCCAAAATTTGCTTTTAAGCATGAAAAGCCCTGCCCTATGAAACCAGAGGCCAATTTCAAAGTGCTTAAGCGCCAAAATGTGCTTAAGCGCAAAAACTCATAAGCCACAGGATCCCCTTGCCAACCCAAACTTCACTTTTGTTTCATGCTAAGTGAAGAAGATTGGAATACAAGTCAAAAGCAATGGACATCACATCGCAGTGCAGTTTGTAATCCTGCTTACACGAGGAAGACTTTTCCTGCTTAGCAGATTTTCACGCTTAAGCGGCTCTATGAAATTGGGCCCTGGTTGCCAGCCAAAGTTCCACTTATATCTTAAGCTGAGCTCTCAATATCTGAATACAAGTTGAACGTGATAAGTACGAAATAATTATAGTTGTAAATACAATATCTTGTTGTAATCGAGGAAGAATGTCCGTGCTTAGCATGGCTCTTTCAGGCTTATATGGCTCTATGAAATTGGGCCAGGGCCCAATTTCATAGAGCCGCTTAAGCGTGCAAATCCGCTAAGCAGAAAAAGTCTTCCTTGTGTAAGCAGAATTACAAATTGCCCTGTGGTTTGATGTTCATTGCTTCTGACTTGTATTCCACTCTTCTTTGCTTAGCACGAAACAATAACGAAGTTTGGGTTGGCAGGGGGATCCTGTGGCTCATGACTTTTTGTGCTTAAGCCTGTTTTGGCGTTTAAGCGGCTCTATGAAATTGGGGCCAGGTCAGGATGATCAAGTTGACAGGGTGGACCTGACACACTACACTCGTTGATAACATGATCATGAGTCTGGATTTCGCGGGCAGAAATCTGAGTCTGTGATACCCTACTCGTCCCAAGCTCACTGCAAATCAACCTGACCAGACCCATAGTCTGTTCAGCTATACCCGGGGCTCTCTTAGGAAGGTCAATTGAAGGCATATTTGCAAGAATGCATGAATTATAAATAGTCTATTTGATAAGCTCTAGTCACCATAGCGATGGCACATAAATTATCATCAACATTCGACCCAACTGGCAAATGAATGATCATTAGTAATTAATTACTGGTGTACGTGTATAATTGTACACCTTTATACACCTACAAAGAACTTAGACTGGCTTGCTTTTTACTGGCTCGGATCCAGAAATTGTTCATTGGTGTCCAGAAAATTTGTTGTCGGTGCTATAACAGAAATCGGTACTCCTAAAATGACCTTGATAAAAACACCCATTTTGGTTGATCAAGACATGCATTAGTAAGTTGTTTTCACGCTTTGAATTCGTAGCCTTTTCTCAAACAAAATCATGGATGATCATTCATTATCTATTTTGGTAAGACCGGATACAATGAAAAATACAGTACACTCAAGAAAATAAAAATCGCAATTACAAAACCAAGAATAGCCCAGAAAGCTGTAATCACGGCTCTACATGTATTTGGGGTCCTCAAAAAAAGTACCGTGTAAACATTTATACAGAACAATGTATTTAATCTCAACATTTATCTGTCCTGATGTTTCAATTCTAGCAGGACCTTTCTCAAAGGCCTTTGAGAAAGGACCTGCTAGGATCAAAAGGTCAGGGCCACAAAATTTGAGATTTGCATTTTGATAATTTTAGTCAGTAAACAGTTTGGAACATTTTTGTATATTGCAATGTATTTGAATTGGAGATTGGGAATGGCTTTTTTATCGATCTTTCTGTCTTTTTCACTCTCTTTTTTTTTCAGGCTGTCTGCACCAAATGTGGAGTGGACACGACAAACAGCTTCAAGAACCCCATACTGTTATGCAAAATATGCAGTGAATCCCGAGAGGTAATGAATGATTCACATGCTTTTGCTTTCCTAATTTTATTTTTTGCTCTGGTTGTCCAACCGCTGGAGCATTGATGACAGTTACTCTGACCTTGCCGCGAATGAATGCACGAAGGCATGTCTGTATTGAGGCCACAGAGAATGGATGGCAGTACGCAGACAGTATCATAGGCCAGAACCTTTCTCTCTGGATCTGAATTAATTTGGCATAAACAGGAACGTTTGCACCAAGCAGTCGTTTTCTCCGTCAACCTTCTTTTTTTTCTTGACAATTTTCCAGATGGCTCAAATTTCCCCCCAGATTGACATTTTCAGTGGCAGCAGAACGTCCAGATTGACAGCTTAGAATTTCAGTGGCCACCATTAGGACCGTTCCCACTATGCAAATAATAGCGATTTAAAAACCTGAGTTTCTTTTTGCTCGCATCCCCATAGAGCAAAAAAAAATTGCAGCGCAAAAAATCCCGAGCCGGTTGTGGTTATCAATTGTGGTCAAATGGTGGGTGTGTCCTTGGGGATGGCCCACGCAGGGAGACATATACATGTAAACAACCTCAGCACTTTACTGTCAGTCAGAACACAAGATTTGCATTGTGGGATAAAAGGAAAAAACGGTACGATTCAGCGGAGCCTTCCCATACACAACGCGTGGCAAATAAACGTGACTATTTGGAAAAGTCTCACTAATAGTGGAGGCCAAATCGGCAATTAAAATCACGATCCAAATAATCACGTTTTGAGGGGACAGTGAAAACAGCACTACTCTGTGTGTGTGTGTGTGTGGAGCGGTATCTTCTCGAGTGTTTTTTTTTCTTCTGGCCAGCCAAGGCATTGAAAGTACAGTCAGTAATGGCCGGCCACCATTTTGTTTCCATGTCCGCTGACTCTTTGGCCACTGTTATTAATATCAAGCCCTGAAACATGCTTGCTCATATGAACGGACTGATCTACATTGTACATGTACACAATGACTTGCAATTAGCTCATTCAAAGTAAGCTGATTTTAAAGCCCTAGATCTCAGTACAAAGAGTTGCCCAATAGCAACGGTGATGTTAACCCATCTCGCCCTTTCCTCTCTCCGTCTCTGTCTGTGTCTCTGTCTGTGTCTCTGTCTCTGTCTCTGTCTCTGTCTCCCTCTCCATCTCCATCTCCGTCTCCGTCTCCTCCGTCTCCGTCTCCATCTCCGTCTCTGTCTCTGTCTCTGTCTCCGTCTCCGTCTCTGTCTCCGTCTCCGTCTCCGTCTCCGTCTCCGTCTGTGTCTCCGTCTCCGTCTCCGTCTCCGTCTCCGTCTCCGTCTCCGTCTCTGTCTCTGTCTCTCTGGTAGTTGTGGAAGAGGTCTGGTGCCTGGTTTTTCAAGAGCCTTCCAAAGTACATCGTCCCCGAGAAGAAAGTGGACCAGTCCCGCTTCCTGGCCCGGAGGTCCATGGAGACCCGGAAGTCCGGCCGGAAGTCCATGACAGGCCGGGTCAACAACACGTGGAACAAAGGTGAGTCGCCAGACGTGTAGGCCTATTTGGAGTTACAAAATGCCGAGACCGAGTCCCAAGTTCGCGTCGCATCTCTCGAGTGTGAGTCTAAATCCCAAATCATCCAGGTTCACGTCTGAGTTTAAATCCCAAATCATCCAGGTTCACGTCTGAGTCTAAATCCCAAGTCATCCAGGTTTGAGTCTGAGTCTAAATCCCAAATCATCCAGGTTTGAGTCTGAGTCTAAATCCCAAGTCATCCAGGTTTGAGTCTGAGTCTAAATCCCAAGTCATCCAGGTTGGAGTCTGAGTCTAAATCCCAAGTCATCCAGGTTGGAGTCTGAGTCTAAATCCCAAGTCATCCAGGTTCAAGTCTTAGTCTAAATCCCAAATCATCCAGGTTGGAGTCTGAGTCTAAATCCTAAGTAATCCAGGTTCAAGTCTTAGTCTAAATCCCAAGTCATCCAGGTTCAAGTCTTAGTCTAAATCCCAAGTCATCCAGGTTCAAGTCTTAGTCTAAATCCCAAGTCATCCAGGTTGGAGTCTTAGTCTAAATCCCAAGTCATCCAGGTTGGAGTCTTAGTCTGAATCCCAAGTCATCCAGGTTCAAGTCTTAGTCTAAATCCCAAGTCATCCAGGTTCAAGTCTTAGTCTAAATCCCAAGTCATCAAGGTTCAAGTCTTAGTCTAAATCCCAAGTCATCCAGGTTGGAGTCTGAGTCTAAATCCCAAGTCATCCAGGTTCGAGTCTGAGTCTGAATCCCAAGTCATCCAGGTTCAAGTCTTAGTCTAAATCCCAAGTCATCCAGGTTGGAGTCTGAGTCTAAATCCCAAGTCATCCAGGTTCGAGTCTTTGTCTAAATCCCAAGTCATCCAGGTTGGAGTCTGAGTCTAAATCCCAAATCATCCAGGTTCGAGTCTTTGTCTAAATCCCAAGTCATCCAGGTTCGAGTCTGAGTCTAAATCCCAAATCATCCAGGTTCGAGTCTGAGTCTAAATCCCAAGTCATCCAGGTTCGAGTCTGAGTCTAAATCCCAAGTCAAGTTCGAGTCGCCTTTAAATTAGATATTGTTTTGGAAGCATATTTCCCAATTTTTGACACTTACTAGCAATAGGCCTACTTGCCAAGTATATCAAATAAAATCGACAAGTATACCGTTGAGAGGAAATAATTGGACTTTCACATGTTTCCCCTGAAACCCACTACTAGTCTGTAAAAGCCACCGTGTGTGAGTATTGCATTACTGTAAACAATAATTTTGCGCAATATTTTTTTAAAATTCACTGAGCCGCGAGTCATGCAAGTGGAGTACAAGTCAGGGTTATGGATCGAGACTTGAGCTGGACTTGTTGACGCCATGGTTACCCCCTTTCTCGATCCTCCCAGTATCACCCGTGCCTTACCGGTACATGTACATGTACTTCCCTTACACCTCTCCTTCATCCTCACTCTTCTCCACTGGAACAGACTCAGGGATTATTAGATAGGATTTGAAGGTTTGCATGGTGGAAGTACAAAGTCGAATATTAGCAGTGACACCAATGTACATCATCTCTTGTGAGAGAGAGTGTGGCTCTGAAAAGAGCCGGTAACTCAACGTTTCGGGTTTTATGTACTCTGCGAGTCTCTGTCCATCGTCAGCAGTCTACTGACCACAGGCTGATTACACACAGGGAACAACACATGGATCGCAACGTCATCCCCTCGACTTTTTCAGCGCTTACTTATGATGGTGAAGAGCCTGTACATGGCGAGCATAGAGCCAGACAGAGCATTATCTACTCAGATATCAGTGCATCCCAGGACCCAGGTATCATGCGTTGAACAACAGCGTGCCCTTTTCCAGTGGTAAAACGACTACTTCAGTCCGAAAAACAAAATTACCATGGAAACTGCACGAAAACGAGTAGCATGGGGGGCGTCAGTAAATTCAAGCCTTGCCTTTTGACAGTCAGCGGAACCTGACTTGTTTATTTTCATTCGCCAGATGCCCTTTTTTCCCCCTCAGTTTCGCCAGGTACTCTTAAAAAAAAAAAAAAGCTTCGAGTTTACAGCACGAAGTATCCCGGGTACATTTACAGCTGGTGATCTGATGACCAAAAAAAAAAAAAAAAAAAAAAAAAAGAATTAAAAAAATTTCCAGAAAATGCTGGTGATGGTGAATTACAGGGGACTGCATACTAGCCTACCAGCCCTGGGGACGATTTCACGGAACTCGTCGTAACTTACGATCAATCGCAAGATAATGAGTGATGCATAAGAAACCATAATGGTGTGGCACAGCTTATGATGGGTTATCCGTCGTAAGTTGAGTTACGATGCATCGTAAGGCTTTGTGAAATCCAACGGGGGGGGGGGGGGGGGGTGGGTGATTGTTAAATCTAAATTGCTGCACTATGGGCTTATGCCGATGTCTGGAGATATGCCCCTCTACTCTAGGAAGAGAAGATGACGAAGAAGCCTTCTGTCTGCATCCGCAAGGAGAGATATTCAGATTGGATGTTTTTGTGTGTGTGGGTGAGCGCCACCACAAATTGAGTTCCCTCGGATTAGATATTTTCTTAATCCTAACACCGCGGCTTTCATTTGGCCCGAGTCAACATGGAAGCGAGAATCTGTTGATTTGATTCTATTTTTGTGTGCGAGACTCTTATTAGATTTCCATTCGACAAAATCCCCATCCCCCACCCAGGCATCTCACGAGCATTAAATGCGTCTTTCTCCCTCACAAAATCTTACGGCAGCTAAACAACGTACGCTTGCTGTAATTGCGGACAGGTTTTGAATCAGGACAAGCAGTTGGTTATAGGCCTAAGTTTTTTTTCTCTTGTAACGTAGAGATAATTTGACATAAGTGAACACATGCTGAAAATAATTTCGCAGCACAAATGTCCGCATGGAAATGAGATAAGGGACTAAACCAATTTTCTAAATTCTTTCCGAATTTTCCTCTTTTCATTATTTTTTTTAAGCAGGTGTTTTCCCCCCCTCCATTGGACTAAAAACAGATTAAATTTCATTTTAATTCAACATTTAAATTCAACATAGCAAAGGAAACTAAATGGAAAGTTTATTTTTTTTTTTATTATCTTAAAAAAAATTATGCAAATGATGGGCCTGATTGTTTGAACCTGGAAGGACATTCCTCTATTAAACCAAGACACAACCCTTTGTTGACTTCTTTTTGAAAAAAAAGGCCTGTAAGGTTAAAAATGTCAGGCCCTCAATTTTTTAAAAATTTGTTTCTTTGTTTTTAGGGGGGGGGGGTTAAAATCGGAAAGTGTATATTCATCCAGCAAAAGCATTCTGGAGGTCGTTCCTGCTGATGTTTTGCATATTCATGAACACTCTTTACATGAATATTCATAAACATGATGTAATGACAATTGGCCAATCAGACTAAGGGACCGGCAGAATAGCATTTGCGGGAAGAATGCCATTGCGGGATGAATTATAACCTGCCTTTATAAGCAGCATCGGACACTGAATTCATAAATGCTAATATTGTGTCCCCAAATTTATCGTAATCTTGAATCAGTTGTCTTTTTGTTGTTTTTTAAACCGAATGTTAGTTCTAAATGGCATTTGTCAAAGGCCCATACTTGGCCCCAAAATGTCTGACTGATCTCCCCTCCCCTCCCCCACAAATGCTTCAATATTGTCTTAATTCCCACTTCTGGAAGGAATGCGGCTGCACTGCATTTGCCAAACTGTGACTTGCAAGTTGAGTATAGTGGTGTATATAAGGGCTGGGACAACCGGAGGTAGAAAAAGTCAAACCTCTTTAAAGACAGGAATGATATGATCATTTTAAATGGCAGCCCTGTCTGCGGGGTACTTTTGTGGAAGTGAGAGAAGGGTGTGGGAGGTGGGGGGGGGGGTGGGGGAGGTGGACATGTCAACCGCGGTTCCCCCATCCACTTGCCTGAAGATCAAGATTTAGGGGAGGAATGTTAAGTGCAACGGATTCCTACAATCATGATCGCTCTTTATAGATTTTTCTCTGAGCCAGTGGGGTTGTCTGGAAATCTGGTGGGTTTTTTTTCTTCTCGCTAAGGATGGCCTTTTTTTTTCAGTTTTACTTGTGATCCACTTTATCCTGCCTGATGGTTGTACACTGAAGACTTTCTTTAAATACTGCTTCTGATAATGAGTATTTATTTAGTGCTATACTCACTGAAAATGCTCTATGAGCTGTAAAGTTTGAATGAAAAAAAAATAGTAAGGAAGCAGAAAGCATCCTTTATTTGTAAGCAATAAGTGTGATTTCATCTAATAGCCTCAAAGAATTGATGTTGTGAGTGTCGCGAATGTCTTTTTTCCCCCAAAATTGTTCCAAAGTAGAGGACATGAATGGGCAAATGACCAAATCTCTTCCACTGGGTTTGAACTTAAGATACAACATATAGACTGCAGTGTGTCTTTGCTTAATGGAGTAATGTCATTGTCAGGGGTGTTACCATAGACACAATGAAGAATTGACAAGAGTAGGGCCATTCACACAAACAAAATCGTGATTATTTGGATTGTGATTCAAATCATGCTTCAGACTCCACTATTTTTGGTGTGTGTGGACACAATAATAGACCAATTGCACAGTGTCAACATTTGACTTATAGTGGGTATTCCAGTATGGTCTCAGGTACAAACTCCGGAATATTCTTCACAGATTTTGAGAAAGAAAAGCCCTGATCGAGGAAACAAGTGCAACAGTCGTCATGTACTTTGCAACAGTCGTCATGTACTTAGCAACAGTCGTCATGTACTTTGCAACAGTCGTCATGTACTTAGCAACAGTCGTCATGTACTTTGCAACAGCAGCACCTTGATATGGGGACTGCCATTTTTCTCATTGGTTTTATAATGCCCACTGTAGGTCATGTGACCTATAGGGTGCAATCAGTCGATTGTGCTGTTCAGTATTAGTGGAATTTGACTGGAAATTTGGGTTCAACTTTTAGTGCGACTTTTCTAAATGATCTTGATTGCCGTATTTGCCAAACAGAGTGTATGTCAACACTCCTCATAATTTTTTGTTTTTATCCCACAATGCACTGCTCTCGCAGCCACCCTCAGCGACACACGCACCATTTGACCTCACTTGCTAACCACAATTCGGGTCGGGATGTTTTGCGTCACGTTTTTTGTTGGCGTGTGTGAAAGCGAGCACGAAAAAAAAAAGAGAGAGAAAAAAAAAGGGCTTTATTGAAACGCAATTCAAATCGCGATTATTTGCAGTGTGTGGACAGCCCCATTTCAGACATTAGTCGTGGGGGCATTTACCCGCCTGTCTGCTGCTCGAAAGCAAACATTTAATCCGGAATGTGGTTGAAAAAGCCTCTTCCCTTCCCCTCGCGGGAGGCAGTCAATCATTCACGAGTCATGCACAGCTGGCAACAGTCACTCAGTTGCAATCAATTAGCAGTCTTTGTCAGCAAGATATGAGGCCGAAGGCAAGCATTAATGCCTGCAATGGAAAGGCCTCCCGAGTTCAGACATTTTGGAAAAGGCGGAACCAAAACAAAAAGGTCACACCTGAGTCAGAATAGTAATGATGTTTGCCCTGACAGTTGAGAAAACCAGTACGACAGTGATGATTTGAAGGTTCAGGCAGGGTTAGGATCAATAATGAGTTATTTGTACAAGCGCCAACTCCATGTCATAAGATGCTGAATAATCAACGGTGTATATAAAGCGCAGTATTAAGTGCTAGCAACTAAGGAGACGATATACGTTATTAAGCATGCAAAAAAACACTGATCACTCCTAGCAGGACAGATTTTTGAACAGTTCTACACTTATAGTTTGATGAGGGTCTGAAGTTATTACAAAAACTGTTGCAAATTGCTCACTGACTAAAATGACCTGCAATACATAATTCTCAAAAGTTAAGAGGGCCTGACGTTTTGATCCTAGCAGGGCCTTTCTCAAAGGCAGGTCCTTTCTCTTTGAGAAAGGTCCTGCTACATGTAGGATCGAAACGTCAGGCCCTCTTAACTTTTGAGATTGACGAGGGTCCGATGGAAGTTCATTCCATCGAGCAGGAGGAAGTGTTGTCGCGTCACTTACACAGGCTGACATTTGAACGAATGTGGTTTTACCGAATGGCATGTTTCCACTGGACTAGTCAACGTGGTGAATGTACTTTTACTGGGCAGAGGTTGGCTTGTAACAGTACTCACTGGTCTCAGTAACCGAATGTCCGAGAGGAAATTTGACTGGGCCGTTCACCTTAGTTCTTAAAATGGGAAAAGTAAGCATCGTCTTGCTGGGTTTAAATCAATATATGTCCAGTGGAAACACAGCAGATGAGAACATAGTTTAGGAAAAAGAAGAGGCTGTAAATGATTCTTATACATGTAAAGTGCAACGTTGCTATAACTATCCATGAAAATTGTTCGGTTTAGTGGTCGTTTGTTATAGCAGTTGCGGCCACATATTTTGTACACAAAGATCAGGGAGCCAAAGGGCGTGTTCGTTATAGCTGAATGTTCGGTGAATCAATGTTCGTTATTTAAGCGATGTTCCACTGAAATTAGATTTGGCTTGCACCAGGCTGCCAGTTTTGAAGGAATGACTCTGAGGAGTCACGTACACCATTTAATGTTCAACATGTTCACTGTGAGTGGCAAGTTCTTTCTCCTCCCGTGCCACACTCATGCGCCGTTTTTGATCCCGTGTCAGTGTGACTGATCTCACTCGAACACACGATTGATTGGAGAGCGATGAAAGAACACACTGGCACGATAGGATTTGTGCGTTGGCGGGAATGTAATTCAGTGGTTAGCTCTACTCACTGCATTGAAGTAATTTGCAGAAATGTCGCAAAACTGCTTACTGACTGAAAAGGCAGAAGGCCTTTGAGACTGGTCCTGCTAGGATTGAAACGTCAGGCCCTCTTAGTATAGCATAGTATTTCTTAGTGCTTGGCCTGATGCCCAGTGCCCAGCGCTACTCAGATTCAAATCCACCACACAACCTTGACGAGCTCATTTTAGTTAAAGTCACCGACATGATAGTTACTCTTCCCATTTTGATTCCAGTGTGAATGGCCCAGTCAAATTTACTTTAAGCAAGTCTGATGCTTACCATTACCGGCCAGCGTAATTTTTTTTCCCTGGACGAGAAAGGCCATCATTAGCATAAAGCCGCGCTATTGGTTGCATTTTGTCTACCCGTGGTGAATAATTCATGAAATCATTCCACTTACCCACCCAAATCTTGATTTGAGTACATGTATGTTGTACATTGTATAGGCCTATGTACAGTATACACGTGTGTTGGCATACATAATGTAACTAGTGTTAATGGTGGCCTTTCCCATCCTGGGAAAAAAAATTATGCTACCGGCCACCCTCTGCCTAGTAAAAGTGACCAATTCAATTTAGGCCTGTGGAAACCCAACTGAAATGCAACTTGGCAGAAACCCACAGCTCGGTGTGTGAAGTGGTTAAAAGAACGTCGGCACTAGATTGCTTGTGATGGAAGGCGACAAAAAAAACCAGAAAGTGCCTCTGTGCGAGAGGCTCTGTGCGAGAGGTTCGAATCCCGCCCGAGATGCCTATGTTTTGTTTTTTCAGCAGGCCTGCTGATTGCCTGCTGAGTGGGCAGAGGCCACTGATAAACACAGAAGCTTCACACAATAATTCAAAGCCGCCAAGAGCTCTCTGGATTTTGAGTGGATACCAAGACTCACTGAGAACTGACTACAGGACACCTTTAAGTGATTGTCGCTGTGCGAGAGGTCGACAGGTTCTTCCAATCACCGTAGTCCTGCCGGCTGTCGCGATCATGAAGGTGGAATGATTTATACGTCGACGAAAATTGCAATTACCATCCGGTTTCTCAAGTGGGAGGAATTCGGAGGAGAAGAAGAAAAAAACCCATTCCGCCCGTGCAAGAGGTTCTGCAGATGCTTATGCAGGCTGTCATCTGGCACAGTCGGGAAATAGTGTGCGTCTGTATTAAAGAGTAGGGGGAAAATGGCGAAGAAAATTCTGACTGGACCAGGACTTGAACCCAAGATTTCTAGCTTTGCGCACCGTACCGGTGCTCTTACCATCCGAGTTATACAGCCTTCCCAAATAGTCAACTTATCTTTGCCAGTTTTTTTTTTTTTTTTGGTGGGTTATTTTGCCGGTCAGCACTGTGTGGTTTTTGTCGCCCTTCCATCAGTGTGATCCGGGTTCGAATCCCCCCCATCTCAGTGCCAGCATCCGTGAGTAGGCTACAGGGATTTACAAAGTGACCCTGCACGATCCTTTAAAATAAGTGCAGGGACAGAGCCCTAGCCCGACTTCCGTACTGGTTAGGCTATCTCCTCCCGGTTCCCTTAATAGTGGAGAGACCACCATCTTCTCTCCGTGTGTGAAACTTGCTGTTTTGGGTGTGTTTTTTTTTTTTTCTTCCTGAAACTCGGCTCGAGCTCTGGCTCCAGCTTGGTCTCTCCTGCCCGAAAGCTGAAAACACAGGTCAGGGTTCTTAGTGGAAGTTGAAGTTCGGCTCTCCGAACAAGAACAATGCTCCCGTCGTAAATTGTCTCACTGTTCACGGCATGCCCGAATCGCCTCGCCCCCAGAACACACAGACAAACTGGTTACCGAAGCAGCAAATCTTGGCACTGTTGGACTGTCAGGTTTGGGGCTTTTAACTGAAGGATTGTAGGATTGTGCAGGATTCAGGTCATGTGCTAGAAACAAGTGGTGGCCGGTGGGTAGTTAGGAAAGTCTGTAGGCAGTTTGAAACATTTGTGTGTATCGCTTTGAGATTCTAGCAGCATTGTAACAGCTTTCAAAGGAGGAGTAGATGTGCAATTATTTTGTCCAAAGACATCCAAAGACCAGACAGGGGAGATGATCTCAACAGTCTGAGAATCTTTCTCAGAAACCTACATCTCACAGTCCTCCCGTGTTCATGCCTTGCATTAGGAGTAGAGGTCCCTGAGTAAAGAACCATGCTCATGCTCATAGCCTTTACATGGTGACTTTCCATGTTAGAAATGGAATCTGCCCTAGACTGGTTCCCTGTCCTTCAGGGTGCGACAATCCACTGTTATGGAGAGTTCTGCTTCTACTGCCTGGAAGTGAACAGTGATGAGACCTGCATCAACATATCTACCTCTTAGCCACAGTGGCTTTAAGTCCTTACAGAGCGCTTCATGCAAATGTCTGCACTCAATGCAGCAGATGTTTTTTTGTTCGTCTCTTGTCCTGGCAGAGAAAAACAGCCCAAGCTGTTCTCTGCTGCGCACATCCCATTTGACATTCTTTGACATGATCGCTCTCGAGAATGAGCGTTGCCCGGAGAAAGAGTCGCAAACTCCCCATCCCCGGCTCTTCTCAAACCGACACTCATCCTTGAAGTTGAAAGAGATTGTATGCGGGAGTCAACACAACCATTCCACATTGTGGGGTCAACCTTGCAGATCCTTTTCATGTCCTCTCCAATTCCCTGACTGGATTTATCAGAGAGAGAGAGAGAGAGGGAGGGTGAGAGAGAGAGGCGGGGGGGGGGAGAGGGAGAGAGAGAGGGGGAAAGAGAGAGAGAGAGAGAGGGGGAGAGAGAGGGAGAGAGAGGGGGGAGAGAGAAAGAGAGAGAGAGAGAGGGGCAGAGGGAAAGAGAGGGAGAGACAGAGAGATCCAGAGAGAGAGAGAGTGAGAGAGGGAGAGACAGAGAGACAGAGAGAGAGAGAGGGGAGAGAGAGAGAGAGAGGGAGAGAGAGAGAGAGGGAGGGAGAGAGAGGGAGAGGGAGAGGGAGAGGGAGATGGAGAGGGAGAGAGAGAGAGAGAGAGAGAGAGAGGGAAAGAAAGGAAACAAACCAAGGACATGTCACCTAGTCAGGAGCAGAGAAGGTTATAACAGGCTTTCAAAAACATGCAATTTTAAGATTTGCATTTTGGTAATTTTAGTCAGTAAGCAGTTTGCAACATTTGTGTATATCACCATGCATTATTAATCAAAATGAGGCCCTCCCCTCCCCCCAAAAAACCCCCAAATAATAATTTCAGTTGAAGTGGTCACATTCACTGCGGAAAATCCTTTTGGTTGAGCGGCGATAGTGAAGCCGTCTTGAAGCGGCCATTCCAAGACGAGTTGAAATGCGCTCTCCCTGCTCTCTGCCCTCTCGGCTAGACCCTAATGCGGTTCCGTTCAGTCGACACGGTGCAGGTATGAAAACAGCCACCAGATCCTAGCCTGGGGGTTGGCGGAAGTCGGGAAAGGGTGTTGAGGTTGGTTGGGGTTGGTGTGGGGGGAGAGGAAGAGAGAGAGAGAGGGGGGGGGAGAAGGGGGAAGACAAAATGTAAATTGTCCCCTCGTTGTCTGGACAGTTTTATCTCATTCAGCCAGTAACAAGCTTTTGTCGGCCCATTGCGTCCGCACCTCATATCCGTCCGTTTGCAACAGCCCCTGGCATTTATCTCCCCTCCTCTCTTTCCTTCCCCTCCCTACATCCCCCCCCCCCCCCCCGCCTCAACAGACTAGAAACATTTAAGATATCCTCACCGAGAACCTTTCCTGTTTAAATTCAAAACAAATGCGGTGATGGGATGTACGACGCTGTAATAAGGAGTAGTAATGTGGTGCAATTGTCTGGCTTTAAACAATTTTTTTTTTTTTACAAAAACACAACGTGGGAGGCATACTGTACATCCACGATGAACGGTCTTCGGTTGAAGATATTTTTGTTTTATCCAAATGGCCTGTGCAGTGCGCCGTAAGCTAGTTAGCATTGATCTGCTACCCCGTGTATAGTGGACCTAATAATGACCAAATGGTCTTCTATGCCTATACACCTCACTATAATCTAGTGAGTGCGATTCACTAAAAAAAAAAAAAAAAACCGGAAAAAACCCACGATGAGACACTGGTATGTTTTACTATAAAACTGCACGTAATTGAATCTTAGATAAATTAGGAGGGCCAGACGTTTCGATCATGGCAGGACCTTTTTTTTTCAAAGGCAGAATGAAATGATTGGATGTAGATTGTAGATTTGTTTGTTTTCTTTGATTTTTTTTTTTTTTCGGGGATAGTCTCGGGACCGTGTTCCTGCCTGATGATCGGAATCGTTAGGAAGCCATCAAATGCTAATTTGAGCTGCATAATGTCATCGGGGAACTTATGCACAGTGCCCTTGCAGATTTGCAATTGTCTGCCGGTTTCAACGCAGGTGTAAGGACGTCGGCAGTCTTGGCGGGTACACATGCATGCATTTAGTCTTCTTGTCAATCAAATGAGGTGAAGAATTCTATAAAGGGTAGGATTGGACTCTACATGCACCCGTGTCAAGGAGTTTAATTTGTATTTTTTTTTATAATTTTCAAACAAGTAAAGGAAAAACTGACTCAGAACTTCTAATCAATGGGGTACAGTTCAATAGGGGTTTGCCCAACTCAACGTAATCAATACTTGGTGCTTTGCTTGGCAGCTCGGTCGGGATTTGCTCCCGCGACTCCCGCTTTCTAGCGCAGGCGTCTTAACCACTTGCCCACCAAGCTGGTCGAGGTCGTACATACAACATGATGTTTGCGTCGAGTAGAATGAAATTCAATGAGGACTTGCCCCGCTCGATCTAATAAGCACTGAGTGCAGAATAGGGATGGACTTTCTCCAGGGGAGGGATGGGCTTCCCTTGGTCACCAAAAGAAACAGGGAATGAACCGGAGCTAATGCCAAAGCATTGCTGACCCCATCTGTCACTGTTGAAGCTGGCTAGTGACCAGGGATGGATTTCACAAAAGCCTTACTACATCCGTACTCACGACAGATAACAAATAATTCAAAGAGGTTTTTGCCCTTACTCGACGTGGTAAACACTGAATGCTCAGTGCTTTGCCCGGTGCCTGATAAAAATATTTCAGGCAGCTCGGGCGGGATTCGAACCCGCGACTCCCGAATTCTAGTACGGACGTCTTAACCACTGGACCACTGAGCTGGTGGAGGTCGTGTGGTGGATTCGAATAATGTATAGCGGCGTATAATGTATAGCGTTGCATCAGTGGTCAAGTGATGGTCCTCGGTGGTCCAGTGGTTAAGACGTCCGTACTAGAATTCGGGAGTCGCGGGTTCGAATCCCGCCCGAGCTGCCTGAAATATTTTTATCAGGCAAAGGGCAAAGCACTGAGCATTTAGTGTTTACCACGTCGAGTAAGGGCAAAAACCTCTTTGAATTACATTCTCCTCGACGCAAACATCATGTTATATCTGAGATAACAAATAACATTTCGACCAGTATGCTCTGGCCGTCTCCTGATGACGGCCAGAGCATACTGGTCGAAACGTCGAGTTACCACTCAGGTTCTTCTCAGAACCACACCTCTTCTTTAAGAGATGGTGTCACCGCAAACCTTCCTATATTAACAAATAATTACATATAACAAAATGGCAAAGAAATTGTTTTCTTGTGTTGGAAATCCTCCATGGTTTTACACGCTAAATCATTAAATTAGATAGTTGTCCAGGCGAAATTAAGAGAGCATGACAAATAAATGATTGAAGACAAGCGCGGCCTACCCCTACATCCCCATCGCACTTGAACAGTGGGGTAGAAGATCCCGCAATGCATTGCATATTAATGTGACAGCATCATACTTAATGTAGGAAGCTTGACTCGTAATAGACTGTGTTCAGCAACCATTTTCATGAAAGATTAGATTATGCTGTAAGTATTGCAGCATTTATGAGCAGATAAGGCGTGAGTGGTGCAATGTTGTATTGAAATCGGTTGCAGATAGCTACTCGGTCAAGGAGTGGGGGTGATCTGCGGGTTTTGTATGTACTCCAACTACCTAAAAAAAAACACCTGTGTCTCCTGTGGTCAATTTCATCAAATTCATCGTAACTTATGGTTGCAAAGAGAATAGCGATGCACAGAACCCATACAACCTATCCCAACTTCCGATCGGTTGCCCATCTTAAGTTTATCTACGACGCACTGTAAAGGCTTTTGTGCAATCCATTCCACCCCTGGAAAAGATATCAGCTTGTGGAAAGTGTTTGAGACCAAGGGCTTCTGGCGGGATTTTTTTTTTTTTTTAGTCGACGTCAAAATCGTGGCGGACAGTCGGGACACAAACTCGGAGTGACTGGCGTCCGGCCATCCTTGCGCTTGCCGGGATCCTGCGTGACAGGCTGATGCATCTCTCTGCAGCACCCGACAACTTGCCCACCTGCCCAACACTCTCCGATATCCACCGACAAAAAAGAAGAAGGTTGAATAAATTACCTAACCATGCTGTCTGCACCAGTACTGTGAGTTCACACACTTGCTGCTGCAGATGTATTTTTTTCCCCCATTTCCAACTCCCCCCCCCCTTACCGGCATCAGGTTTCGTTCTGACAGTGAATTCATTTTTTTTTTTTTGCGTCAACCGAGAAAGTGGTTTTGAGTTACGGTCTCTCCAACTGGCGACGGACAGACGTGCATGCAGAGTCCCATCGGAGCATTGGCACAGATTCATCTTCGGCCGAGATCTCAATTTGGCTGGATTTTCCCCGACATTACTGCTGCTTCCGAAATGATGGCCTAACATGTACTGCCCCGCTTTTCCACAACCACCCCCCCCCCCCCCCGACCTAAAAGATTCCTCGCAAGTAATGTCCTTTGTACAATTTTTTTTCCTTACAAATGTTTGGCCACTTGTTGGAATCACATTATTAGCATTCTCGTTTCCTCATAATTTCCACTCGGGCCGTTTCCGCTACTCCAAATAAACGTGATTATTTGAATTTATTTGTACCTTTTGAGAAAAGAGTCAAAGAAATAATTTACGTCTCACCCCGAGATCTAAACATTTAAAAAAAAACAAATTAAGTGGCTTTTCACTATTTTCTTGAGACCCGGGAATGGCAAGGCTTGACAGATTGAAAGTGCTTTAAGACAAAAACAGGGCAACAAAAAATGCTGATGATAATGGATTACTGCAGCCAAACAATTAAAGGAATTTATCTGATATAGGAGAAATTTACTGCATATTGTTAAAAAAAATTGAAAAATGGCAAAGCAAACTTTAACTGGATCGGGACTTGAACCTGAAACATCTGGTTTTGTGTACCAGCGCTATGACTGAGCATCTGAGCTATCCAGCCATCGGATAATGGCCTTCCCAAATAGTCAACTAGTCTTTGCCGGGGTGGGGGCACCAGTCAGAAACAATTCAACAATTAACTGCCCTTTATCTTCAGGAATCACACCTCCGCATTCATTCAGATGCAAACAATCAATGGTTGTAAACCTGGCTACAGTAGCTCGTGGATCGCACAAAGTGGATGCGGCTTTTTCAATTCAAGTCAAACAAATAAAGGGAAAAAAAATGGCTGGGAACTTTCAAACAATTCTGAACACTGGCAACAGAGAACAGATTGAAACCAAAATGGAGGCAATCATGGTAGCATATGTGAAAGATGAGGCTTTGCACTTGTTTTTCTAAGGCTTTTCCACTTATTTTGCAGGACGAAGTTGTCATGGAAACCAGTTAATGATAAGCATTTCAAATCATCTTGTCATTCTCCACTGTCGTAATTTTCTTAATTTTATTTTTGTGAGTGCCAGTGCCCAGTGGTCTTGGCCCCAGGGGAAATCATCAGGGCAAACTTTTTAGCAAGTAGCCAAGATGAAAGCTGTGAATCTATTTGCAGTCCCATCCTTCCTCAGTCCCCTCTCCCCCACCTCCTCAACCGTTCCCCTCTTCGCCTCATCTCACCTCCCCTCAGTCTCGTCCCTCTCATCTTTGGCCCTCCCATTTGTGACACGAGGGAGATGGCGACTTCCTTTTGTGCTGTTCGAAATGTGCCCGGGGATCGAGGCTGAAAAAAAGTCTCGTTTTGTGGGCTCCCTTGCCGAATCCAAGGCCTCCAGTTGTGATTCCTTTTTTCAATCTTTTTCAATCTGATGTCCCCCATTCCACCTCGGCAAAGACTAGTCGACTATTTGGGAAGGCCGCCATCTTAGGGCTGGATAGCTCAGATGGTGAGAGCGTCGGTGTGCAAAACCGGAAGTCTCAGGTTCAAGTCTTGGTTCAGTGAAAGTTCTCTTTGCCCTTAAACCCCCCCCCCCAAAAAAAAACCACACACACTTCCTGGTCAGTTTTTCCATTATTTTGTTTGACTTACCGGTAACTTTGTTCATCCAAATTTAAAAATGTTTAAGAGGGCCTGATGTTCCGTTCCAGCAGGACAGACCTTTTACCAAAAGCAGAATGTATCAAAGAATGTATCACAGGCAGAAGTAACACAAACATTTTGTGAACTGCTGACTGAATTAAATGGCCAGAAAGCAACATAAATTGTAGAGGACCGGACAGTTCGATCCTAGCAGGACCTTTCTGCCTGTGAGAAAGGCCCTGCGGAGATCGAAACGTCAGGCCCTCTTGACATTTTGCGATTAACAAAATTTAAGAAAATACTTGGAGGCATTTTGACGATCCCTGTCTGGACAACTATGGGGCTCGATTTGATCTGATGACCTTTGAAGGCCAAACACTGAAAGAGATAAAAAAGAAGAAGCAACGAACGCCGTCTCGTAAACAAGGCGCTTGAACGAAGCTCGCTCAGGTGACACGAACAGAAGGAAAGAGAAGGGAAGGGAAGCGGAAAGGATGGAGTCATAGATACGGAGGAATCTCTCGTCAAATGACAGCAGAGCTTCAAACGTTTGCACACAAAATGTGATGATATTTAGAGAGGGGGGGGGGGGTGACGGAATTTAATTTCAAATGCTCTCTTTCAAACACCACTGGTTTGGCAAACAGCAACGGGGTCCTGAGCATTTTGTCTTCGTTGTAAACGCCTTCTGTGACTGCGTATGCGCATGAAAATGGAGGCTGGACAAAATGGTGGTTTCCTTCTCGACGTTTGTTACACACAACTCGGTGTGGATAATCAAAAAATGACAATGAAATAATAATATAGGAAGGTTTGCGTTGACACCATGTATAAGGTCTCTTAAAGGAAGAGGTGTGGTTATGAAAAGAACCTGAGTGATAACCTGATGATGGCCAGAGCATACTGGTCGAAACGTCGAGTTACCACTCAGGTTCTTTTCATAACCACACCTCTTCCTTTAAGAGACCTTATACATGGTGTCACCGCAAACCTTCCTATATTGATTCACCCACCATGCAAAGCCTTAAGTCTTATTTATGAAATAATAATACATTCAACCGATTGATTATACGTATTAAGGAACAAGAATGTAGTCGCTACGGAGGCCAAGAAAGAAAAGGAGCTGTTATGAAAATGAAACATGGCGGCCTTTACAGACAATAAACGTGAGGCTGTGAGCGCGGTTTATGGTAGCTTACATTAGTATATGGTAGCTTACATTAATACATATAGAGACAAATGCATGAACCGACCCCATGCCCTCACTCACATATACTTATTTTTATTCAATAGTTAAGCATATTGATTTGAGTACAGCGGCGACTTTGCTGTTTATTTTTTGGGGAGATAGTAAAGGGTTGTACTGGGGAGTGGGAAGCTGAGCTGTTGAAGTGAGATTCGATGAACTGTTGACAAAAGCAGGGAGACCGAACAAATAGTGACTGAATATAGGAAGGTTTGCGGTGACACCATGTATAAGGTCTCTTAAAGAAGAGGTTTAGTTCTGAAAAGAACCTGAGTGGTAACCTGATGACGGCCAAAGCATACTGGTCGAAACGTTGAGTTACCACTCGGGTTCTTTTCATAACCACACCTCTTCTTTAAGAGACCTTATAAATGGTGTCACCGCAAACCTTCCTGTATTGATTCACCCACCATGCAGAGCCTTAAGTCTTATTTAAATAAAGACTGGGTCTAAATGACAAACTTGGGCCAGGAAATCGTCTCAATCTGATTGGGCAGGTCACAGAAACTGCTGTGGTCCGTGTTAGAATGTGATTGGTATCAAAGTGCAGTCAGAAGCCTTTGAAAAGGACGCACACCTTTGGATCTCACAAAGCCTTACGACGCATCGTAAACTCAACTCACGGTGGATAACCCATCGTAAGTTGCGTTAGGCCGTATAGATTCCCTGCATCACTCAACGCCTTGCGATTGATCGAAAGTTACGATGAGTTTGGTGAAATTGACCGCTGGACCTTTGAGAAAGGCCGGGCCTTCTACTTTTTTTGACAATCACCGAAAGAAATGAAAACATCCAAATTCTTAAGCTGTAAGAAGGCCTCACTGTAACAAGACCCTCCGTGAAGCTCCTCATATTAAACAAATACTACAAGACAGAATGGCGGGGGCGGGAGGCAATACAATATTTGAATGGCCTCTTATGGCGCAGATGGGAGAAACAATCATTATTATTGCCGTCTGTGATCTGCCCTGTTCCATTACTGGAGGCGAAGCTGCCCAGATTCCACTTAAGCCGATAATTTGTCTTTCCTATTAAGATTGGAAAGCTGCTTAAAGCCCCTACACAACAGTGGTAAGATCAAAAAACAGAAATGTTACTTATACAGTTTGTAGATGGTTATACTATAGTAGAAACCCCGCATTGAAACATTTCTGTCTAAAATGCTGTATTTTTTATGAAAAGAGTAAAGAAATAATTTACGTTTCACCCCGAGGTCTAAATTATTTTTCGGAACCACTCGTTGAATACTGCATTTTCGCGAAACAAATGAAGCGGTTTTCACTATTTGTTTTCTCGAGACTCGGTTGCCGGATTGAGCTGAAATTTTCACCGGTGTGCTATTTCAAGCATATGTTGGATCAGACAACGTATGGATACTATTCTTTGACCTCGACCAATGTTGTGTTATCCCTTTAAAATATAGTGCCTCTGTAGTGTTTAATAAGTCTACTAGTCTAGGCAGTAAATTCTTGTAGAGAATTATGGAAAAATATTGCAAACTGCTTACTGACTAAAATTACCAAAATGCAAACCTTGTAATTTTAGGTGGTCTGACATTTTGATTCTAGCAGGACCTCTGATGGATAGTTCCTCTGCATTACTTTCACACTTGAACATGTATCCACCATCAGCTTTTTGAATTAATTATATCCCCTTTTTGTTTGTCTTGGTTTTTTTTCCCCTTAGAATTGCTCTTCTTGTTTGTGGGTAATTATTTTCTACGTCTTACATAGACCACAGTAAAATGCACAAATGTTGCAAACTGACTAAAAATTAATGATCTAAAACTGAATGTCAAAAATTAGGAGGGCCTGATGTGTTGATCCTAGCAGGAACTTTCTCAAAAGCTGTTTGTAGCTTTTAAAAAGGTCCTGTTAGTATCGAAAGGTCAGGCTTACATAGACCGGTAAATGTACATTTAATTGCCCTTTTTTGAACCCATCTCAGGTTTCTTACATCATGTTATCATTTGTCCTGCTTTTAATCCCTTAGTCTACAGCTACTTTATAATAACAATCTAGACCTACGGGTACCCATGTACCGTCAAATTCAAACTTGAGTCTGTAAAAGCCACTATCTTAGACCAGATCTATGGTTTCTTTCATCGTCTAATAATTGTTCCTACTTTTAATCCCTTAATTAGTCTACTACTACTTTATAATATCAATTTAGACCTACCCATGTACACTCAAATTCCAATACGAGTCTGTAAAAGCCACTATCATAGACCAGATTTTCATGCTTGTAATGTGTTTGTATTGACTCGCAAAGTCACTAGGTCGAGTCAGAGTCCAAAATCGGTTGGTCTCCGGTCTGAGTCCTAGCCTGAGTCGTTGTGACTCGAAGCTGAGTCTGAGTGATGGAGGATGAGACTCCAGTCGGTCCAGACTCACGAGTCACACAAGTCTGGCTTGCATGTATTGTAGGGCAGGACTATCTTGGTCCAGGGCTTGATTTCACAAAGCCTTACGATGTTTCACAACTCAATTTACGATGGATAACCCATCGCAAGCTGTGATAGGGCGTATGGTTTCTGTGCATCGCTCATCATCTTGCGATTGATCATAAGTTACGATGGGTTTGGTGAGATCGACTGCAGACCCACAAGGTATCTTGAAAACATGCAGCTGGTACCAGTTCCTGTGGTGTTCAGTTCTGAGCATTTTTCTTTTTCACCTGGCAGTATAGGGAGTCTCAAACATGTTTGAAAGTTAAAGCCTATCAAATGGCGAGAACATGAGACTTGATTATCAAAGTAAACGTGTGTGACTGATACCCCCCCTCCTCCTCCTCCTCCTCCTCCTCCTTCTCCTCCTCCTCCTCCTCCTTCTCCTGTAAAAGCTGAAACGACATTTGCGGAGAGCTTGAAACACGAGACATATGTGAGATTTACTTCCGAATGTGCCCCTCATGTAATTGAAGAATTGTGGCTCGTGGCAGTAATGTACAATTGAGAGCCTAAAGGTTGTTTTTTTTTCATTAAAAAAACAATTTATAAAGTGGCAAGATCTTTCAGGGCCCATGTTTTTCTTTTGTAATTTTGTTCCCAATTATTGCAGTCACGTGTCAGATCTCCTGGAGTCCTTCCCGCTGTATCAGATGATGGATTCTTTTATTAATTAAGATCGTTTTTTTAATCATACAGCGGCAGAAGCGAGCGAGAGTGAATCGGAATCGTCGAGTTCGGACGACGAAGTCAGCCTCGGCAGGAAGAGGAAGCCGAAGCGCGAGAACAATGCAGGTGAGTAGGAATGCCGCTGTGCTTTAGCCATTACAGCAGTCCAGATTGCTGGTGACCGCGGTCCAGATTGCTGGTGACCGCAGTCCAGATTGCTGGTGACCGCGGTCCAGATTGCTGGTGACCGCAGTCCAGATTGCTGGTTACCGCGGTCCTGATTGCTGGTTACCGCGGTCCAGATTGCTGGTTGCCGCGGTCTAGATTGCTGGTGACCGCGGTCCTGATTGCTGGTGACCGCAGTCCAGATTGCTGGTGACCGCGGTCCTGATTGCTGGTTACCGCGGTCCAGATTGCTGGTTGCCGCGGTCTAGATTGCTGGTGACCGCGGTCCTGATTGCTGGTGACCGCGGTCCTGATTGCTGGTGACCGCGGTCCTGATTGCTGGTGACCGCGGTCCAGATTGCTGGTTGCCGCGGTCCAGATTGATGGTTACCACGATCCAGATTGCTGGTGACCGCGGTCCAGATTTCTGGTGACCGCAGTCAAGATTACTGGTGACCGCGGTCCAGATTGCTGGTGACCGCGGTGGTTAATAGACCGATTGCGCGACCACTGTTAACATGCCATCTCGTGACTTTCAGTGGGTATGTTGTCATCTCATTTGGCACAGAGCAGCGATGCAATGTACAAAGAAGAAGAATGTGGATAATATTATGATAGTCTGTCTGCTTTGCTCGTTTCCACTCCTGTTCTGCACCAAATGAGATGCAAAAATACCCACTATAAGTCATGTTATGGCATGCAACAGTGGTCACGCAATCGGTCCATTAGTTACATATGTAAGGTGTGTTCTGTTCACACTTAGTAAAATTATCAACACAAAAATAAATCGCATTTCAAAAATGGAACTTAAGTTCAAACTGTACATGCCTGAAGCAAGACCAAAGAGTGACCAACGAGATTTGTAAAGAAGTAGAGGGAGAAAAAGTCAAAGGGAAAGAGTCAAAGAGAGAGTCAACATACATTAAAGGAAGATTACTGGTAAACATGCAAGGTGCTAATCATTAACCTTTTCAGAGTCTATCAACATTAAGAAAAAGTAACCAGGAGCTGATGTTTCATTCCTAGGCAGGATCTTTCTCGAAAGATCCACCTGCCTAGGGTAGGATGGTCTTGCCCTGTGACATTTTTCATGACGACTACATTTAAAGCCGCTCTACTGGTATCACAAACAGTTTTTTTTGGTGCACATTTGCTGTTGATAGCACGGTTTTGGAAATGAGCTCAGTGTAGCAGAAGGACTTTGGCTGATTGCGTACAGTTTGTTTGAGTAAACTGGGGTTTGATCGCATCGGCCAGGCCTAATGATGTCATATGTCGTCTTTGCATTCGGGCCCTTTCTCAGAGCCCCGCTCACTCACAGGGAGGGAGGGGGCGGCGATTATGTTCATGGTGTTAAACCGCAGAGCTGTGCAGGCCTCTTACACTGCAGAAGCCCCCCCTGTCGTGCACACCCTTCACACCCCACTCATTATGTGGGAAGCCCAGTTCGGCTACCGCCGTTGCAGTTGTGCGCTGTATCTAGGGCTGCAGCATGATAAGGGACGACTTGCATGCTTGCATGCGCGCGTGTGCACAACCACAGAGCAGGAAACTGTGCACGCCCGGCGCGATCAAAAGTCCTTTCACTTTGCGGTGACACCATGTGCATCATCTCTTAGAAGAAGGAGTGTGGCTCTGAAAAGAGCCGGTAACTAAACTCAACGTTTCAGGTAGTGTGTACTCTGCAGGAGACATATTGGCACGCTTGCATGTGTGTATTTGTACAACTGTACACGGCTTCCATGCCTTGCACACTCCTGCCAAACGATTATGCAAACTCGTCACTGGCTGGGGGGGAGGGGGGGGGGGGTGGTTGGTGGTGGTAGGGGGGGTTCTGAAGGTTAATGAGTCTGGCAGTGAGCTCAATAACCCGGGGGGGGGGGCGGGGGGGTTGCCTTGGGTCACGCTCGAGCGGCCGTGCTGGAAGCGCCTCCATGCCCGATTGAGCACCGGCCTTTCAATAGGCGGAGTAGTCGTCGGTTGGGCATTTGGGAAGCCTTCACGGCAGACAGGCCTCCGGTTTTGGTTAGGATACTTTTTTCTATTCGCGGCTTGGCTCGAGAAACGTCGCCATTTGTCTCCACAGTGTGTGCATCCTATATAGTGATAATAAATCCACCCTTGTAAAGCGCAATATGAATTTAAAAAATCCCTCAGCACTTCACAAATAAAATAACAATTCACAGAAATGATTTCAACGAACTACCCAATAAACAAAACCCTACATGATAAACAAGGCCAGCTGAAATCGATTAATTTTTTTTTTTTTTAAGTTCCAGAACTTAGAAAGTTATTAGATGAGTGGATTGAAGTCATTTTCTCGTTAATTATTTCCCTGGAGAATTTGCACACTGACAGGTCAAAGCGCGGCAGCAAGTATTGACACACCGCTTCAATTCTAAACGAGGACGGATTGCGAAACATCTATTTGTTTGCGCAAGGCGCACGTCCGTGCCAGCACATTCAATTGAAACCATCCTCCTTTTTTTTTGTCTCGGCACGGATCTCGTAGGCCTTCTCTCCAATTGGAAAACGAAATCAATGTCCGCGTGGTTTCAGCCGTGGCAATTAGCGGCATAATGAATGGCATCCGCCAGTCCGGTTACTGACGTACGTCACGGGATAAAGGCTCGCTGGCCTCATACTATGCTTCATTGAGATATGGGTGTGCCAACTCGCTCCATGTCTCCCCTCCCCCCCCTTAATAGCAGAATGCAATGATTGACTAGGGAGGGAATCGAAATATTCGTCGCACCCTGCCTCGGAAGCTTGGTGGACCTGTACGGTACATCACCAGCTCCCAGGCCTCACAAGAGCACTCTAATCAAACCGTTACGTAAGAGTTTGGACGACTGAATTGGACTGTCACGGCTGCCAGCCTGTGCGCTTGGACGGGCTGTCCAGCACTGCACATGCGGACATGACCAAAGATCATTAGCACGCAAGATAGCCTACTCTGTGCAAAATATGAAGACGCTCGGCGGACATTTTAGTAAGCAAAGGAGTCCTTTGTTGTCTGCTTTCGGCGCTCCGGAAGTGAAGCGGGAATCTCACAAACAGTGACAAAGATACGACATTGGATGCGTGAACAGAATGTGATAACTTTGTTATGATGTGACCATGCGATGGAGCGCGTGCGTGTGACTTTGCTTACTAAAATGGCGTCCAGTGCTTACCCCGTACTTCATCTGGATGCATGTGATCTCGCAAGAGTAGGCTATCTTGTGCGTTTCGTGGGCTATAGGATCTTTGGACATGACCCACTCAAAAAAAAATTGGGTCCTGGTAGACAAGTGGGTATTCGCTTCACTTTCTGGTCGAAGGGGGGGGGGTTCGATTCCATGCCCTTCTACTGCCCCAAAAATTGTTCGCTGGCCAAAAATAGTTTAGCTGAAGACTTGAACAATTTAAAGGTCCTGCTAAGATCAAAATATCAGACCCTTCTCATTTTATTTTTGGAGTTTTAACGAAGAAGAAGCCTGATGGGATTGTGAGGTCAGGCTCTTTGAAACTTTTGGAAATGTTAAATTTTGGGTAGGAGTGTTTGGCAGCAGACTACAAAAAATTTGGACTTTTTCTCAGCTGTTGTTTTCCCGACATTCCGACAGCGAGTGCCACATAACATGACTCTCATGCGATTATCTAAATGCCTGGGGTTTTTTTGCCAGCATTTGAAAAGTACTTCAAGAACCTGATGCAAATAGCTTCTGAAACTAAGGATTCTTTACTAATGGAATAAGCATAGCATTTTGTTGGCAACAATGGAGGTAGAAAGCAATGAAAATTCTGTAACGGATTCCCTGATTGTATCTCGTATTAAACAATTCAGCTGTCGATTTCATCAAGAGACGACCAATCGTAAGACGATGAGCAATGCACAGAAACTATACGTCCTATCACAACTGACAATGCAGTAGGTTACCTGGGGTGGATTTCACAAAGCCTTACGATGCATCTTATTACTCAACTTGTGATGGATAACCCATCGTAAGTTGTGTCAGGCGGTATGGTTTCTATGCAGCGCTCATCGCCTTGCAATTGATCCTAACTTACAATGGGTTTGGTGATATCGAATGATGGTTACATTTCATAAGTTGAGTTACGATGCATCGTGATGCTTTGTGAAATCCACCGCTGGCCAGACATTTTGCCACTTGGATGCGCTTGTAAACAGATATGTGCAGCATTGCCTAAAAAAATGGACGCATGGATGGTTGTACATGTACATGGATGTATGTGTTTGGGAGGGTGTTAAGGAGATGTGTGTGGGAGAAATTGCTGTGTGTATTGAATCTGCCTACATGTACTAGGTGGCGCCACTGAACGTCCTAATGCACTTATTCCAATGCATGTGCGTGTACATTTGACATGGCCCACATGCACGGTGGATGTGATACCGCGCTTAGTCCGGCATGCCGTCAGACAGCTGGCCCATAAGTAGATAATGCTCTGTCTGGCTCTGGACCCCTATGCTCACCATGTACAGGCTCTTCACCGTCATAAGTAACCGCTGAAAAATGTAGAGGGAAGTTGTGATCCAAGTGTTGTTCAATGCATTGATATCTGTAACAAACTGATGTCTGAGTTTCGTATTGACCAATGTTCTTTTGTACATTGAGCAGGCGATAAAAAACAAAAACATTGTCATTAGGCCCCCCTAAAAAAATAGTTATGCTTCCGATTAAATGGCATTTCAAATTGGGTAGATAGGGTAGGTAGTTCCTTTTTTTTGCCATTTTTTGGTGTACAATCATATGGAGGCATCTGCATGTGGTCAAGCCTTAAGGGTAATAATACATTGACTCCATTAGTTTCAGAGAGCAATGCTACAGCCATGCTCAAGCATATCATATCATATAGTAAGACATACACAAATGTTGCTGACTGCTTTTTGGCTTAAATGATCCAAACCTAAGAAGAGGGTCTATACATGTACCAGGTTATTCTTAAGTAAGGTCCTGCTGGGATCGAAACACTAAGTCCTCTACATCATTTAAATCAGTATTAATTAGCAGTTTACAATACATAATTGTATACAGGACTGGCTCTTGTGTACAGTGTAGCTATAGATGTATACATAATTACATGTACATGTACATGCAGATTCAAGTGGTTCAACCTGGGTTGCAAATTAATTAATTGTCGCGCTGACGATTCTTGACGCGAGGTGGGCCTGATTGAGACGTCCGTATGGATTGGACCAAATTAGGAGATGAGCTTCCTTGCGGAATACTGGGATTTCTGAAATTTGTCCCGAGGGTTTCATCGTCGTCGGCTGGTGGGCTGGTCATTCGGTCCCAGTGTCGGCTCCGCGAGTCCCTGCCATTTCATCCTCATCTCCTCCATTCTTCCTGTTTACCCGACAAGGTTGTGGTAAAAAAAAAGTGGCCTTGCCTTTCATCCGCGCGTTTTTTGAGACCGCCCTTAAAAGTTAATTTTGGCTGATGTACTTCGTGTGCTCGCATGGTTAGGACGTGTCCTTTGAAAGCAGAGCCATCATCAGTGCTCTGTCACATGAACACGGAATCCTTAGAGGGACAAGAAAAGTCTTGAAAATAAAAATCAATGGACATATTATCACTTCGCACACACCCTCAATTGTCCTTGCTTGTAAGTACATTTTCTTCCAGACTTATTTTGCAACCCCCTCCCACCTCAGGCAGCACGTTCTGGCGAACAAAGAACAAATACCCAAGGTAACCCATCAAAGTGGTGAGGTTGACCATCTCACGGTTTGAAAATGAAGTTGAATCACAGTCTCAGGATATGAATATTCAACAAAGTGGACAGCCTGCTCATTATACCGCAGCACCAATCAAACCCGGGGTGTTTCACATTTGAAATGCTGTCACGTTACAGTCTGAAAAAAGAAAAAAGATGTTTGTGTGATTGGGATCTTCACTTGTTCACTTTCCCCCCTCTTCTCACCGATCCCCACTCTACTCCCTGCCCTTCCCTTTGATCTCCCTCTACCAGCTTTCCTCTTTGTCCTTTGTTTGTCATCTGTGTCCTATTCACTCTCTTCCCCCTTCCTTCTTGCATCTGTTTTGTCCTTATGTCACTCTGCCTTTGAGAAAGGTCCTGCTAGGATCGAAACGTCAGGCCCACTAAATTTTCTGAGATTTGTTCACTTTTACTGTGAAATCTGACAGCTGTTTGAGCTTTCTGGTTCCTCGGAAGATAGGTATCAGTTTCATGAGAAGGCAGCACCCCCCCATTCTCCATGCTGATTTAAAAAGAAAAGAAAAAGAAAAAAACAAGACGAAGATTTCAAGTATCAAATTCCGTTGATTAATTCTCAGAGGGAATAACATGCTTCTTATATGAGATGGTTTTCAAGTCCCCCTCCCCCAACTTCACGTTTGAAACCCTTTTTGCCATCCCGAGAGAGTCCATGCAATCATTACTGTCCTCTCCGTGGGGGGCTAAGTGGGGTCAAAGAGACGGAAATGTGAGAAATGGAAAAGGTCCATGCACTTACCGTGTACTTAAACCATAAACATGTTTGTCTCTTCCGTGCTGTACCGTTGAATCGGATAAGTAATTTTTCTCCTAAATGTGTTGACATTTGGAAAATGATATTTGCAGGATGATCTAGAAGATAAATTTGGACGAGTGTTTTTCCCCGTAATGCATAATTGTATATCTGATTTTATTTTGTATATCTGGAGTATGTTGTATAGTTGGCTGATTATTATTATTATTATTATTATTATTATTATTAAACACATTTATAAAGTGCAAATTCTATATAAAAATATTCAAATGCGCTGTACAGGAAGATAAACTCGTGTAGTATAAAAAATTTCATTAAAACTTCTAAAGACACAAAACCACAAGACATTAATTTACGATTACACACAGATAAATAAAAAAAATAGATTAAGTACACAGATACAGCAGACTATTTAAACTGTCACAAAAGAGTTTAACCAATAAAAATTTGTTAAAATACAGATTAAAACGCATCACTCTTCAAAAGCTAGCCTAAACAGATGAGTTTTCAACAGTGTCTTAAAACGGTACAGACTACTGCCATTTCGCACATGTACTGGGAGTTGATCCCACAGGTATGGGGCAGCATATGAAAAGGCCTGATCACCTAGGCAGGTCCTACTACGAGTGGATGGACATGGAAGAAGAATACCGTTGCTTTTGGTTAGAGCTATGATTGGTGCAAGCCAATGCCTCAATGACAAATCTTAAAGAATTTTTAAAAACTTTAACCCTTAACCTTTACAAAATCATACAGGTTGTCTAAATGTTTGAAAGGGTCTTTGCAATGAATATCACACTCTCAGTCAAGCTCATTTTCTGCTGTCATCTACGGCTCTGAAGTGTGCAAACATAACTGGCAAGCTTCTTTTTCTTAGTGGAGTCAGAAATTGGTCATCTTTGTTACCTTTTTTAGAAATATCCTTATAAAAATGAGGGCACTATTGTAAGGTCATGTCAGGAACCCAAAGTTTGTCTAGTGATGTCGACTGATGGCACCATTTGTTTTAATATCCTCCTAAATCCTCCCCACGGAATTGGCCTCACTTCTGTTTGCCGGCACGTGGGATGCACCTAGATGTCATGGTGTCGGGTTTTTTCTGTTGATTTCAATTAATTGGGATGTGGGGAGGGTTGTTCTTCTTTTCGGAGGCCAGGCCGACCGAGGCCGGAAAGGGTGAGGGACAGGGCAAGGTGGAGAAGAGCCCGTCTCTTTCTGGCCCCCCAATCGATCCGATTGTATTAGAAAAGCCTATGAGAGAGAAAGAGGGGGGGGGGGGGATGGGGGTTACTGGCTTTCGCCTCCGCTTTTGAGTGTTTGGTGACCTTGCCAATTTCTAAAGGGGATGGATGGGGGACGGGAGATGATGGGATGCCAGGCCGGTCTTTAGAAGAAGAGGAAGGGTTTTTTGCTTGTTTGTCTGCTACACGGCCATGGGAATGGTGACAGGTGCTTCGTTATAATCTTGTCTCCCCATTGAAAAGGAGAAGGGCAAGGAAGGGGGAGTGGATGCAGGGAAGACCCAGGGGAGCCCCTCCTTCTTTAAATTTCTTCTTGGTTTTTTTTTTTTTTTTTTTTACAAGCTTTTCCCATTTATATATGGGGGGGGGGGGTTGCTGAAACTCGACTGCATTCATGTTCAGTGTGAAGCATGAGGTTTTATGCTGTGGGTTTCCTTCCTGGTCCGGCAATGCTCTGCATCTATGCGGGCTTTCGACCTCACTCAATCGGGCTGGCATTTCCCTCCCCCAACTGGCTGCATTGTATAGATCAGTTCTTCCTCTTCTCATCCTCCTCCATTCCTCCTCCTTCTCCTCCTCCTCTTTACTCCTCCAACTCCCCCTCCTCCTCCTCACTCCTCCTTACTCCTCCTCCAACTCCTCACTCCTCCAATTCCTCACTCCTCCTCCAACTCCTCACTCCTCGTCCCCTCACTCCTCCTTCTCCACCTCCTTCTCCCCTCCTCTTTCCATCACTCCTCCTCCTTCAACTCCTATTCCTCCAACTCCTATTCATCCAACTCTTCCTCCTCATACTTCCTCCTTCTCCTCCTCCAACTCCTTTTCCAACTCCCTCCAACTCCTCCTCCTTACTCTTTCTCCTCCAACTCCCCCTCCTCCTCCCCTCCTGTTCTTCTCCTTATATACTCTCAATATGGATGGGGGGTCAGGGTTAGTGCAAGGATGTACATTTGGAGCAAGGTAGCAACATACATAAATGTAGCCCTTTTACTCCCTTTTCAAAAATGTTTTATTTTGATTGTCGCACAGCAAAAAAAAATAAAATAAAAGAGGACTGGAGTAAAAGGGCTTCAGTTACCGTAGCTAGCAGCAATATAAAAGGGGGCCACTAGCTCCCTAGCATTTCCCACAGATTTGAGGATGGCTGTCCCGAAACCTGAGACCCCCTACATCCAAGTCCCCCCCTTCCTCCCCCTCACATCCTCACATAAACAACAAGATCCACTGCGTCAATACCGGACACACTCCATATCCCTGCCAAAGCCATGGACGTTTGTAGGTCGGACGAGCAACAGGAGTTTCTCATGGCTCCCGACTTGCCCGCTCAGTTGTTCAGTTCATTTCCTCCGTTTCTTTTTCTTCTTTTTTCCCTACCTGACCTCCGGGTTATTCTTCAATAAACCATGAGATCCCTAAAAGGCCTTCTCCTAAAGGGCACATCAACAACTTTTTCCTGCCGTGCATATCTACTGCCATGTAATTTCTCTGCAAGACCCGTGCACATTGTTATCTCACAATACGAATACAAACAACTTGCGTTGTTGTAATATTGAATCTGGGCTAAAAAGACAGCCATTTTGAAGAAAAAAAATCTGCAGAGAAAAAATTGACCGGCTGATCTCTGGCTGAGACTATAGCCGCGTTTCCACTGGACTACAATTTAACCTATACACAATGTAGACGATGGTTAAATTTCCAATGGTCAAATTTGACCATCGTTCCCCCTTGGACTTTTGAGTCTGCCAATTTAACCAAAAGTAACCAAGCTGGCATTACGTGGGCGCTGTGTGTGACCTTTGGGGTTACAAAATGACGAAGCAGACGTTGTGCACAGTGCATGTACGTGGTTTAAACTACAGGTCGGTCACTTCTACTGGGCAGAGGTTGGCTGGTAAAAGTATGGTCAAAGTAACCAAGAGGAAATTTAACTGGGTCGTTTCCACTGGACTAAAAACGTCTCGGTTACTTTGACCAAAATAAGTCCAGTGGAAACCCAGCTGAAATGATTATACCAGTGCTCAATACCCCCTGAGCTACCCTGCCCTTAGATGGCAGCCTTCTCCAAATAGTCAACCATCTTTGCTAGGGTGGGGGATGGCAGTCAGAAGCATCTAACCCGCATTAACTGCCATAAATCTCCACAGATTACACCTTTGCTTTCATTCAGACACAAACAGCAGTTCATTTTAAACCAGCCATTTTGGTTTGAAATCAAAATGGCGTCACAAGAGCAAACTTTAGAATGTAGTTAAACTTGCTGGTGAATTTTGTTGGTTTTACTGAAAAATAGTAAAAACAATAAACTGTGCATATGATATGGACATTTATAATATGCTTAATTTCTTGGATCGCTTTGTGATGTGGAAATTTGTAAATATTTTACTATATACAGATGCTGTGAAATCCTGTTTGATGTATCGATTACATTTTTATCAAAACACCAACAAATGAATTAAGAATTGAATATGCACTATAGGAAAAATTGACGCTGCATCTATGGCCACAGATGTCATGGGTATAACTCTCGTGCACTCACTAGCCTAAAGTGATAAAGCATTGCACATCCCACTCAATGCTGTGTACGTGACATATTGAATCCAACTGCATTCAGCTCTAAACATAGCCAGCCTACACAATGGCACTGTGTGGTCAAGAACACAATCCCAACCTTGATTATGGAGTACCAGTACATATTGAATTTGCATTGTCAGAAAGTAGTCACCACTATAATCTGAACTGATTTCCTTACATGTACCTTGTTCGAGTCCCCTTGTCCCAATACAACATTGGGAAGATCGGAAAACATTGATGTACTGGTACACAGATTTCCTTCTAATTCACACAGTTTGTAGATGGTCATGATATAATCCTCATGTTGAAATCTTATGGTCTGGGATGCTGTACTTCTCTAAAAATCTTCACTCAAATCATTGACAAATAGTTTATTACTCATGAGTAATAAACTATTTTTTACACCCCTGAACGGTGCGAAATCTGTGACGGTTTTTTTCCTTTTTCTACTTTCGCAGATTACCATTTGAGCTAAAACCTTCGCAGGATTTCTTTTATGGGATGTTTAATGGTTTAACACACAAACTGTGGCAATCTTTTGACCTTAACCAATGTTGTATAGGTACTTTAAGACCTCTTTGATCATCATGAACCTTTCAGTTAACCCTTGGACCTCGTGCTAATACAACATACTGTGATCGAGCCTTTTCAGTGATTGCCCATGGCCATCGGAATAAGCTACCAACGCATATTCATATCACCCATTCCCTTGACAAGTTTTAGCCCTTGCTGAAAACACGCCGTTTGTAATTCATGAATTCAATTCCACACAGGCTCAGTTGTGAGTCGGTCAAAGGAGGTGCACGCCATCTTATTCCTTGTATGATTGATCTCATTTGCAGCATTTGTTATACACGTATGATTAATTGAAAAAAAAAAACCAGATTAATACAAAAACTGTTGCAAACATTCATAAATTGTGTATTAAGTTCTGGTTTGTAATTTGTAGACAGACAATGATGTGCTTAGAAACAACTTGATTAAATGCCTAATTAATGTTTTGTTTTATTAATTTTATAATCAGAAATCTCTCTCCTCCTTTCCATAATATGTGCCTGTGCATTTTGGCTGGTATTACGCCGGTGTATTATGTATGCCGGAAGGCATTGGGAACCATCCTGTCGCCATGCATATCATCCATGGTGTTATAACGTGATTAGGCTAAGATGGACGCAGTGAGACTGCACAAGTGAGGTCACCATTTAAAAAACAAACAACAACCAAATTATAAAACCCTTCAATAGTGGAGTCATGGCGACTACAAACTAGTCGGGTTTTTTTTAGGGGGGGGGGTGGGTTTGTTTTTCAGGCCCGAGGCAAGAGGTGTTTAGGGAAATCAAACTTGGAGAATGTCGAAGTCCATGAAAATGGAACAGTGCCTCCATGCCTCGTCTTGCACAACATGACTACCAGCTGAGAAAATAAGGTACTCGTTATGTGAAGTCGCGGTGAGCTGTTTGCGCGCTGCTGTAAGCATTTACAGCAGCATTAAAGAGAAGCACTGCTGCGTGATGCGTCTGTCAGTTGAGAGGCCTGTGTTGGGGGCCGCACCCAGGGTGGAGGGGATTCACGGTGAGGCACTACGCTCCATGAAGATGGCGGAATCCGAAGATGAAAACAAGACGGTGGTCTCTTCACCGCCGGCACAGAGTGATAGGAGTCGAAGGTTTGCACGGTTGAAATACCAAGTAGGAGGTTTGCGGTGACACCATGTACCGGTACATCATCTCTTACGAGAAGGAGTGTGGCTCTGTGAAGAGCCAGTAACTCCACGCTCCAATGCTCTCCTCTCTCCAATTTGATTCGCGATTAAAAAAACCTTTTTTTCCTCGCGTTCTCACAGGCTAATATACAACGTGATGCAAAACATTGCGGCCGATTGTGGTTAGCAGTTGTGGTCAAATGGGGCGTGTGTCCTTAGAGGATGGCCAATGCAGGGAGACATAAACAAGCACAGCACTTCCTGTCAGTCAGAGCGCGAGCAGTGCATTGTGAGATTAAAAATAACCAGTGCAATTCAGTGTTCCGACAAACATCGCGTTGCAAATATATACGCTTTTATTTGGAAAATTTCACTGATAATGGAGTCAGAATCGGGATTGAAATCCCACTAATAATCGCGTTTATTGTGTCCACACGCAAAAAAAGTGGGGTTCGAATGGCAATTCAAATTGCAGTCCAAATAATATCAGTCGCCGTCAAAGACTACCAGATGCAGCCACATGTGTAGATTAATGAGTCGGTTTTTGGGATGAGTTACACGTGGCTTGCATGCATGCATGTATGCTACACCAGGGAACCTCACTGTGCTTCAATATGGCGGCATTTCAACGACCTGGGGAATCCTGTCACGCAGCAGGAAATGGCGCTAATCGGGTACCTAGTGTTTAGAAAATAGCATTGTAGAATTTTTGGAAACATATTTATTCTATATTTATTGCCATTAGCAAATTATACACTTTTCAGATTTTGCAGAAAGCTGAGGGACACAATGTACTGAGGTAATCTTAAAAAAAAACCCACCCAAGCCAGCAAATGGTCATAGCAATTTTGATTGGATTTTCCCATGACCAGTTTGTGAAAGTACTCGGACGACTATTGTAACAGAAAAATGATGATGCATTATGTGCAAGGCTTTCTCTACATGTACATGTATGAGTTGGTTGTCCAATCATGTGAGCCCCGATCACTATGTGCTTCCATAGCTCCAAAGTGGGTTTGTGTGCAAACTTGCATGTACTGTATAATTATCAGACGTGTTCGTATCCCGCCCGAATGCACTCGGATAGTGATTGAGAAAGATTATACCCTTTTAAAGGGCCACGGCAATTTCTACCCTCCCGGCCCTTTCCTGCGGATCTGCGAGAAATGAAGACAGGCTCCTGTAAAATGCAAGGGCTATAGGGGCCAGCCTGGCTCTGTACAGGAGTGCAATGTGGATGTGTGAACTGCCAGCCATCGAGACAATCATGTAAAATGGATGCACCGATTTCTCCTTGAGTGACACACGGACTGAGCAACTTAATGGAAAACTTCATTGGCTTTTCCGTCACTACAGCGTAGCGGATAAGTCTTTACTTTGGTTTGGGGGGGGGGGTTGGGGGTGGGGGGGGGGGGGTTGGGGGGGGGGTTCTGCCACTCTAGCATAATGCAAGAGTTTTTATTTTTGTTCTGGGGTGTTTTTTTTTCCCTGTCTTCTTAGCTTGTTTGCATATTTTGCGAAAAAGCCTTTCTTTTTGTTCTGATTTTTTTCCCTTCTTCTCCAAAAATCAATTTTCTGATTATTGTTTAAATTGCTTTGTTAGTGTCCTCAGACTTTTGATCGATTCTATGGCCAACAGGACATCAGCAGCTGCTGCAGCACGTTGTTTGAATGATATCCCCAAGTATATCAAGCAGGTTGATTAAATCGAACAATATCTATACCACAATCGTGCTCGAAAGTTTCTGATTGGACCTGGCAAAGACTAGTTGACTACATTTGGGATAGCCAGTACTACTAAGGCATGTATACATTAGCTCAGTGGCCAATTTCATGGAGCCGCTTAAGCGTGAAATTCGGCTTAGCATGAAAAGTCTTCCTTGTGTAAGCAGGATTACAGACCGAATTTTTGAGTGACGTTAGTTGCTTTGGAGCTGTATTCCACCCTCCCTTTCTTTAGTTTGTGTGAAACAAAAGTGAAATTTGAGTCGGCAGTCTGATCTTATGAATCATGACATTTTGTGCTTGGGCAGGTTTTGTTGCTTAAGCGACTCCATGAAATCGGGCCTTGTGGTAAGAATGCTGATATGCAAAACCAGTCCTGGGGTCGATTTCATCAAACTCGTCGCAACTTAAGATCAATCGCAAGACGATTAGCGACGCACAGAAACCATACGGCCTATCACAACTTACGATGGGTTATCCATCGTAAGTTGAGTTACGATGCATCGTAAGGCTTTGTGAAATCCAGCCCGGGTCCAGTCAATGTTTTATTTTCAAAGTTTTCCTTGATTTGTTTGACTTTAATTATTATTATTATATTTTTTTACCTAGACGATAGCCTGAGTGTTGGCTCAAAGAATGAGGCAAGCAGCTCCATCTATGGAAACAGCTACATGGCCGGGAGTCGAACCAGCATCGGGAGTGCGGGCTGGTACGGTGGGGCCAGCACCACGGAGAGCAGTCACGACGCTGCTAGGGACGAGTCCGACAGTGAACGCAGCACACTCGGAGGTGAGCTAGACCGCTGACACTCACCCAAACTCGCCCCCAAATAAGCCCCCAAAACCTTACCGACCAAACCACCCACCCGGGACCCATTCATCAAGTCACTGCCAATGCAGTTAATACGGGTGTGTGAGATTTTGGGCCGTTCGTGGTGGAGATGCGGCAAGTCGAGGGTGGTTGATGGGGTGACACCATCACCATGTGAGAAAAACATATGATGTTATAATATGACTTTGCGTCAAGCAGAATGTAATTCAACGACGGATTGTGTCAAGGAGAGAGTAATTCGATGAAGATTTGCAATATCATATTATATCATTGATGCAAAACGGTGCCTGCCACTACACAGATTCAAAATCTACATCCAAGCCGGTGGTTAAGTGGTTATGAAGTTGGCACTCTGTGTAGTGCTGGGCACCGTGATGCATCATTGATATAATATGATGCAAACCCTGACACCAGGTTGGCCCCTCAAATACAAGTCAGTAGAACTCGTGGCTTTCAAGATCGGCTTGTAAGGGTAGATTCCGCAACTTTTCGTGTGATGTGATATGATTCTCTGGTCTTAATAAATTGAAGAAAAAAAAACAGAAAAATAAACTGGGAAAGTGTCAGCCAGGAAGTCAGCTTATTTGGCCTACAATGCCATCCGATTCTGTCTCATAAGAGCAAATTAAAATGGCTCTCAAGTCTCAAGTTTGTGGTTTCTTCATCGATTTAACCGGCTGGTTGCAGCTAACGAGTTTCCCTTTGTCTGTCTGTTTTTTATCCATTTATTTACAGATAACGGTAAGTTTGATCATCAGATGCCCATAACATGCTATTACATTATCTCTTATCTTTACTAAAAAAAACACGAGCACATTCATTCTTAGTCTAGTCAGCTAACACCTCTTTGCTCTTTCTTGGTGAGAAGTTGTGGAAACCAAAAAAATTGGAGATGTAGACATTTTCATTTTTGATAGTTTCTTGGAGTGGGAAGTGGAGTGCAGTGTGTTCACATGTAAAGAAAGTAGTCTTCGGTGATTTGAACTGGCCCTTGAGACTGACATCTTAGTAACAAGAACCACTTATCAGATTTGACCCCCCCCCCCAACCACCAAGTAAAAATGGAAAACAAGTTCTCTGATGACGAGAAGCAGCAGTTGTAATATGCTAGACTCTCGTTAAAGTTCAGCTCATCTAAAAGAGGGCTGTTTTTGGTTGCACATTGGTACGATTGTCTGGCCTACCTTTCGCCGTGGACATTTTGTTTGACTTTCCATGCTCTCTTTTTTAGGGGGTCAAATCTCAAGACATTTCACGTTTTTGTCCTACCCTCTAAACACCATTAGACCCTCCTTCAAATCACAGATCATGAGGCATGAACCTTGCACTTTGACCTTAAAGAAGAAATCGGACTCTATCTTGTTCAACTCCATCCCTCTGTTGTGTATATCAAGTTGATTTCAAGTCATGAATAGTTTGCGGTGACACCGCGTGCAATTAACTATCGCCACATGTTCTCACCCTACTACCTTTCCAGTGAAATGCCCGAAATCCCCCGTCAGAAATTTAGTTTCTGCTTTTTGGCACACAGATAGCGGTTTTATTTCGTACGGTTGTTGCTTGTGAGGGAATCATGGGAATTTACGAATCTTTCCACGTTGTCATGGAAACATTTTGGATTTTTTTTTTCACTCATACACTGTCCTTTTCATCGAGGCTATTTTGTCAAATTTCGTTTTATTTACCCGTGTATTCAATCATGTAGGTTTACTAGTCTCCATAAAGATTTGAAATCATAACACACTAATTGAATCATTTCTCATTTGTTTTGCACCTCTCAACCATACAAGTTTTGTGTTATCCTTTATCTGTGTACTTTCATTTAGAATTTTTTGATTCACAGTTACTTTTTAATCCATTTTCCCGGGAGGGGGGTAATATTTGGTATAATTCGAACTCCATCAGCAACTGACGTATTTTCTAAAACAAAATTCTAAGGTTCGGTTGGCATTTTTCTCCCTCTGATCAATACACGTTTATGCTTTCGTTCCTTTAACTGTTTTTTTTTTGTTAAATCACAATCTGCTGATAATTGTTTGTTTTCTGTGAGGGGTTTATTTTTTGGCACTAGTCTACCTTGATCGTTGATGGGGAGACTTCTTCCACTCCTCACAAATTATCTCGGCAGTTTATTGACATTTCTTTCACCTCTGGTTGTTTTTCATCTTTTCACTTTTCAACTTTGGTTTTATTCTTTGTATTCCTGCCCACGGCCGCCTTTTTAACGCACCCGCTTCTGCACCGCACTGTAAAACTGCACCTTACATTGGTCCTGTGCGGGGCCGGCCCACTCCACCTCCATCTCTGCCCTTTTTTTGGCCTCTACCCTTTGTGCCGCGCCCATTTTTTTTTCTCGGGGGCTGGGCAGAGCGAAGCCGGGCCAGTTCCATTCACTCCCTCACCAGCACTAACGTCTCCAACTCAGGTAGGATTCCGACCTCTTCGGACACCCCCGCCCACCACTCTTGTCTTTTTTTTCTCTTTCTTTACTAAAATAAGAGAAAATATCT
The DNA here is from genome assembly GCA_949987565.1 of Luidia sarsii. Classification (NCBI taxonomy): domain Eukaryota; kingdom Metazoa; phylum Echinodermata; class Asteroidea; order Paxillosida; family Luidiidae; genus Luidia; species Luidia sarsii. The sequence goes on from OX465105.1 coordinate 15,632,636, forward strand.
TTGGAGTCTTGAAGTGGAAATGTACAGAGGCCTAGAACTGCCAAGCATGAGAGAAAAAAAAAAGATTCGGCTGGGCTGTCTTTTACATATCTAATGAGTCGTGTGGTAAGTTATATGCACCAAATAATAAGCCATAATGTACCAAATGATAAGTTGTGACATACTATACCAAATGATAAGCTGTATTTACAAGACAATAAGTCATATCTACCAATGATGAGTTGTGCATACCAAGTCATGCATGTGAGATAAACAGCGTATGAACAAGAAGGTGATTTTCTTACATGCTTGCTGCCTTTATAGATATATTAAACAAGCAACATGAAGAAAAGCATCCTAATATGATGCTGACCTTTACAGATGATGGTTTAATACCTGGTCAAATGGTGTCTTGAACCAAGACTCTTTCAAAAGCTTCTTTTGACTTTGACACAGAATTCCTGGGCTGAGTTCAAGAGGACAAAGCACAAGTACATATGACTTATAATCGCATAATGTATAACTTACCCTCTTGTATGTATGTATGACTTTAATATCATCTCATACGTAGAAGATAGCTCAAGCCGAATTTTTCCCATGTTTGGTATCTCTATGCTTCTGTAGAAATGAGCCCCTGTTTTCTTCATTTATTCGTTTATGTATTTTTGTCTTGAGCCTCAGAATTTTGTCTGCTTTCCCTTCCACCTTACATGTACATGTACCTTCCTCGTATAATGCACTCCCAAGACAAGTAACAGTAGAGTTTGCCTTGAGTCGTGAAACTTGAAATGAGTTCATGTTTTGTTTCTCTCTTTCCGTCTTGATCCCTGGACATTTGTGTTTGTCAACCGGCCCTCTCCTCTTACTGTGTTCCCCCAGAGATGAGCAAAAGTGATGAGTTGATTGTATTTTCTTTGTCTGTTTTCCAATATCAACTTGTCCTTTCTTTAACAATTATGTCTGTGAGATAGTAATAACAGCCTCAGTACCAGTTAGAAAGCACCATTTACAGTGCACAATACAATGAGATTTGGCTGATTACCATTGGATCCCTTCAGGGCATTTTCATAGAAATCAGATCTTAGATCTGACAAGTTGTTGCTAATAAGCAAGTATGAATAAAAAAAAGAAAGAGGTAAAACAGGAGTACCAGTTAAATGCATTATCATAGCACAAAACATACAGGTTTAGCTGGTCACTATTTTTTTTTACATTATTATTTGCATCAATATCAGGAAAACTGGGCCCCTGATCTTCCAATGATGTACCTTTTATTGCTAACACTCTAACCAAATCTCCTTCCCTGCCCAGGCAGTAGATTAAGTCGTGTCGGATGCACGCAGACCCACACAAAGTCTAAGTGCACGCACGTACCGCTTCCTCTCATGTCATGTGCCTTGTATTAGAGTCTCTAAGTAGCTGGTAGTCTGTAGCTATTACTCGCACGACCCGATGTCTTCTTCCCCTCACCCCTTGTTTTCGTCTGTCTGGCAGTCTGGATTTGTAGTGTCATGCCTCATTCGATGATCAATTCCCCCTTTCTTGTGAGTTGTAGATAGACTATGTAGGCGTAGACCATTCCAGGGGATTATACTGAATGGCCCTCGCAGATTGAAACAGGAAATTTGAAGCCATTAGAAACCGATCTCTGAATGCAATTACTGTATGCGCCGATTCCGTCATCCATGCTCTTGACTGAGTTTGGTTAGGTCTTCCACAGAGTGAGGGATGTTTTCTTGCTGTGTGGGAGTGCTAATGAAAGAAATGACAAAGGCTTGGGCCGGGCATGCCTTCATCATTCAGTGAATGCAGTGTCTGAAGATATGATTACGATGTTGTATCATCATGTTAAATCTATGGTGCAACGTGGTACATGCCGCTATACATTATTTGAATCAGCCACACCACCTCAACCAGCTCGGTGGTCAAGTGGTTAAGACGTCTGCACTAGAAATCAGGAGTCGCGGGTTTGAGACTCACCCGAGCTGCCTGAAATTTGTTCATCAGGCATCGAGCAAAGCACTGGGCATTCGGTGCTTATTACATCCAGCAGGGCAAACCCTCATTGAATGTCTGAAGAGTTCACTGAGTGTCCAGCTTTCCTTAGCAACGGCTGGCTGACTTGGGGGGCAGATTTCACAAAGCATTACGATGCATCGTAACTCAACTTACGAGTGATGACCCGTCCTTACTTTTCGTAGCTCATTTTGGTTTCTGCGCATCTCCCATTGCTTTGCGAGTGCGTGCCCATTTCAGCCACAGGCCGCATCTGAAGTCCTGAGTCGAGTCAAGTTGTATTGGCTGTATACTTGGGTACATTGTCAGACATTTCCTAGACAGTTTGCTTTCATTTTTTTAAAAATAATTTCCACAAATTGATAGTGCTCTCGAAAACATATACCTGCAGAGTCAAAAGGAAATATAATATCCTCTTAAATTGTAGATCCTTGCCATTTTTGGTAGACCTCAACAATCCTCGCAAATAGTAATGGTTTGAAAGATAGTGGTCCTGATTTGTAGTGTACATACCGGTACTTAATATTCTATCTCCTTTGACTGACATTTGGTTGGAAATCTCATGTGCTCTAACACTACCAATAGGCCTAGGAGAAATGACCACAGTGCCTCAATGCGAAAATCAAAAATCTCCCAGATCTTGAAATCTTCATGAAATCTTCATAGTTCCATGCATCTCGCCTCTTCTCAGAGGCATATTTTGTTTGAAATTGAGTCCGAGTCAATTCGGGAGTCGTCTGAAAGAGTAATTTCTTTCAAGCGTTTGAAGTTGTCTGTTCACCTCTGTCGTATTTTTTTTAAAAGCGTCATCAATGCTTTTCGTTTTGAGTTCACTCCCCCTCTTCCCCCTCTCCTCCGGAGGGAGGCTAATCCATTTCAAAGATGACGATTGATTTCTTCCGTTTTTCTGTTCCTCCCTTCCCGCACCTCTTTCCTCCCCCTTGCCTCATGTTTAAACTAACAGCCCATCTAATGGAGGGAAATGCGTGAAAATGTAGAGAAGCCAAGAGACACTGAAAACTAGCAGGTTGTCCGAGTCTGCCGCGCAGATATCTAGTGCCCCATCAGCGTGAATCATCTTTAGTAGTTTTTGGTGTCATCCGCATGGCGTTGCCATGGTTACTGATCAGATCGCGCCACTTTATCAGTCTAACCGTTCTTTGTTTTTTTTTTGAGGGATGGTTTTTTTTGGGGGGGGCTATCCTACCTCTCTCCCCTTGCATGAGGTTGTGGCATGGCAAAAGTACTGTATGATGCAAATGAGTTTCGACCTTAAGTTGACCTTTGAACTTGTTAAAAAGAGTTTTAACAAACCCCACCCTGAAACAATGTGTTGATGAATAATCCTTTTGGAGTTACTGTTTGTGTTGAGCAGTGTTGTTGACCATTTTTATTTCCCAATATTTAAAAATAGTTTGAAATAGTGAACTTACTTATGGTGAATGGAAGAAGATGATGATAAATTTCTCACCTAAAGGATTTTGAGAGATTCAAGGATTATTGGGAGTGTGGATTTTTCGGTGGATATTTTGTTTCTGGGAAAATATACAAATATATTGCAAATTGTTCACTGGCTTAAATGGTTCAAATGCAAATTTTGATCCTAGCAGGACCTTTCTCAAAGGTAGAATCTGAATACTTTCAGGGAGATCCTGCTAGGTTCGAAATTAGACCGAAATCTTTTGATAGATTTTTTTTTTTTAACGTGTAAGAACTTTTTCATTTGAAGAGTAGGATTACAAACTGCTTGAGTTTTGCCCCTAAGATGATCAGGATTGACTTTTGGCGTAGACTGTGAAAAATGTTTCCAACCTCATCTCCTTTGCTTCTTTTTGGTAATTTAATAAAGGGGATCTTGCACATAGTCCTGCAAATTTTCATAAATTTTTCTTCTTGGGGAGAGCTTTTCCTTCTAAATTTTGTTTTCCCGTTCCTGTGGCATTTTCTGATTCCGGAAACTATTTGTACATGATTATTCCTGCCATTTCCTGTTGAGCTGCTGTGAAGATGCCCCCGATTTCTGGTGGTTAATATTACTCTCTCTTTATCCTGTTTATCTTTCCCAAATCTTTCCGGTCCCCCTTCCCCGCCCCTTCTTCCCACCTCGCAAACAACAAACAAACAAAACAACAAACCACAAACATGTAAACACATCCTCTAACAAACAAACAACTGACCCCCATATAAATCCCTCCAACAAACGGACTGCCTTCGATCCAAACCGCGGCAGACCTGAGTCGCACCAGCTCGGTCCGGTCGGGGGGCAGCAGTGGGCCCACCGCGCCCCTCAAGGCCGACCACGAGGACGAGGACATGGACAGGGCCTTCAACCAGTTTGGCTCGGGCGGCCACGCCGGGCCGGCCCCGCCCTCCTCGATGGGCGGGGCCTTTGACAGCCAGGAGTACGGCATACCGGACGCCCTGGGTTCCAGCCCGGACGAAGGAAGTACGGAGCTCTTGGCTTTTTTTTTTTTTTTTTCCTTCCCATTTTGATGTCTGTGTTTTGTTGTATGGCCAAGAAGGGCCACCGTAGTAGTAGTGCTGTCCAGTCGTGACAGTTGTGATGTAAAACCTTTGTGAACGTCATAGTAACCGGCATGGTTGTGGCTGTGGTTGTGACTTGATGTGCTAGTCCCGTCAGAAGCTCTATAGAAGCTGGGTCCTGCATTGCGAGTTTATTAGAAAAGTGGAGAAAAGTACATGTATGCCAATTTTTCGTTGTGTAAAATGGTCTACCTGTTGAGCCTTAGTGTTGAGTGCCGTCTAGCTGTGATTTAAACTTGTCTGCACTTCATAGTGAATGGCATGATGGTTGTTGTTGTGTTTGTGGTAGATTTAATAGTCAATAATCTTCCAATTGGTCTCCTGCATGGTGATTTACAGAAAAATGGAAGAAGGCTAGCAGCGACATAAAGGACATTGAAGAGAATCGTTACTCATTGAAAGTGTGGATTTTTTCGTTTAAGTTTGTCCTTTTTAGTATGGAATATGATAGAGACTGACTTTTGGGTTTAACGTTGAATAGCATCTGCAACCTCAGGTGCAATGTGGGGGCACTTTTTTGCATCGTGACCAACAGCATTATCCAGGTCAACCCCAATTCTTATCCCGCCTCATAAGACAACTTGCATGCAATCACTGGAATTCTCTGAGTGAATGTTACATCCCCGATCCCCTGGAGTTATAAGGCAGTTAATGGTTAAATGCATCTGACTGGTGCCCCCACCCCAGGAAAGACTAATTGACTGTTTGGAAAAGCCACCATCCAAGGGCTGGATAGCTCAGATGGCAAGAGCACTGGTAGGCAAAAACCAGAGGTCTTGGGTCAAGTCCCGGTCCAGTTGAAGTTTTCTTGGCTGTTAAAAAACAATTCAAAGGTTCTCTCTCAGTTGTTCCTTGATTTGTTTGGATTTTATATTCTGTGAAGCTGGCATCAAGGGATGGAATAATAGGAATTCAAGGCAAGGGAGAGGAGCTTTGAGCATGGTTAAGGCGATTTCCAGCCATAGAATTTAAAATCCTACAGCAAAGACTTCTGTTGACCCTTACAATAGACAAGGCCCAGGTGTATTGTCCATACCATGTTTTGGTCCAACACAAACAGTCTCTTCTATTTTGGGACAAAAGTAAGCATCCTATATCATTCAGATCCGAGCTGTCCACTACCTTCCGTTCCCTGGCTCTGGCACGATTTCTGACCAGACAAAACAAGAAAGGAGAAAAAAAGAGAGCAGATCTTGTAATAATCTGCCAGTCTTGTTTCATCAGAAATCAAACACAGGTTACTTTGTCACATGATCGTAGGCTTGTGAAGAAAAAAAAGGTTACTTGCGGAGATTTCGTATCGGTTTCATGTCGGTTGATTTTTCAGCCGTGACCTGAATCCGAGAGGAGGCGTTCCCGGCTTCTTCCATCAGCTTCGGTCGGTCTAAATGCTCGATCCAGTCCCCCTGCTCCCCTTTCCCCTTCTCTCTATCCTCCCCTCACCCCTCTTCCTTGCCCCCCCCTCTCCCCCCTCCCCACCTCACCCCCAAAGGGTACCCATCTCGACATCGGCTGTGTACTGGAAAGGTTAATACAATCTGCAGGCTGCCAATGCATGAGACACGAGAGCAAGCAGGAAGATCAGTATCACAGGCGGCGATGAATTACGGCGAGAACCGACGAAGAAGAAGAAGAAAAGGAAGGAGAAGAGGACATAGAAATAGGAGACAAAGAGAAAGACAAAAAATACCTGGCTCAAGATGAAATTGATGCCTCAGGAAAAAAAAATGGGCCGGTGAGGAAAGTGTCTGCGATATAATGTAGTGAAACATGTTACACTATCGATTCTCACCGAGGTATTTTTGTGTGTGTGAAAAACTGATGTTCAGACAACCGTGCTGCACTATTTTGTTGTGATTTTGTCTCCTCTGAAATTGGCTGAATTTTTTTTGTTTTGTGTTTTGTCCCTACAGTGCTGAGCATTAGTGTTCCAGTGTAATTGAGATGTGATCTTTCTGTGTCAGTGTGTCTAAAAAAAATTTTTTTGGGGGGGTCAGTGCTTTGACTATTGGTAATTCGATCATGCCTGACACGTAAGAACTTTCTGACTGATAACATGCCTAGACATGCTATCATATCCCTTGTGGCAAACAAAACACCCCTGAACCACAAAATCGGGCTCAGAGAGTAGAAAGGGGGGAAAAAAGCACCATGTTTGAAGCACGACATTTTTACAAAGAAAATTGTCTTCATTATTTCGGTTTTAAGTCTGGCGCCATGTTACCGTTTCCATGTTTATTGTGTTAATCAGTCCTTTGGCGCCAACTAGAGTTGGTTATCGGGCATAATCTGGGCCCGTGGCTCGCCGTCGGGTTGTTGTTTTTTCCCCGACAGAAAAAAAGCCAATCCCGTTGCCACGGAGACAAAGGAGTTGGTCAAGATTAGCTGCACGCAGGATCACTTTACACTCGGCCTCCCTACAGCGGCCATTATGACAAATTGGATTGGAATCTTATACATTTCCTCTTTTGAATTGGCTCACTCCGACTGTCCATCTCAAAAGTGTTTTGTAAAGTGGCATTAGACCGACTCTTGTAGATTAGCGGGGCTCTTCTCAGCGATCGGGGCTGTTACGTTTGTTGCCGATTGTAAATATGGCAGTGCACGTCAGTGGCCTTGATTAGCTGGATTGTTTTTTTTTTTTGCCTGATGAATGTTTTTCTTGTGCTCAGTTATGAAATCTTTACTTGATTTTCTTTCCGTGACGACAGTGTTCAAGTTGCAGCATGCACGGCTGTTGGTACAGTATGTGTTTGAATTAGTGTTGCTCAGTTATGCTTTGTGTTTTTAAACGGTAACTTTTTATTTTGCGACAACAGGGCTTGATTTCCCTCTGTTTTGCTTCCCCTCTTAGAGGATATTGGTGGAAATGGAAAAAAAAGAAGCTTTCAGTGTGCTGAATGTTTTGCTTATAATACGTATTTACAGTAATAACTGTCTTTATTTTGAAACTCGGTGATTTGCGGTCGTGATTGTGCTTTTTAGGGTTGCCAAATTACTCCCATCCCCTTTTGCATCTTGGTTGTGCTTGTTTGTGTTTTGGTTGGCTTTGGATGCATTTGTGTTTCACTTAAACAGCGGGTTTCACAACACCTTTCCCATCTTTCATCCAGACTTGTGTCTTGATTTGTCCATGCTTTCTTTCCCTGCATCGGTCAGGCAGGTAGGTACATGTACATACGTGTGTACCTGCACAGACACTAACGGAGGTATTGGGGAGCACAGAGAGCCCCATGTTTAGATCTCCCCAGCATCCCTCACAGAGGAGGGAAAAGATAGACTTCTCCTTGCCTTTGAGAAACATCCCGCTAGCATTGAAATGCAAGGCAAACTGATTTTGTAATAGCTGCCTGGTTGTTTGCTTGCGCAATTAATCAAAACAATGCATTCTGCCCAGTTATGTTGCCAAATTCTCAATTTATTTCAGTTTCTCCTCTCTTTGTCAGAAGGCATTGGCTATGAACTATGGCCCTGTGTATTCTGAGTCAAAGGCAAGGGTAAAGGCAAAGGCAAAAGCACTGGCACAAGGAAAGGGAAAGGCAAAGGCAAAGGCAAAAGTACAGGCACAGAGAAAGGCAAAGGCAAAAGCACTGGCACAGGGAGGGGAAAGGCAAGGGCAAATGCAAAGGCAAAGGTAAAGGGAAGGGGAAGGGGAAGGGGAAGGGGAAGGGGAAGGGGAAGGGCAAAGGCAAATGCACAGGCAAAGTGAAGGGAAAGGGGAAGGGGAAGGGCAAAGGCACAAGCACAGGCAGAGACAAAGGTAAAGGCAAAGGCAGAGACAAAGGTAAAGGCAAAGGTAAAGGCAAAGGCAAAGGCACAGGGTGGGATTGACCAGGCTGGTTATGGAAATGAAAGCTCAAGACAAAGTGAGAGTTCACACCTAGTGATGAGATGGTAACAGATTTGCCTCTGTGTGTTGAAACCCCGTCTTCCGGCCAGGCTCGCTTGGAACGCTGGAGTTTTCGGTGCTGTACGACGGCGTCAACAACGCCCTGCACTGCACCGTCCACAAGGCATCGGGCCTGAAGGCCATGGACTCCAATGGACTCTCCGATCCCTACGTCAAGCTCCATCTTCTACCGGGAGCCACAAAGGTAAATCCATGGACAAGAGAGAAGACTTCGCTCAAACCAGGTGCAGTCCTGCTGTTTGTATGTTTGTTGGGGGCAAAAAGATGGGTTACCATCTCGAAAAAGTTTGTTGTTAATGTTATTATTGGTTTATATCACATCCCAAAGGCTGATTTGTAATGGCATTTTTATAAGAAGAAAGGTTTTTACTGTGCTGATGTGAGATGCAGGAATGCTGTTCTAAATTGTATTTGCCCTGATTGCCCCCCAAAAGTCCACAAAGCTGCGCACCAAGACCGTCCACAAGACTCTTGATCCCAAGTTCAATGAGACGTTGACCTACTATGGTATCACCGATGACGACCTTATCAAGAAGACGCTGAGGTGAGTGTATAAAGAAGAAACAAAGCACACAAGCAAGCCATCATACAAGCATGCAAGCAAGCAAGCAAGCGATCAAGCAAATATGCATGCAAGCCATCATACAAGCATGCAAGAAAGCAAGCATGCAAGCAAGCAAGCATGCAAGCAAGCAAGCAAGCGATCAAGCAAATATGCATGCAAGCCAGTATACAAGCATGCAAGCATGCAATCAAGCATGTAAACAATCACACAGGCCGGCAAGCAAGCATACAAGCAGAAAAGCACATGCATAAACAAGCAGGCATTTAATCAAGCAATCAAGCAGGCAATCAAGCAAGCAAGCAAACTAATAAAAACCTGGTGTCTGAGAATTAATAGCTCCAGTAGTAAGAGTAATGTTTTGTTAAGCCAGAGGTATTGGGTTCAAGTCCCGGTCGCTTTGCCTTTTTTTTAATCAAAATGTTTCAAAAATTTAGTGTTTCCTTTAGTTGTTTGAATGAAATTTGCTTCTTGCGTACGTGGTTGTTTTGCTCAACCTTTCTGGCAGACTCTCTGTCCTGGACGAGGATAAGTTTGGTCACAACGACTTCATCGGGGAGTACCGGCTTCCTCTGCGCAAACTTACACCGCACACTACAAAGAACCTGAGCGTCTACCTGGAGAAGCAGCTGCCCGTAAGTTGACGCCCACTTCCTGTCCTTCACCCGTGCATGTATAGCTTTGTTAATCAACATGCATCACAGTACAGGGCTGGATTTCACAAAGCCTTACGATGCATCGTAACTCAACTTCTGATGGATAACCCATCGTAAGTGTTTACAGGCCGTATAGTTTATGTGCATTGCTCATTGTGTTGCAGTTGATTTTAAGTTTTCATGGGTTTCGTGAAATCGCAGGGTAGATATCACTTGGTATGTCTAGCCATTGAATAATCCCAAATGAGGCATGAACTTTTGTAGCTACCGGTACATGTACAGACGATTCATCAATTGCACTGATGCTGTAGTTAATAGAGCTTGTGCCTCGGTTTTGAATATTTACCAGTTGGTCTTATGAAGTGCTACCACCCTGTATTTTGGTGTTCCGGTTAATACCTTGTCATTTTAACAAACAGAAAAAAACCCACTGAAATAAAGACAAAGCTAGTTGTTGACTATTTGGAAAGGCCACCACCTAAGGGCTGGATAGCTCAGATGGTATGAGCTCCGCTGTGCGAAACCAGAGGTCTCTGGTTCAAGTCCCGATCCAGTCAAAGGTTGCCTTTACCATTTCTCAAAATTCTCTGCCTTTGAGAAAGGTCCTGCTAGGATCGAAACGTCAGGCCCACTAAATTTTAAGATTTACATTTTGGTAATTTTAGTCAGTAAGCAGTTTGCAACATTTTTGTATATCACCTATTTCTCAAAATTGTTAAAATATACCCAGTCAGTTTTTCCTTGAATTATTATTATTTTTGGGGGGGTACAAGTTTCTGGGGCAGTTTTTCTTTCAGAAACCTAATTCGTAGTGGCAGTTAAACACTACCGGTACCCACGGAATTGTATATGCATAAATGATGACCCCTCTGTCTTGTCTGGTCTGGGCAGTTGGAGAAGGACGACGAGCTGATGGGAGAGAGAGGCAAGATCCTGATTTCCCTCAAGTACATCCGGGACAAGCAGCAGCTGGGCGTCGGCGTCATGAGGTGTGCGGGGCTGGCGGCCATGGATTCCAACGGCTACTCGGACCCCTACGTCAAAGTGTGAGTACAACGGTCTGTGGACGAGAACCAGAATTGCTGTCATTGTCACAGCACTGCATTTGAAAACTGGTGGGTTGGTGATACATGTATAAGGTCACCAAGTTCAGTTTGCTGATGACATGACCAAAAGTCTGGATGTCACTGAAGGGACAGAGGTCAGTCTGTCTGTCTGGCTCTGGCTCTGGCTCTGACACTGGCTCTGGCTCTGGCTCTGGCTCTGGCTATGGCTATGGCTATGGCTATGTTCATATTTTCATATTTTCATGTGTTCATATGTTCATATGTTCATATGTTCATATGTTCATATGTTCATATGTTCATATGTTCATATGTTCATATTTTCATGTGTTCATGTGTTCATGTGTTCATATGTTCATATGTTCATATGTCCCTTTTTCCTTTAATGTTGCTTTTTGGGGTAATTTAATTGATGTGTTTCTATTCCCACTTCCATGTCTGCCTTTCCTCCATCAGCTATCTTAAGCCGGATGCTGGCAAGAAGACCAAGCACAAGACCGCCACAAAGAAGAGAACCCTGAACCCAGAGTACAATGAGGTAGGTCCACCTGGGAACCAATGTTCTCTCCGGGATATTCTTGTGTGACTTTGATTCCAATCCTCCTTTGTCAATTTCTTGGCGGTCTTTGGAAATTTTGAATCCTGGCTGGACTTGTTTTTCATCGTCTCTCCCTCCCCTCCCCCCCAGTTCTTTTATTACGATGTTGCCCACAGCGACCTGGCAAAGAAGACGCTGGAGGTTGCCGTATGGGATAAGGATTTGGGCAAGCACAATGACTACATCGGTAAGTGCAGCGTCCCGATGATCTTGCAAACTGCGCGACCTATGCAAATAAGACCGACCTCTAGGGGGACAGGGGATTATGGGATATCAGTTTGGGTCTTGAATGGGGAGTCTGAATAAATGACGGCGGAGACCAGATTTTCATTGTGGTATTCAATTTTTATACGCTTTCTTAAGATTTAGTGGGCCTGACGTTTCGATCCTAGCAGGACCTTTCTCAAAGAAAGGTCCTGCTAGGATCGAAACGTTGTGTTTTGGTAATTTTAGTCAGTAAGCAGTTTGCAGCAATTAGAGGTGTTGCTGTCTCGAGTTGTTGTCTGCCTCAATCTGGGCTCAATGAGTCTGGGCTCACCCGGGCTCAGTCAGAAGAGTGAGACCGGTTACCGGGGCCCACCAACGAGGAGACCCCACAGTAAGGCCCAAGCATGTCTATTACCCTGCCCCCGCATCCATTGATTAGGAAAACCAGGAACGGCCATGCGGAAAGCCATAAGCCTCGCAGAAAAAAAATACGGAACAAGCTGGTGAATTTGACAGTGTTTTGCTTGAACCTGTACCAGTCCTTTGTCTGCTGGTTCCCGCTCGGGAGAAAAATCCCCCAACCCCCTCTTCGGCCGTCTCAGTCTTTCTGTCCTCCTTTCACATCCCAGGTGGACTCCAGCTTGGCATCAACACCAAGGGAGAGAGACTCCGCCACTGGTTTGAGACGCTCAAAAACACCGACAAGCGCTTTGAGCGATGGCACACGCTCTCGGACGAGATCTTCACGCAAGACGATTAAATAAAAAAGCAAAACAGCAACCCCAAAACGCAAAAAAAAACCAGACAAAATGAAGCACCTCTCGTATCCCAAGGTGTCCTCCTAGAGAATTGGAAAAGAGAGAAAGAGAGAGAGAGAGAGAGAGAGAGAGAGAGAGAGGCCGTGTCTGAGTGTTCTTCATATAGACCCGCTCTCCTCAATCTCTAAGAATCGATCGCAATCTCCTCTGGATGATCGAGTCAGTCCGCATTGCAGGGGGTGACCTCGAGACCACTTCTTGTCTTTCCTACTCGCTATTCTTAATTGGCATTGTCTCCTTCTGTCATCCACCTTTGAGCCCCTTCAATTTTGTAAAAGAAATTTCTTTTTCGGGGACTGTTTTTTGACTGTCTTGATCGCTGGGTTGTCAGGTAACTTTGTCCCCAACGGGGAATTTCTTGTTTTCCAAAAAATAACTGCTTTGATTTTCCTCGATGTGGTTTTGTTTATGTTATTGTCAAACAATCTAAGGAAAGTAAATCTCTTTGACTTTGAGAAAGGTCCTGCTAGGATTCGAAACATCAGGCCCTCTAACTTTTGGAATCTAAGGAAAGGAGAGGTGATTGGAAAATTGAATTTTTTGTTGTTGTGTTTACACTCAAATGTTGATCCCACACGCAGGATCTGTCTCCTTCAGATCCCGGGATCAGATCCCGATCGCGCGAGCGTTTAGACTCGCGTTGATCGTCCTATGATCGCGGGATCCAGTGTAAATGTGGTCTTTGTGAAAACTTAGTGTACCGGTGCTCCTAAGGGCACATTGTGTTTTACCCTCTTGAGCTATCCAGCCCTTAGTTGATGACCTCCCAAGTTGTCAAGGATCCTGACCAGGGTGGGGGCACCAGCCAGAAGCATCTAATCATATGTTTATTCGCGTTTATTCGCAAAGGATCAATTTGTCCCATTACATGAGTTTTTTTAAGATTTGGAGGAATGTTTGTTAGTTCCTGGTTTATCTTTTTTTTCTCTTTTTTTCCTTTCTTGTCTGCTCATAGGAAATTGGAAGTCATTGTGTCTGATTGGGGCAATTTTAATACAAGAACATTTTAGCTGGCAGCCATGAAATTAGCTTTAAGCTGGTAGACCATTTTTTAAAATAGATTTTTTTTTATGTGTGGGTTTTGTTTACAATTTTCCACATTTCTTAAATTGAGGTGTAGGGGAGAAGTCATCATTCCAAAAATGAAGGGATAGTCATGAATATTTAACACCGTATTGATAAAGAAATAGCCTTAAATATCCAGTAATATTGAATATTGTAAATAGTAGAGTACTATTGGCTCTCTGTGCTCCAAATAAGACTGATCTAAAAACAGGCCGATAAAAATATATATATATTTATCCTTCTATTTGTAAATAGAGAATTTCCAGAAATTTCTATTGTTGGACCGCAAATCCAGCTTTATTCTGAATAATTATATAGATGTGCAAGTCTAGAGTTATTTATCCATTGATTGTGGTTTGATTAATCTATTGTCTCCAACTCAGCCTGATGTTAATGTCTAAAAAGCAGGTGGGAAAAAAAGACGACTCCATTGATTAATTGTTGAAGGTGGGAAGAATTTTTTTTTTTTGGGGGGGGCAATCAACATTTATTTATTGATTAATTGATTTAAAAAGAGATTCTATCAGAGAATGATGTAAATTATCAGAGATTTTAAGGTTAATAATAAACAGGCAATGATTTTTGTGCAATCGATTCATATTGGCAGAAGTTAATTAATCAGAAGAAAATTAATACCCAAGATCATTGAGCTAGTAGTACAAGTGATCCCCTAGACCATTGGGCTAGAACTACAAGCGATTCACTAGACAATTGGTGTAATGATACAAGTGATAAGATGGTATATTTTTTAAATCATGAATTTCATTGTGTTCAAATTGATTTGAAATTCCCTCAGACTCATCTAAAACATCAAAGATAAAAAGTTATATACATATACTTAGTGTTCATAATACGATAGTATGCGATTTCTTTTCTGGATACCGGTAATCAACAAAAAGGGTGATTTGATGCGCAAGTTGATAAAGTCAAGCTCGAAATTAACCCCCCAAAATTGTGATGACTAATGGTATCGATACGCCATATAGTTTATTGTCAGTCACAGAATTGGGGTTTCATTTGACCAAGGTGAAAGCAGAAGAAAAAGTGTGCACACATTTGAACTTTATGTATTTTTAAGTGAATGTAATTTAAAGTGATATACAAAAATGTTGCAAACTGCTTACTGACTAAAATTACCAAAATGCAAATCTCAAAATTTAGTGGGCCTGACGTTTTCGATCCTAGCAGGACCTTTGAGAAAGGTCCTGCTAGGATCGAAACGTCGGGCCCACTAAATTTTGAGAATGTAATTTCAAGTGAATGACACTTTAAACAAAAATCATTCTTGGGTCCTTGAATTCTGAGAGATGATGCAAATGCGCATTGGTCACCTACTTGACATCATATTGCTAACAACAATATTTTCATTCATCTTGTATCCGCTTTGATCCTTTTCCTAATCCACTTCAAAGTACCTTTTTGTCCCTTTCTCTAAAACTGCCTGTGATGTGACGCAGCTATTTTAAAACAGAATAAAAATCTAGTATTTAATGAGAAAAAAAACACACAAATTGTGTCATATATATATACATAGAAGGGTTCGGAAAGAAATCGGGTAAACCAAAGCAGATAACGTAGTTTATTGTGTGTATATTGTGGTCTTTATTCAAACCAGCTGTTGCTATATTTTCTCTGTGCAATCGCAGTCCCTGGTTCTCGGAGTGTAGGGTGGTGATGGGGTGATGCAGTCTAGTTCCCTGAAGCATCATGATATTCCTGCCCTTTAGCTGTGGGGAATTCCATTTGTACACAAACTTTGCTTCAGGGCTCTGTCTTGGGCTTTGTTTGTTGTATTCTAAAAGTATTTTTGAAAAATGTCCAAGAAAACTTTGACAGGACCGGTACTTGAACCCGAGACCTCTGGTTTTGCGTACCAGTGCTTTTACCATCAGAGCTATACAGCGCATAGATGGTGGCCTTCCCAAATAGTCAGCTTGTCTTTGCTGGGCAGGGGGTGCCAGCCAGAAACAATACAATCATTAACTGCTGTATATTTCCAGGGATCACACCCCCGCTTTTATTCAGATGCAAACAACCAATTGTTGTAAACCTGGCTACAGCAGCTTTTGGTCTTTGTATGCTCTGGCCGACATCAGGAGAAACAAATGGCCAGAGCATACTGGCCGGAACGTCGAGTTATCACTCATGTTCTTTTCAGAACCATACCTCTTCTTTTAGAGACCTTATAGGCCCTACATGGTGTCAACCCTCTTATATTGTTTCACCCACCATGCAAAGCTTTAAGGTTGGTTGGTTGAAGTTGAATGGAACTAAGGCCAGTGATATAGCTGAAGCCAGAAATGCCCTTCGCCATTACTTTGCGATGATTGTGAGTGCCCAAAATCCACATGGGAATTGGCAATCGGTTTTAATTACTGAAATGTACACATAATACAGGTTTCAGTGAGTTCAACAAGACAAGCGATCCTCATACACATTTGGAGTTCAGTCAAATGTGCTTCAGAGCCAAGGCCATAGCCATAGCCAGATCCAGAGCAAGGGCCAGAGCCAGAGCCAGAGCCAGCGCCAGCGCCAGAGCCAGAGTCAGAGCCAGAGCCAGAGCCAGAGCCAGAGCCAGAGCCAGAGCCAGAGCCAGAGCCAGAGCCAGAGCCAGAGCCAGAGCCAGAGCCAGTGCCAGCGCCAGCGCCAGAGCCAGAGCCAGAGCCAGAGCCAGAGCCAGAGCCAGAGCCAGAGCCAGAGCCAGTGTCAGAGCCAGCGCCAGAGCCAGTGCCAGAACCAGTGCCAGTGCCAGTGCCAGTGCCAGAGCCAGAGCCAGAGCCAGTGTCAGAGCCAGTGTCAGAGCCAGTGTCAGAGCCAGAGCCAGTGCCAGTGTCAGAGCCAGTGTCAGAGCCAGTTCCAGTGCCAGTGCCAGTGCCAATGCCAGAGCCAGAGCCAGAGCCAGACCCAGAGCCAGTGCCAGTGCCAGTGCCAGTGCCAGTGCCAGAGCCAGAGCCAGTGTCAGAGCCAGAGCCAGTGCCAGTGTCAGAGCCAGTGTCAGAGCCAGTTCCAGTGCCAGTGCCAGTGCCAATGCCAGAGCCAGAGCCAGACCCAGAGCCAGTGCCAGTGCCAGTGCCAGTTCCAGTGCCAGAGCCAGAGCTAGTGTCAGAGCCAGTGCCAGAGCCAGTGCCAGTGCCAGTGCCAGTGCCAGAGCCAGAGCCAGAGCCAGAGCCAGTGTCAGAGCCAGTGCCAGAGCCAGTGCCAGTGCCAGAGCCAGAGCCAGAGCCAGTGCCAGAGCCAGAGCCAGCGCCAGCGCCAGCGCCAGAGCCAGAGCTAGTGTCAGAGCCAGTGTCCTAGCCAGTGTCAGAGCCAGTGCCAGAGCCAGAGCCAGAGCCAGAGCCAGAGCCAGAGCCAGAGCCAGTGTCAGAGCCAGCGCCAGTGTCAAAGCCAGAGCCAGAGCCAGAGCCAGAGCCAGTGTCAGAGCCAGAGCCAGGGCCAGGGCCAGCGCCAGCGCCAGAGCCAGAGTCAAAGCATCCCTGAAGAGAGCCCATTCATAAATCAATTGGCGACGTGTATTCTTAATCAAATGTGAAGCCGTTGTCGTTCTTAAATCCATATCATAAGGCATTTCATTAAACCCAAGTGGTATTTTTATGGGTCTGTAAATGCAATCTGCATATCAGTCAAGTCTCCTCCCCCTCAAAATCTGGTTTAGGCTCTCTCGTCTCAGGCTCTATCTTTGTTATTCCAAAGTAAAAAAACAAAACACAGGCTTGGGTTCTTTGTTTGAAGTTAGAGCTTTGGAGGTTTTTTTTCATAAATGGGCAATCTTCTTAAAATGTGGAAAGCAGTGGCCACCATTTTCATGCCTGGTACTTGAAAATGATTGACTAGAGATTATGCCCGAGCCCAAGCCTAGGCCTCTTTCCAAAACTCGGCTTGGGCTTCGGCTTAATCTCTGTTATCCAAAAGCTAAAAGCACAGTTGTTTTTTTCTTATTGAAGTTGATGCTTTGGATTCTTTTTCAAAATACAAAATAACATAAAACATGAAGCCAAAGGCTTCCCAATTTCATGCCTTGTTCTTTGAAATGGATTGAACAAGTAGAGACAAAGACAGGAGCCTGAGCCTAAGCCGGGTTTTGGAAAAGGGCCATTGACTTGGAAAAAGTGCCCTTGATATTGAACAAGGGCGCCCACATGTGGTCGTGCACAGTGCAGATAGACAGCTCTGTGTATCTTTTCAGCCGTAGACAACTGTAGAGCAGTCGTTGGTATTTTTCTCAACTTTTTTTGTGGAGCTTTTTGTGTTGGAGTTTCCTTCCACTTTGGGGATGGTTTTTGTCCAGACATGTTGAACTGGCTTCAGTAAAAAGTGCAAGACTTCAGGAAATTGATTTTGAGAACATTCAGCTTTGTAAAGGCTTAGTCAACTGTCTCATGAGGCAGTCTCCCTTTGTGCTGGGTATCCTAAAAAAAAAAACTGTGAAAGATCAGCAAATGCTGAGATATTCACAATGATTTATGTGGTTAAGTGAATAGTCTCAATGAGCTCCCCTCAGTGAATAAGAATGGAATATCCATCACGACATGCTGAATTGGATTGATCAAAAGCTTGTTTCATCAAAATTTCAGGAAAGTGGGCCTGTTGTACAAACACTTTACTCTAATTGTCTGATTGATAAAAATAATAACTTCATAGATCTGCATGTTTTTCTCGCACAGTAATTCCAGTCCGGAATTTCCATTGCGACATGCTGATTAGGATTTATCAAAAAGTCATTTCATCAAAATTTCTGGAAAGTGGGCCTGTTGTACAAACACCATTATATTTACTCTAATCGTCTGATTGATGAAATTGATAATTCTTCATTAATCTTCATGATTTTTCCCCCCAGTAATTTACTCATTTGTTTGTTTTGGGTGGGTTGGCTGCAATATATTTAGCCTATTGTATAAAGACTGTAGGTGGATTAAAAACAGATTGTGAGTACATTTAATAATAAAACCATGTTTGTATGTGAAACCTGTTCGGCAGTCAAGGGTGGTTTGCAGTGACACCATGTGAGGAGATCTCTTTTGTGAGTGTGTGTGTTCTGAAGAGAACTGTTGAGATTGCAGGCTATTCATGGTGGAGGTAGCAAGTCAAGGGTGGTTTGTGGGTACACCATGTGAGGAGATCTCTTTTGTGAGTGTGTGCGGTTCTGAAGAGAACCGATGAGATTGCAGGCTATTCATGGTGGAGGTAGCAAGTCAAGGGTGGTTTGTGGGTACACCATGTGAGGAGATCACTTTTGTGAGTGTGTGTGGTTCTGAAGAGAACCGATGAGATTGCAGGATATTTATGGTGGAGGTAGCAAGGCAAGGGTGGTTTGTGGGTACACCATGTACATGTAAGGAGATCTCTTTTGTGAGTGTGTGCGGTTCTGAAGAGAACGGATGAGATTGCAGGCTATTCATGGTGGAGGTAGCAAGGCAAGGGTGGTTTGCGGTGACACACATGAAAATATCTCTTTAGTGAATGTGAGATGGACTCAACGTTTCGATCAGTATGCTCTGTGCATCACCAGGAGACTGGACGTATCAGAAATGAGGCCTTCTCATAAAGGATCCAAGATGCGGTGAGGTGTGACTGCCTCAACACTCGTTCCACCTGGCTTCCCACCCAGGGATCCAGGGGATCTTGTGTTAGATCCGTCACACCTCATTGCATGCTGGATACCTTACTTTTAAAATTTCCACTGTCCCTTAACCACTGACAGAGCATAGCATACCATTTGAAACATTGAGTCTAGTGGGTCTCTTCCGAATCGCACACACTCACATTAGAGATGAGGGTTTGCCCTACTTGTTGAAAATAAGCATGTGTGCTCAGTGCTTCGCCCTATTGCCTGCTGAAAAGAAATAGTTTCTTTTACAAGGTGTCACTGCAAAACAACCTAGACTTGCTACCTCCATTGTGACTATCCTGAAATGACATATCATATGCATGCCATATTTGGGCTTTGACCCATATATCTGGGAAAGCTAGCACATTGATTCCTGTGGCAGTTCAGTGCTTGACAGCAGTGATACTTCTCCGAGTACGCAAGAGAACTGAATTATGAAATTGTGTGGTCTTTCACAAATTAAATTGGCTTTCTGATGTTCACGATACGGGTGACTGGTCAAGTGCTCATTGCATTTCTCCCCTCTAAATCTTAGTTTATTGGTTGTCGGGAGGATGAAAATTGCAAGACACAAAGAACCTTCCCCGGAAAATGGGCACCAGGACTGGCAGCTTTTTATGTAATGTAGCGGACTCCTGTTGTTAGCTTAACCCTCGGTGCCTACCTTGGGAAACAGCTGATCTTCTCGGCCCCGCAATCGATGCATGGGAGGTATAGGTCAGCTGTATGCGGCAAATATCCAGTGCACTTTATAACCGTTGCCCCGCAAGGCTGGAAATGGGCTGTGAGAGCCTAGCCAATTAGACCCCATGGTGAATGCGCATGATGTAGAGCCTTTGCCGACCTTGAATATACGGCTGATTTAACTGGACAGGGACTTGAACCCGAGACCTCTGGCTTAACGTTCCAGCGCTCTTACCACCTGAGAGCTATCCAGTCCCTTAGATGGTGGCCTTCCCGAGTATTCCACTATCCTTGCTGGGGTGAGGTTGCCCATCAGGAGTATTTAACCGTTAACTGCCGTATATCTCCAGGGATTTTTGAAGATCAAGAGATATCTATTTCGAGATTCAGAGTCAAACAAATGAAGGAAAAAGTGAACGGGAACTTTTGAAGAAATAAAAAAAAAAAAAAAAATGGCAAAGAAAACTTAAACTGGACCGGGATTTGAAAGGGAGACCTCTGGTTCAAGTATGCAAGAGATTTGGAGATTTGCCGGGAACCAGTTGCCTCATGTGTTGTGGCCCTAAGGCATCACTGTGGTATACTGTCAGACAAGGAACGATTGCTTGATTTACTCTTGTTGTTTGTGGTACTCAGGAGTCACTTGCCTCTGAAATTGCTCATGAAAAAAAATCTGATCCTATTTTATACCGGTAGTCGGTCCTTCAGTATGTGAGACAACATTGCCAACATTGCATTGACCAAAATGGAGTCTTGCATTTGAGATATCTACACAAAATCTCACTACTGTATTTATAAAGCTGCCATCTGTACCAATGTCTGTGTAAAAAAAAATGTGCCATGAAAATATAACATCAGTAAATATGATATAGGTATATAAAGAGCCCCCATAATGTTATCTGTTCATAATTAATGAATGTATTTGGAGCAGATAACATACATAGGATCTGGTGGGTGGTTTTCAAAAGCTAGACAGAATTGTTCCCTCAGAATTGAGGTTTAACAAAAATGTGCTCACACTGTAAGAGTTGCATAATGGGTGTCATGTTTGAGTGTGAGTCTGGAGAGAAATGATAGCACTACATGTCAGCTGGAGCCGAATATTCCCTGACCCGTGTCAGAAGTTTTTTTCCTCCATTTAATTAATAGTTAATGTTGCAGGTATCTAACTGATCGCAACCAGTGCTGTATGGGTACTCTCAATCGAAAGAAACAGACTTAACACAAGATGTATAAAACT
Source organism: Luidia sarsii (assembly GCA_949987565.1). NCBI lineage: Eukaryota > Metazoa > Echinodermata > Asteroidea > Paxillosida > Luidiidae > Luidia > Luidia sarsii. The sequence continues at coordinate 15,653,584 of OX465105.1, forward strand.
CTCAGTAATCAAAATTGATATTGGTTGATCGTGTATTGCATGTCCGAGTTAAACAAAGATCTGTAATGTATATATCACTGCTCAGCTGTACTTGAAAAAACAACTAACCAACAAGTTCTGGTTTGAAATCATTCTAAAAATGTAAATTTAAAAAGTAGGAATCAGACCTTTCTTTTAGGAATGTAAGATTGTGCTTAAAAAAAAAATTAAAATGAGACATCAACAATGTAAACAATTTTGGGATTGTCCTTCCCTCTTGTGGATAGGCCCGCCCTCTTGGAGGGAACTGTATAGGTTTACTGGACAATGTGAGTGGTTGACAGTGTTTTCAAAGCTACAGCTTTAAAATAAAATACGAATAATGAAGAAGTGAGATGACAAATCCTTCACTGCAGTGTTCCTGATGTAGTCCCAGGGTCTGTGTGACAAATGACATTGGTTTTTGTGGAATTGAGTGGCACACATTCTTGAATTTTTCATGATGCATCTATGTAGCGTAAAAGATCCGTTAAGATGGCACTTTGAAAGTCAGCACGGATTTCTTTGTTGAATGCATTTTTGCCCGTCTTGTCATGGGGTCACATAGATGTGTTCTTGGGATGGTCTATGAGGTGAACACTGTGCAGTGATTTCTCTCATGAAGCGTGTTTTAATTTTTGTATGCAACTGTTACATTTGAAGATGGTTCACTACGTCGTGAAACTACCGATGATTTTTTTTTATAAACCAATGCATGTATCAGTATATTTCACCCTCTGTTCTGCCGGAACGTTTTCTTGTAGGCAATTAGTCAAACTGAAGAGACTATTTCCAAAGGTGTTGCGTGTCCATTCCCTTGTGGGTCAATTTCATTAAACCTGCGTAACTTATGATCAATTGCCAGACGATGTGCGTCACACAGAAACTGTAGAGCCTATCATAACTTATGATGGGTTAATAATCGTAAGTTGAGTAACGATGCATCACAAGTGTTTGTGTAATCCCCATCAGGACTGGTAAATTTCAGAATTTTAAAAAATACCTCTTGAAGGTTACCTCTCCATTGATTGATTGTCAGATCTGAAAATCACTTTTACTTTCAGAACAAAATTTTCAGATTTGACTCAGCAGGAAGACAAGACAGTGGGTGCTCAACTTATGAGTAAGAAAATAGCATTTTGGAAATAGGATCTTAACATTATTCTGTACAATATACTGTAAAGTGTATGTGCATTGTGGTAGACTAATTAATTGGTTTGGCAGCGAGTGAAGATAATGCTGTTGAGGAGATTTTTCGAACGAAGAGCATGACTTTTTTTCTGGCATGCTCTGAGTTTGCTTTGATGAAGCTAAGGCCTATCTTGACAAATTACTGGATCAGGCTTGGGCTCAGGCTCAGCGCTTCGTTCCCCATCACACAAAAACCTGGAAGTGCAGTTCTTTGGTTGTCGTTGTTGTTGAATTTGGAGGTTTGTTGCCCTTTGCCGTACCGAGTATTTGCCCAGAAGCTTTGGCCACACTTCTTTAAAGCTCGTCAGCTATTAGCCTAAGGCCAAAGCTTAAGCTCAAAGGGCCTCGAAAAAAAATTAGTGACTGAAATTTAATTAATTGGTAAGACTATGACGAGGGTGTGGCAGTGCAATGCATGTGTCCTTTTGTCCTGCATTGAAGTATTTCAAGTGGCAAAGTTTCTGCGCTTAAATTCCTCTCGTGCTGAAATTCCTCGTACGTTTGACCCCAGAACCGCTCCGCTGCGATAAACCCCACACGCCAAAGGAATTCTGGCACGATAGAAACAAACCTAGCACAAGGATTTCCAGCACAGGAGCATCCACCCGCAGCTAGATTTCAGTTGATGAGTAATCTCGTCACTAGAGATATTTCAGCGCAGGAATAATTTCAACTTGTGGCATGCAAACTTCAGCATATAGACATGTTCACAATTGTCACAGTTGATCATTGAATGATATATTATTGGCCTATCGGGGTTTTTTTTTTTCTCTGATAGTGTGTGCGATAGTTTCCTTCTTTTTCTGTAGTGACGCTCAGGTTTTTTTTTTTTTATCAGTAGTGGTTGTCCTGGCAACGGGCATTGGCAATATTTAAGAGGGAGAAGTATGAATGTGGCCTTTCCGATGTTATGCGCAAATGTGATTTGTGCATGTATGTATCATTAGTCCAGTCCTGGAGGGATTTCCACTTGGGGCGGGGCAGTCAGTAACAACTTTCATGTTGTGATTTTTTTTGGTGTTGATTAACAAAAGTGTATGATTTTGCTCTGGCGAAAAGACTTTGGAATCTAGCTGGAAAACTACTGTAAAGTACAAGTCTGTAGCACATTTCCCCCCCCCCCCCCAAGAAAACCTGTACAAAAAAAAACCTCTTCCAAATTCCCCTTCCCATTTGGAATAAAAAAATGGCATAAAAACGTAGATGTTTTCACCATCGCAGACTAGTTTTGTAAAAAGATGACCGGAAAAAGGGTGATAAGATGCATCATCATACATGTGACGAATATCCTTAAGCCGTTTGAATTTAGCAAATTCCTAGAACAGTAAATCTCTGTGATTATCAGCTGATGAGTGTAAATTGTGCTTTGGAATTAAACTGTACAAAAACCTGCACCCAGAGCACTGCTATCAAAATTACCAAAAATATATATTATGAAAAGTACGTGAGATGTAGCTTTTGAAAAAAAGGGAAATTTGTATAATAATGATAATCATTCCTTCAATTTCCATGTGAACCTTTTGTTTGTTTTTTAAACCATAGCTATCTTGTCTACCGAGTTGTAGCCTTACTTCGTGATAATAGTCTTGAGCTGTGCAAAGCTGAGGAAATGTACAAATAAAATCTACATGAAGACCAACATGCAAAGAGTGGCAAAAAAACAACCCTGAAGATTCATAGACTTGTCTCAGTCTGTCTCCTGTTTTGTGCCGCAGTCTCTGACTCCTTTGGTGATGAAACTTGAAAGATCCGCAGTACCAATTTCATAGAGCTGGGTAAGATCTCAGTCTGTCTCCTGTTTTGTGCCACAGTCTCTGGCTCCTTTGGTGATGAAACTTGAAAGATCCGCAGTACCAATTTCATAGAGCTGGGTAAGATTTGAAGGTTTTGCATGGTATATTGCTTGCACTGACACCTTGTATGCCATCTCTTTTAGTCTGCCTCCTGTTTTGTGCCACAGTCTCTGACTCCTTTGGTGATGAAACTTGAAAGATCTGCAGTACCAATTTCATAGAGCTGGGTAAGATTTGAAGGTTTTGCATGGTGGAATGCTTGCACTGACACCATGTATGCCATCTCTTTTGAGATGGAGTATGTGGCTCTAATAAGAGCCGGTAACTGAACGTTTCTGGCAGTGTAAACTCTGCTCATCGTCAGGAGACTAATGGGGGTAGTGAATATACGGCCCAAAACTTAGCGTTACTGTCTCTTTTCAGAGCCATACTTCATTTCAGAAGAGATGACTTACATGGTGTCAGTGGAAATGTTCTAAATTCATAGAGCTGTTTAAGCACCAAAAACTGCTAAGCACAAAACATTGCCAAGTAATCTTTATTAGTTGTTGACTTACATTTGAATATTCTTCACTTAGCATGGAATGGAAGTGAGGCTTCATCCCAGGCTGGCAGACCCATCTTATTCAGATGGACTTATGTGCTTGACTATAAATCTCATCGCTTAAACAGTGACTCCATGAAATTGGGCTGAAGCATGAAAATCCTTTACCTATAATCAATCTTAGGCCAACTTCATAGAGCTGCTTAGAAACACCAATCTTTGCCTACATGCCATGAATCACAGGGTCAAATTACCAACCCATATTTCACTCTCTTTTTTCAAGCTCGGTAAACAATAGTGGAATACCAGTGAGAACCAACTGATATCACATCGCAATGTGGTTTGTTATCCTGTCTACACAAGGCAGACCTTTCATGCGTAGCAAATTTTCCCGCTTAAGCAGCTCTATGAAATTGGCTCCTGGTTGCTGTCCAAGGTTCTACTGTCTTTATCCTAAATACCCACTACCCAAATATAAGTCCAACAGAACGTTCAAGAACCAAGATGAACTGTGGTTGGTAATTATAGTGCTTTAACCACGGAAGCATATTTGTGCTTAGCAGGTTTTCCTGCAGAGTCAGCTCTATGAAATTGGTCGCAGGTCACCGGTCAAAGTGCCATGTCAACACATGCATATTGCGGCTGGTCCCCAGATGATCTGTATTTTCTTCAATGCCAATGTGCACATCTACAAAGTCTGGTTCCTATCCTCAAACAGTGCAATCTTTACCCCTTACTTCTTCCACAATACCAGGGGCCTTTTCCAAACCCCAGCTTAGGCTTACACTGTGGCTTTGTGCCAATTTCTTGCACCCAAATTTCAAATACAAAGCATTAAAATGGGAGGTCTTTAGCTTTGGTTTTGGGACTCCAAAGCTTTAACTTTAACAGAGAACCCCAGCCTCCTAGCAACAAAGCTGGAGCAACTGTTGGGTTTTAGAAAAAAAAAGCCCAGGTACTGGGTAGAGCTCTGTTAACCATTTTGTAAAGCGCCCTCTATGGGTCAGTAAAGAATCAATGGCTAATTATATCCCTGCAGCTGAGGCCCCAAGCCTGCAGCAGTGCTGAAGACTTTCACATTGGTAAGCATACTCATTACCTTTGATGCCATGGCCATGTGATAAAGATTATTAATAGCTATCCCATGCACTAGTCCTAAGAGCTCAACCAGAGGACAATTTCATAGCGCTGCTTTTTTTTCAGCACCAAAATTTGCTCAACCATGCAGGAAAAACCTTTCTTGATAGAATAAGGTTGCCAGCCAAAGCTACATGTACACTTGTATTTTGTGCCAATATTGGACAAGTACAAGCGTCAATTGAAATATGGCTGCTGGGACCTCCACAAATTCCTAGCGCTGGTGGTGTTGCTGCTTGCTAAGCACCAGGCCCTCTGATTCGGGCTCCATTATTGTTCAAGTTTTAAACAAGGACTCTTTTCAGTCTACCACAAGACAATTTGTAGGATGACAAAAGTCACACAGACGTCAAATTGTGCCAGGTTTGACTCGCTAGTACACATAGTGTACTCATACTGATTTATTTCACAGGCGTTTGCACAACACAGGACCGGTCAAGGGGTCTGAAACATGGCCCGATGTGAAGCGGCCAAGGGCAGATCAGTAAAATTATTGAGGAAGAAACAAAACAAGGGCAAACAGTACCTCCGAGTTTGAGATATATACTGACAAAACCCATGAAGCTGACTCTTTACAATGGTCATTAGAAGGATTGATCCACGATGTTATCAAAGGGCTCCCTTTTCAAGGGGTCGGGCGCCAGTTAAGAAAATACTGGGTGGAAATAGATACAAACATTGGCCTTGTTTTACTGACTTGTTTCCCCAGATTCCCGCTTACTCAGATTCGGGCACCCGGTTAGTTTGCTCAGTGCACTAATATTGAGAGGTGAGGTTTCTTTTATCTCACAATAAACTGACCTATCTCAATGCTGTAGCCAACAGGATTTATTTTTCATATTTGGATGCATTTTACTTTTATGAAAAATGACAGCAATGATGCCAGATGCCAGAAGTGAAGCTGGACGGAGGTGCAGGCCATTTGTATGGACCATGATCAGTCTATGGTGAAAGCAACATATGATGAAAGACCACGATCACGGTTTGCTTGACGATCGAGCCACGTGTGGTAAGTATTAAGCCTTCTCCTGTCTCTCTGCATAGTTTTTTTAGAGGTCAGAATGTGTGAGGTGTTTTCCCTCCTCTAATGTGCTATAGTGAACATGATACTCTGTATCATGATACAGTGCATCAAGTTCATGGGTATTGCTCACCAACATAACAATCTTATGGTCTAATCATGGTTCACAGCAACTTCAGACAGAAAATTAGAGAAATGTCATCAAAAGAAGCACTTGATTCAGCCAAAATAATACCTTCCAATACCTTGACAGTACTGCCTTCTATGTCAGTTTCAACAAGTAGGACATTCATCCACAGCACAGCCAATACCTGGAATTGTCTTCCCTAAACCATACATAGAGACTTTTCTTTAAGAAAAGAAAACTTAAGCAAAGAAAGAAAACTTTAATGAAAAAATTGAAGTTCAAATTTGTAAAATGTGAACACACATTAGTGTGTTATGTCAGTTATCTAAAAACAAACAAAGACTATATAAAAGTGTAATCAAATCTCTATATCCATCAATTTTAGTAACCCTTGAGGGAAACTTACAAAGGAAACTTACTAAGTGTGATTTTTTTCTTCTAATGAATGAAAAAAGGGTCGAACGTCTGATAACAGCTACAAAAGTAAGTCAAAAGTCAAGGCAAGTAAATTTAGGAAATAAGTCCTATGGGTGGCTAGCAGTCCGTCATTAGACGTACTGGAAGAAGCCGGGGCCACGCGAGTCTGTGACGACCAGCGGGTTTTGACGGACGCGATCGGCGAGGAGAATCTGATTGGCCGCCTCCCGTCCCGTCGCTATGGGCCGCTCGATGAGCGCAGTCGGGTAGCCGACATGGAGCCAGTTGCCGGCGAAGGCCAGATTGGGGAAGCCGCACTCCCGGGGGAAGGCCGCGGTGGGCCGGTACTTCTCCAACCCCTTGTGGTAGGACGGGTAGTCGGCAGCGCCGGCCACGTGGTAGGCCAGCACCCGGAAGCTCCGCTCGAAGATCTCGGGGAAGATCTGGCGGACGGTGGGCGCCACGAAGTTCCAGAGCTGGTCGTCGGCCACGGCGCCCCCGCTCCAGGCCAGCATGTGGAAGACGAAGACCGAACCGCCGCTCTTGCGGGCCCACTCGGCGTAGTCCTCCTTGATCAGGTGGTACTGGGCGACCACGGTGAGCGGCTCGAAGCTGGGCGTCTGGACGATGGGCGGGCTGTAGTTGCCCTGCAGCTGCTGGTCGAACCAGACCGTCAGGACCTTGAAGGGCGGCGCCAGCGGGAGCCGGTCCAGGTGCTTCTCCAGGACCTTGCCCAGGCGGGCCTGGGTGGCCGTGGGCCGGCCCTTGACCCCCGCCGACGCCAGCTGGGCCCGGGAGCGGGCCAGGACGGCCCGGGTGCTGTTCAGGCCCGCCGCCAGGATCACGTGGTCGTAGCTCTCCGAGGGGTGGCCCGAGTCGGTCACGACGCGGCCGCTCTTGTCGAAGACGAGGCTGTCGACGGGAGTCTCCATCTCAATCCTGGAATGCAGCAATACCAAAAAACAAACAAACAAAGTGGATGCCTTGGTTGCAAATCACTAGAATCTCTCTTATCATTCAGCAGCCTGGCAATCCAAGAACTGAGCACACCACACTGCTATTTTTAATTACCCATTGAGTGGGGCAGACCCTTGTTGAATCACACTCTCACCAATGCAGAATCATAATACATGTTCAGTCATCTGAAAATTTTCAGAGTTTTTTGTTAGAGTGAAGTCGCTTGATCACTGGAATGATGCTGACCATCTATACTGGGAGAGACATTTGACTTCATGGCCGAAATATCCATTAGGGAATGACTAATATCATGCATGCTGGCAAATGTTCAATCCTTGTTTTGTGTTCACCTACTTCACTTCTCCATTTGATTTTCCCTTCTTTGATCCTTCCCTTTCATTTACTGCTGACCAGTCACTTTGATCTCACACTGGATTGAACATAATTATTATGCCATTAGCTGTATGTGGAACCACAACCAATGGCACTACATGCTCTCTTCAGAGCCAGACTCCATCTCACAAGAGATGGTGTCTATGGCTTCACCGCAAACCTTCCAGTTGGCACTCCCACCATGCAAACCTTCAAATCTTATCTGACCACCAATTAATTGAATATTAACTTGAATTTCAATTGGGAATTCAAACCCAAGACCTGGCTGATGGTACCAACCACTAGGTCTGTAGAGGCATACCGGTAGGTCTCGAGTTCAAATCCAGGTACGGACAATTTTTGTTCATGGCCATTTGAATAAAACTGTAGAAAAATGAATACCTGACGCCAAGGGACCGAAGCTTATCTGCCCACGGGTTGATGATGGCTGTCGCCTGATTCATCTTGGCTATGTCCCGGTAATCGGCCTGGGAAATGAGCAAAAAAAACCCAGAAAATTTAAGAAGTTAATGTAGTTGTCATCCACGCAAAAGTGAAATGACTAAGAGCTCTATGCTTCATTCCACTCTATTTACAAACTATCCTCTCGTTGAGCTTCCAACTCTCAGCTTCCACCCCTTTCAGGCAGTTGTGGTCTGAGTCTGTGGAATTATACCAAATAGACTTTGTGCATTGCACAAGCAATTTACAAGCATTGTGTAGAGGATTTCACCTCACATGACCTGATGAGGTGAGAAAACAAGCCCTGGATATCTAGGGTGGTAAAGTCCAGCCTGGGGCTGTGGGGTAATTCAATTACAGATGCTCTAGCCTATAATCACCACACAACTCATCTGCCAGGCAGTTGTGGTCTGAGTCTGTGGAATTGTACCCATATAGGCTTGTGCATTGCAGCCGTTTACTAACTGTGAAAAGTTGTCAAAGAAATTTGGGCATGAGAAAGTGGTGAAATTTCTTGTCACAGCCACACATCATATAATCACCACACAACTCATCTGCCAGGCAGTTGTGGTCCGAGTCTGTGGAATTGTACCCATATAGGCTTGCGCATTGCAGCCCTTTACCAACTGTGAAAAGTTGTCAAAGAAATTTGGGCATGAGAAAGTGGTGAAATTTCTTGTCTGAGTTGTCACGGCCACACATCATATAATCACCACACAACCATCATCTGCCAGGCAGTTGTGGTCAGAGTCTGTGGAATTGTACCCTAAAGGGTTGTGCATTGCAGCTCTTTTCCAAGCAGTTGTCAAAGAAATTTGGGCGTGATAAAGTGGTGGAATTTCTTGTCACGGTCACACATCATTTAATCACCACACAACTCATGAAAGGTTGTCAAAGAAATTTGGGCGTGAGAAAGTGGTGAAATTGCAGTGAATTTTCTTGTCACGGCCACACAACCTTTTCACCCGATTTTCAGGGGTTAGGACGTTCACAGTGCACATCTCTTTTTGCCGAGACTATCAGAATTCAAGCTGCCCTCACCTGCGGGTTGCTGACATAGAACATGTGGGAGAACTGGAACATCTCGGCGGCACTGAGCGTGGACTTGTCCTGATAGCTAGCTTTCATGCCTGGCTCCAGGACAATGTCGTAGAATGCGCGCTGGATGTCAAACATGTCCATGTACTCGTCTTCGGGGCGACACCAAAACAAAAAAACAACAGAGCAATTGAGTGAAGCAACACAGATCATCCGATTCCTTTCTGCTTGCTGTCCCTCATGCTCACAATTCATGGGGCGATCTTTTTCTAATGCCGGTCCCCATCAGTCTGGAATTTACTACCGCTCAATATTCGTTCTATCCATTCAATCTCTGAGTTCAAAGTTGCCCTTAAACACCACCTCTTTGTTAATAGTTAATAATTAATACTTTTTTTACAGTATTTCTTTGTACTGTGCCATGAGCTCTTGAGGCGGATACCAGCGCACTATAATTATAAATGCCCGTTATTATTATTATTATCGTTATTATAAGATTATGCACCGTAGAGAATGCACTTCAAGTAGAGTTTGCCCTACAGAACGTGCAAGTGAACTGTGTGTCCAGTATTTTGCTCAATTTGCCCGAATTCATCAGACAGCTTGGGCAGGATTCAAACCAGCTACTCCTGAATTTCTAGTGCAGACGTGTTTCAGCTGGAATTGATTTGCACAAGGTTTACTGACAACAAGCTGCTGCCAGCGGCTTGCCGGCCGGAAGTGCACGTTGCTCGAGACGCTGTGATGCATGAGCGGCTCGTCGTAGGGAGAGAGTTAAGGTTGGACCCTACTGTTAACTACAGATGCTTTTAAGCATTAATCCCCTCCTTCCGATGCCTATCTTCCTCATCATACCAAAGGCGATGCTGTCCCAGCGCTTGAAGTTTGTGTCGTGGTTGTAGTTGATGAAGTCCCAGGCGCAGCGGAGCCACAGGAGGGTCTCCAGAATGCTCAGGTTGGGACTGCGGATGATCATCCCTAGAAACAGGCAACCCCAAAAATAAATGCACGGTATTCAGACCCAACATTGGAGTCAAATATTTCATTTCGAATTTGAAGAAAACCTTGAATGAAATCTTGAAAGAAAGCCAAGAAAACCTGGATAAGATTTGAAGGTTGACATGGTGGAAACATACCAAGTAGGAGGTTTGCGGTGACACCATGTTCATCATCTCTTAAGAGATGGAGTAGGTCATTCACATTATGACCATTTTTGCTTTGCCTTGGGCAACTACCAGGAATAAAGTCAGACATCCACTCAGGATCATTAAATCAATTGGTCTCGCCTTATCTACATAAGGACTAAACTCTGAACAAATAAGGCCTTTCAATGAAGTGTTTCAATGAAATAAGGCCTTTCAATGAAGTGTTTCAATGAAATAAGGCCTTTCAATAAAGTGTTTAACTACTGCAACGGGCTGTTTTCTGAAATCCAAAGAGAGATGACTCTCTCTAATGGATTCCTTAAAGTAGATCCAATGATATGGCAAAGGTTATTTGACATTCGCTGAGTGGCATTTGTCTATCACAAACACTGCCCAGGGCCATGGAAGCACCACAGACTATGAACATATCATTCTTCTCTTCAGGAGGCAGACTTAAAGAGATGGCATGATTATGTTGATGAGCCATTCATGGTGCCGATGAAGTGAACTCTTCCGCCAACTTGAGAAAAGAAATGTTATTAAGCGACAACAGTTTTAGGAGAAACAAAGAGGACAAAAAATTCAAAATTCAAAATGCACTACCTCATAAATATTTATGAGATGATATCACAGAAACATGGTGACAATTGTTTGATGTACTTTTCCCCCCAACTTAGATACATGGCAAGTTATGATCCATTTATAAGGGGCTGTCACGTGACCATCCTTACATCTCATACACAACAAGTTTGGCTCAAATATAGTTTGAAGTTTGCTAATCATCCATGCAGAAAAAAAAAACGGCCAAAGAGGAAGAAGAGGAAAAAGTAGAGAAAAAAGTTATCAGAACAGTTACACTTTTCCGCTCCGCAGTCATGGCGGAAAATCAAAATAATAGACCGTTTACAAAATGAAGGCTTAGGCTCAGGCTTAGGCTTCGGCCATATTTCCCTTACCCGTTTTAATGTCACAGATATCTTGAAACAAGCGTTCGGCACCAGTCAACAACCCTTCAAGTTCGCTGGCAGACCACAACCTGTATTTTCAGGTTCTGACAAACGGAGACGAAGCCTGAGCCTGAGTCCGATCCATGGATTCGTAAAGGGCCATATAAAAAAATGTCGCACACCCACCGGCAAGATTGAGCGGGAAGATGCCGTGGCTGTACATGCGCTCCGGCTTATGGTGGCGGTAGACCACGTCGTGCACCTCCCAGCGCCGGAAGTTGTCCTCGACGTCCAGACGGCGGATCATGTCCCAGGCATTGTGGAAGTTGTGGAACCAGGCTGAACGAGGGAAAACGGCAGACTTGCACGACGTGTGACTCGAATCTAATTCAATTCTTAATGTATGTACCAGCGATAATGCATGCGAATCAGATAGAATGAGTCTCACACTAAACTGAAAAGATGTCTGGTCGAAGAGACTGCCTTAATTTCTCAGGCCTCGTGATCCCCATGATAGTCTCAGGGAGAGAGTTCCAAAGATGTGTGTAGTATGGAGTGAAGGATCGCTGATGATGACTTGCAGTTCTGGAGCTGTATAGTAAAGGGATGATCCCTTGTGTGTAACTTCTTACTCGTAACCAGTCTCTCTTACTCGCTCACGCATGCAAATAGAGAGCATATTCCATTGTTGCCATTCTGGTTATTTTACCATGCATCTGGCATCCATGTTGTGTGGTTGAAACACACGCCGTTTGTGCTGCAAACTCCCTTCTTTTCTTGAGCCACGATACCAAATGACTCTCGACTCCGACTTGAACTTTTAAAAAACTTTGGTCAATTTGACCTGCGGTTGATTTCATCATAACTCATCGTAACTATAACGATCAATCGCAAAATGATGAGCGTTGCTTAGGAACCAATGGGTATATCTGGCGGTGGGTTATCAATCGTAATCTGAGTGATGATGCGTCGTAAGGCTTTGTGAAAACCATCCATGACCATCCAGGTTTTGTGCATATTCACCTTGCATGCCTCTGTCCACGATAAACGTCTGGCCAAGTTTCTGCACCGGCTTGGACTGGAGGTAGACCCCTCCCAGGGCGGAGTCCGCCTCCCGCAGCGTCACCTTGTAACCGCGCTCGGCCAGGTCAAAGGCCGCCGACATGCCAGCCAATCCGCCGCCTGAGCATCAAATGAAAAATGTCAGAGCGATTTGTCGTCACACGCGAGAAGAGTACTCTACACAAAGTGGTGCCAAACTGTTTATCAACTAAAACAAGGAAAATGCAAATCTAAAAAAAAATCTTCAAAGAGAGGTCCTGCTAGGAGCAAAATGTCATCTAGTTCTCGACTTTTTGGTGAAATGCAGAGAACAGTGATTTAATATGTACAGTATTGAGGTTTGCCCTGATCAACACTGAGTGCTCAGTGCAACGTGGTACCCACCGCTATACAATTTTCAAATCTGCCACACGACCTCGACCAGCTCGGTGGTCAAGTGGTTAAGACGTCTGCACTAGAAAGCAGGAGTCGCGGGTTCGAATCCCGCCCGAGCTGCCTGAAATTTTTTTCATCAGGCATCGGGCAAAGCACCGATGAGCACTCAGTGTTGATTACGTCGAGCAGGGCAAACCTCAATGTATGTACAGTATTAGCAAAATAAGCCCCCCCCCCCAAATTAATAACTTCACAAGATTGGCTACGTACCCACGATGAGAACCTTCTTAACAACGCCATCTTTAAGGCGCTCAGGATCATCTGGATTAGCGGGAAGGATGGTCCGTGGGGATTTGGGGATGCCCACCAGAAGTGTCACCAGCCCACCGACTGCAGAAACAAATGCAGATCAAAGTCATTAATTATCCCAGATTATATGGCCAGATATGCTTTGACAGATAACAACCCTCTTTACTTAATAGTGCATATCAAGAGATGCAGTGGTTCCGGCTGGAACCCTTCTTAAAGGAACCTTTCAATCATTTATTCATTCAAAATGATGCACAAAGATGTTGCAAACTGCTTATACTGACTTAAATTACCAAAATGCAAATCTCAAAATTTAGTGGGCCTGACGTTTCGATCCTAGCTGGACCTTTCTCAAAAAAAGGTCCTGCTAGGATCGAAACGTCAGGCCCACTAAATTTTTTGGACAATTTGTCTATTTCAGATCACTATGGTGAGCGTTTCAGCAATTTGATGTTACTTGAAGATAGCTTCTATCAGTTTCTCTCTGTTTTAATAACTTAGGGAGTTTGTCTTTTTATTTCCAATTTATCTTCCTTTAAACCTAGAATAATCCCTACAATGGATCACAATAGTGATTATTATTTGTCTGGGTGACATTTCTTGGTTTTTTTATGTCCCCTTTTGTCCTGACATTCAACATAATTATACCAAGTTCGTGAAACCAGCACTTTAGGGTTTAGGGTTAGGGTTACCGTAGTCTAAACATAGTCAAAGCAAATGTGTGTTTGCATCAATTCTCACAACAGCCTTGAAGGCTGTTGTCTGATGTATTGTGTGTTGTGACCTTGGGGTTGAGCAGTGTTTGTTTTGCTGGCACAGTTTGTGTGGCCTCAGGCTCTTTCAGTATTTTTTGGCTGGCACAGTTTGTTTGGCCTTAGGCTCTTTCAGTATTTTTTCCCCATTTGTTTCTCCATTGTCCAGTACATCAATTCAATTCTGCCCCCAAGGGCACTCGACGAACAAACAAACCATGGACTGTAAGGGTCTATGAAAAGTCAGTGACCTCCAAATAATTTAACAATTCGACAGAATGACAAGTACCAGCCATAATTCTCTTTTCTGCGTTTTACGCTTATCTAATGATGGACTACAAACTGGATTGTAAGAATGATCCCTAGGGTTTTAGTATTCTTTTTATCGCTTCTTTTAGAATTACTGAGAGACATTTCATACCCCTTATATTCTAAGCCACGCATCATTTCATGGTACTTTGAGCTAATTCCTGGCATAGGTAGTGTTTCAGACTTCATATTCTTTTTTCATAAAATTGCAGGAATTAGAAAAACTGCACAAGCATATATATTTGGATATGGGATTTAACAAGGATAGGCCATGGAGGCCTACTACAGTTTGAGCAATTACGGCACGAAAAGCTTGCAGTTGGGCACTCAAATTGCTCCAACCCTGTTTTTCAAATAAGACCCTTTGCTGAGGTCTAGGGAAACGTTTGTTGTTCTCAGGGTTAAAAAAATCATATGGTTTTCTTCTCAACCACATTATATACACCACCCAAGACAATTAAGACAGGACAGCTGCCCGAATTTATAGGCAGAATTTAAAAGTTGGCTGATGTCAGTTGGCTGATGGAAATTCACATTCACAGTGACTTACCCAGCACAATACCGATGACGGACTTGTAGCCCATTCTCAGAAACAAGGTTGCCACAGTCGATCAAGTCGAGTGCAGCAGTACTGTAGCTTCCCGTGGACTCAATGCAAGGGCAGCATGAGACTCAGAATAAACCACACACCTCCACTGCCTTTATACACGAAATACAAAAAAATGAAAATAGCTTGGGTACAATAGTCCAAGGTCATAGGTCAGGGCTTGGCTGGGCCCATCAAGAGGGTGCAGGGTTCTGCCTGTGACCCAGTTCCAATGCAAAGTCAACTGTTTTTGACATTCAGTCTAGTCTCGGTGGTAACAAACAAATTTGATAATTTTACGCTAGACTAGGTAAATGAATTACTTGCTGCGCTGCAATCAGAAATTCATTCTAGGTTTTTCCTGGACTGAGGATTTTTTGTCATGTAATAATTGTTAGTGAAAGAGAACAAGACTGGTTGATGAAATTAGGTTAATGAATTGTAGTGTGTTTATTTGTTTGTTGGTTGGTTGTCTGTCTGTCTGTGCAGTTCTTGTGTCATTTAATCAATTACTTTACTCTTCTGTGTTCCATTCCATCTATTAATAGTCATGCTCTTATAAGCTCCGGTTTATGAAAACATTTTTTTTCTGTAGCTGCTTCATGCTGTTCATTGTCTTTGTAAAGAATGATGAAAATAAATGTTATTGAGTGATTGGTTGATTGATTGGTTGATTGATTGATTGATTGATTGATTGATTGATTGATGGATTGATTGATTGATTGATTGATTGAGGAAGACTTGGATAGCTCTGCTTGAAACTTGTGTGCCCAGCCCACTTGTATGCAAGTGAAGAGAGTCGTTCAGCTGTTCCATAATTATTTGATTATATTTATTTCATTTTCCGGGATACATGCATACACATCATAGCACACTCAAAATTAATCAGAATAAAGTAGAAAACAAAAATCAATCAATACCATGGGAGATGAATGAGCCCATCTAGAAGACAGGCAAATTAATCATGACGAATCTAAATCCTATAGCTCTCACAAGCAAAGGAATTGTACACATGACAGGCTGCAACTCATTTGCAATAGGCTAGATTCTTTTCGGAGGCACTACTGTTACTAAAGTCAAGACAAAACAACTTCACAAACTGCCTTCGCCTCATAGAAAAAAGCAAACTCTTCAATTCAGACAAAATAAACTTCAGAAATCAACCACTGTACAGCTTCAACAAGCAGAGAGGCTTTGTGTAACTTAAACTTTAAGACCTGTTCATAATTTTTTCTAGACATTAATTGTGACCTGCCGTCTGAAATATTATGACAACAGACATTGTAATGTACAGTACTTCATAGCCACAACCCAGTGACAACTGACTCGATTTAAATGCGTGGATATAATTATTCTAGTTCGAAAATCTATAGCCACCAGCAGAAAAAAACCCATCTCGGCGACATAAATTTGCATGGCTAAAGGTTTCCTGTCTGGACATCAGTATTGACACAGTGATACCAAAAAAAGAATGCGAGATTTACAATGCACATGGATGAGATAAGAGACGATAACTCGCCCACGCGTCACGTACGGTCTGGTTCAGTGATGTTATCAATAATTATTATATGATAAGTGCACTGTGCAGGGCCTAAAAATAAATGAATGCAATGCCCGCTATCGTATCGGAAATAACACTGGCGTTCCCGTCTGGAAAATTGAGTGGGCCGTTCACTCGGATTCTGATCTATCATGAATCCGTTTTCGATGAATCAATTACACTAGACGAAGACGAGTCATCTCATGATCTTGTGTGGCGTACGTGTTGGCATGGTACCGGTGCATAATAAATAAGCCTGGTTACCATGGAGGAATGAGGTTGTCCGTGATATCGGATAGCTTGATGAGGGTAAAGTTGATGATCGACAAACCCCGCCGAGCGAACCAAGACATTAATGGTTAAGATTAATAATAATATAAAACGCCCCAAACACATCACAAATCGGCATGATCGGGTAGACAGGGCTATAGTATAGGGTTCATCGCACGAAATAATTATAATATCGGATCACTTACCAAGCTACTGCGATTATCGACTGTGGTGTCGCGCGCGATCTTCACCGTTCGCGGGAACAGTTGTCACTGAACGTGTTTGTGGAATAACTAGTATTATATGTAATCCGATCCCTCCACGTGCTTGCACAACTGACCTTGCCGTTTTGTGCCACGGAGCGCTGCTCTTACCGAAGCTCTTCATAGAGCATTGAGGTTAATCGGAGGTCATCGATCGCCAACCACAATACGTGTGTATATACCGCCACATTGGTAAGACTGTGGTAAGACATAAGCCATTGACCGACTCAAGTTTCCACCACTGCAAGGCGCGAACTATACTTGCAGCCCCCCCCCCCCCGGCCCGGTGGAGGTTCGAAGGCCAAAGAGGCAGTTGTCATGGCGACAAAATGTCAGCCTCGTCTACCTCCACGGTCGACCTCGGGCTCGGCTTTCATCATATAAAGATGCCACGGAAGGCACTTTGGGAAGCACTGCATGTGGATGGCCCTGATACCAGGGTTGGCGGTACTACGGTGCTGCATGCTGAAGGAGAAGGGCTTTAAACATGAATAGGCATAGATATTAATCCGAAACATCCGTTCGGATTAAGGGGCGGGGTGGGATAGCCTTACCTCCTGCGTTTCCTCCGCCACGCCTTTCACCAGCATCATCAGAACAGGTGCAATTGGACGTGTAGTCTTGATACCAGTCGCAATCGTGCCCGAACGAATCGGCTGTGGCTTCGATTTACGCAACACACAGGTGTCTGAGTGTGTTTTCCCACGGCTGAAGTGAACTCGGACACGACCTTGCCGAGTTCATCGGCTACGGCCTCGATTCATACACGACCACATCGGAGCCTCGATCCAGCGAGTGGCCATAGGCAAGGCAATCCCCACCCATCGACAGGTGTGTTTTTAACAGCCGTAGCCAATGGGATGTCGGACACGCCATCGGTTGACGCTTTAACGGTCAGGTTGCATACTGCCCTCACCGATCAAAACCACAGGAGTGAACACATGGTGGCGGTATATCTGTGTTATGATTTTTGGTGATGTGGCTCTTGACTGTAGCGAATCATCTTGATGTTCTACAATTTTCTAAGTTCTAGTTACTCCTAGTTCTACTTCTTCTAGAGATGGAGACGCAAATCTGCAAGGAATTCTACGGCGCCAGCGCTCGTCCGCAGAGCTACCTCAGGCGGGAAGACGGCAGCGTCAGAGTGTCCCGAGAGGACGGGAACCGAGCCGTGCGCTCGCTGGCCCAAGCATTCAGGGTAAAAATACACGAGGACAGCACACGCCTCTTTGGCTCGTGTTGTAAAAGTTTATGTCGAACTTCGAAGTTCTATTCTAATTCTTTTTCTAAGAATAAGGTGGCTGTTTTGGTACCCAGGCCTACTAATTACCGTCAGCACACCTTCAACGCAGTACTAATTCAGTAATTGGTGTGATGACGGTGTCTTGACGGTAATTAGTAATTAATTAATTACTTATTATTATTAATATTAATTATGTTGGTTGGGCTGTTGAGTTTGAAAGAGTCCGAGTAACTTGGACCCTTACGATCGCCCTTTAAAATTTTTTTTTAGGTCGGGTGATACTACTAGTGTACTAGTACTAGTACTTAGTAGTACTAGTACTAAGTAGTAGTAGGGTCCAAGTTTCTCAGTAAGCATGGTAAGGAAACACGTGGGAACAACGATGTGTTCGACTCCATTACTACCCCCGATTGAAACCCCCAGATTTTACCCCGAAAACACCCGTAAAACCATCCCATGCACCCATCTTTGGATTAAGTGAGAATCACCAATTTAAATACTGGTCATATGTTTACTCACGTTTGGGGAAAAAGGAGAAATTTCCTCTCAGGTGATTGCAAAGATTCTCTCCCGTCCGGCCAACCCTAATGCGGCGGCCATCTTTGATTTCAAATTGAAACGTTAAACACGCAAATTGATGACATTTTGCGCGACCATAGGGGTTAACGGGTGTGTGTGCGCGCACACACTCACACAGACAATGTTCGGTATGCCTGTTGAAGTAATTTTTGGCCCCCTAAAAAAAAACTAGATTTTTGGCCCAATTTCTGACATATTCGACAGGTCCGCTCCTGTCAGAATTTTTTGTTTTCGACCCAAAATCTGTTTTCCCAGATTTATCTGAAAATGACTCCTCAGGTCTCTGAGAGCCCTCTGACATGGATCGGACTTTCTGTAGACCAGTTGAAGTCATTTTTGGCCCCACAAAACAACTAGATTTTTGGCTTAATTTCTGACATGTTCAACAGGTCCGCTCTTGTCAGATTTTTCAGTTTTCGACCCAAAATCAGTTTTCCTAGTTTTCTCTGAAAATTACTCCTCGGGTAACTGAGAGCCCTCTGACCGTGTATAATCTTTCACTCCAGGGAATAACAATAAACATGGAACAGTCAAACTGACCAATCAGGTGCCAGAATGCCATTCTGTGATGTCGGCACCGAACAAGTGAATAGTATTTTTTTGGTACCAATTACTATACTAATCTTAAAATTCATCATGTCTCATATTTTTCAATCTACCAGATCCTTTTCCTAAAGCAGAATTTCTCAAAACCTCAGACCTCATACAGACTTTCTTTCATGTTGAGACAGGTCCTTTTATGAATAGGAGAAAGTCAATCTTACTTTAAAAAAAAAAAGACAAACTTCTTCAACTCAACTGATCTGAAATTGTTTTGGCTGCAGACAGTCTTCCTACCCCAGGGCTACCCAGAGAGTGTGAGCGAGGACTACCTGAACTATCAGATATGGGACACAATGCAGGTGAGATGGGTGTTCTCTATTGTTATGTTGACAATAGCTATTGTTTTGCATAGCCTCAAGCCGAAAAAAAAATGTGATTTCCCTGACAGTATACATGTGTCAACCGGGTGATGGTTAGTACATCAGGTGGTTGTGTCCAAAACATGCACTTCACTTTTCCTAAATACTTGTCACAAAATCATGATTTTAGTGAGATGGGTGTCCTCAGATAGAAAGATCCTAGGTTAATGTCTACTCCATATAAAGGGTTGGAAAAACCCCCTTAAATTCACAACAGACCGTCTATTAAATGTAGACAATAGCCATTGTCTTGCAAATCTAAGTGCCAATAAAAATTGGATTGACAGTTTTCCCCGAAATCATGATTTTGTGATGCCTATTTGTTTCGTTTTTTGTAGGAATGGTGAAGTTACGTACATGTTTTGTGCACAGTCGCATACTGACCATTGTCCGGTTGACACAGCCAATTTGCCCATGGTTCTATGACACGATGGGGTGATTCTCACGCACGTATAATAGTTTTTCTACGTCCATGGCGGCGCTCTTTGCTTCTGCCCATACTTTTGTTTCAAGATGGCAGCCTCCATGGCATGACAGTCTGGTACCTGCGTCAATAGGTTATTATATGATATTTCTATGGTACCGGTAGAAAATGACACACTTACCCGGACAGATAGTCAGGTGATGTCACGACATGTCTACATATTATTGATTATAATATTTAATTATATGCTATTTTCCATATTCCCTCTATAGTTAATATATGCAATATCTATGTCCTTTTATGCTTGTTTGCATTGTTTGTTTTGTTTACTGGTCTGTTGTGATAGCACTGAAGGAGAGCAACTAGACAGTAATTGAGTTTGCTTTTTTTGTAATCCTGCAGGGGTGCCATTTTGGTAACATTTGTTTCAAATCCCATTTTCAATGTGAAGTATATTTTTGTCTTCTATTTTTGGATTGATAGTTTAGATTGATAGTTTTTATATAATCTGTTATTCACGTTTGTATGCGTTCCTGCAAAAATAATAAATGAAATGAAATGAAATGAAATGATTGGCGATTGATATCGATGTTGCCTCGATGCTGTGAAGTGCCCTTCAATGCTCTCTCCACCGCAGGCGTTCTGCAGCAGCATCACAGGCACCTTGGCCACTCAGGCCGTGCTGAAGGGAGTAGGCGTGGGAGATGTAACGGCCACAGCCGCCGCTGCCACCATCACCTGGCTGCTCAAAGGTGGGTGGGGAAGTCAGGGTGCCAGACTGCTTTTGTAGTGAAAAGTGAAGAGGTTCATTGCCGCGGGTCTCTCAGCGGGAGGCCTTGGTGAGAGACAGGCTTTAGCTCTAAGCTCTGGCAAATGCGGCCGGCAGTGACAGGGCTCAAATATCAGAAAAAAAATGTACTAGACAACAGGTCTAGTAACTGAAGACATTTACTAGACCTGCAGTCGATTTCACCAAACCCATCGTAACTTGTTATCGATCGCAAGACAATGAGCGATACACAGAAACCATACGGTGTATCATTGCTTTTTCCTGCGGTACAACGTATAGCAGGAAAAGGTTGTATATGCGGACCCATTCAAGGATTACGTAAGAGGGAGTGGCGTGACGCCATTGTCCCGCAAGGCGGGAGGGTTTGAATGCACGAGAGTGCGATTGTATTGAGAAGGAAAGGAATGTGAGGAGGGTTTAAATGGAGAGGGAATGGCAAACTTCCACGAGAATGATGTTATGTTGTGGTTTATTGTTTTGAATAAGACTGAGGGACGAGAATATACCAGCTTAGGATGGTTTATCCATCGTGAGTTGAGTTACGATGCATCGTAAGGCTTTGTGAAATCCACACCTGAAATATAAATGCCATAAATAAGAAAACCAAAACAAATTTGTGCACGCCATGAAAGGAATACAATGAGAAAATGGCATTTACTTGTACAGTTCAAAGTCAAATGATTGAAAGAAATCTGGCACCAAAAAAGTAATATCAAAACATACCAATTAATCAGACCTCAACTGTTATATATTTGAGTTGGCATTTTGTTCATGGTGCAAGAAAAAAACCACTAGACAGCCGGTCCAGTGCAGTCACACTTGGCACTACAGTAGATTGATGCTGAAATCACTAGACACTTTCCACGGTCTAGTTGATATTTCGAGTCCTGCAATGGAGAATACCTTTTGATTGGTTGGCATATCCTTGTGCGTTACTGACGAGGGAATGTGTATCTTCTCCTTTCAGATGGCACTGGGATGTGTGGTCGGATTATTTTCGCTTGGTACCAAGGGTAAGATGTTCTTCAGTGAGCCCCAATTCAACGTACAATTAGCACTGCGTGCTTTGCCAGATTTCTTAAAGAAAATACAAACTACTGGCAGCTTGAGTGGGATTTGAACCCGTGACTCCTGCCTTCTAGTGCAGATGTATTATCCACTCAACCAGCGAGCTGGTTAGGGGTTTGCAGTGGACTCAAATCTGTTTAACGATGGGTACTGCATTCATGGGTAAGATGCTATGTGAGGCTGCTATCACCAAAGACAAGCAGGTTTGAAAGGTTTCTGTTACTGGGATTCTTTTTTAAAATGCAGTGTAACATTCACAGACGAAGCCAAAGGTTGCCAGTTTTCATGCCTTATAGTTATACTCGGAAATCAACGAAAGAAAGACAGACAAAGCTGGAGCCTAAAAAGCTGAAGCTGGATTTTTGAAGACAACAAAAGGCCTTGGTCAGCTATTTTCATTATTCAGTTTGAATCAAAATTGCCACATATGAAGCCGTAACTGCATTCACTGAAAATGACACCAGATCGTCTTTTTCTTCAACTTTAAAGGACAAGCTTTGACTGTGACGCCAAAAGATGGAGGTGAGTGGAAGTCTTGAATGGCATTAACTTTCTCACTTACCTAGCACTAATACCCACCGTACCCATGGATTTCTGCTTATACACACATTGTAAAGTTACTGAGCCATTTCTGATGTGAGATTTCCTCTGCATTTTCCCCGAACACATTTTTTTTTCTCCTTCAATCTCCATTCAAACAAATGAAGTCAAAAAACCGACTGGGAATATTTGAAGAATGGCAAAGACAATTAGACTATCTAAAGGCTGGATAACCCCAGGTGGTCAGAGCGCCGGCATGTTTGGCCAGAGGTCTCCGGTCTAGATTCGTCATCCATTCAAATTGAATTTCCCTCTGATCACCGTTTTTCTTCCATTGTGCTATTTTTGCAGGTTGTTTGCCGATATCCTGAACGATACTGCCATCTGTATGGATCTGATATCCCCGCTATTCCCCGGCTACTTCACGGCTATTGCTTGCGTCTCTGGCCTGTTTAAGGTAAGCCAACGAGTTTTCAGCCCCATATATAGCATCATCAAACCTGCTTTTCGTTGGTGATAGCAACCTCACATAGTGTCTTACCCATGAATGCAGCACCCATTGTCAAACAGATTTGAATCCACTGCAAATTACCCCCAACCAGCTCAGTGGTCGAGTGGTTGAAACATTAGGGGGCATGGGTTCAAAATCCGCTCTATTATTCTATCACTACAGTATTATTATTGAATTCTTTTCAGTGTTTATCACGTCGAGCAGGACAAAACCTCATTGAATTACATTCTCCTCGATGCAAACATCATGTCCTTACATGTATCTATGATGCAATGCGGTATCCGCCACTATACAATATTCAAATCCACCACACGACCTTCACCAGCTTGGTGGACAAGTGGTTAAGATGTCTGCACTACAAAGCGGGACTCATTCACAGGTTCGAATCCCACCCGTTCGAATCGCAGGCAAAGCACTGAGCATTCAGTGTTTATCACGTCGAGCAGGGCAAAACCCCATTGAATTTCTTTACACACTGTTCTGTCTGTTCTGTGTGTTTACATGAATGTAAGGCTGTATCTTGGCATTGGCTATGACCGCAACACACCCAAGTCTATGGGAGCCACTAGTCTGCCTCTCCCATAGATGTGTGTTGCTATTTAGAGCCATAGCCTTTCGGATTCCTACATGGTGTACCTTGATCTCTGTCCTTTGCCCAGTCCATCGTCTGCGTGACCGGTTGTGCCACCAGAGCTGCACTGACCATGCATCAGGCCAGGCGAAACAACATGGCCGACGTCAGTGCCAAGGACAGTAGCCAGGAGACTCTGGTGAACTTGGCGGCTCTGCTGGTTGGCCTGGTCGTCACTCCACTGGTGGCAGGCAACCCACTGTGAGTATAGACTCTGGCCGAAGCCAAAGACGGCAGACAAAGCTCGGGGTAAAATTTGAACTTTTTTTGGCGATGGGCCCCTCCGGCGGGATCTAGGCACCACTGTTGTCCACATTTCAAACAAAGACTTTTTTCAGCCTCCCTCAAAGCACTGTTTAGAGTGACACATGTGCCTGGTTTTGGACGTCAGTTGCTGCGTGAATTGCTGGATCAACAGCAACAATTAGACTTTTGTTGGGGATGTCATTGTGGACTATCGAGAGGTCGCGCACTGGTACAGAAGACCTGTAGGTTGCTGGCATGTGCAACATCTCAACGGACAGACAGCGGAAATCCACCCACTACATGTACCTTCGCAGTAACATCCACGCTCAGTTGGGGGCTGACTAACTCGAAGATTTCTCTATATTGAGACTGGAAAGGAGGCTAGTCTTTGATAATTGTCTTTTTTTTTTGGTCTGCTTTTTGTTGTTGTCGCCCGAACAGCTTGACCTGGTTCCTGTTCTTTGTCTTCACCTCGCTGCACCTGTACGCCAACTACCGGGCCGTCACCTGCGTTGTCATGGAGACCCTGAACCAGACCCGGCTGCACTTTGTCTGCCAGGAGTACCTGGGGTCAGAAGTCGGACGCCTCATGGGTCCCGCCGAGGCGAATGCACTGGAGCCCGTGCTATGGCGTGAGTACCGATGTTTTCCCATTCAAGGAAGTTCGGCATTAGACCGAGGGAGAAACAAAAACAATCTGGGTCAACAGTTCCTCCGAGTTTGAGATATCTGCCAACAAAAAGCATTTGTGGCTGAAAATTGAGCTAGTTCTTCACAATGGTTGTCTGCACATCCTAGTCTCCTGAGAAACGGGCAGAGTACACACTGCCCGAAACGTTGAGTTTCTGGCTCTTTTCAGAGTCGCGCTTCATCTCACAAGAGATGATGTACACAGGTGTCACCATGGTCACCGAAACCTTCCAATTTGTACTTCCTCCATGCTAACCTTCAAATCTTATCAAACCACAGCCTGTATTTCACGTTTTTTTGTGGATGAATCCAGGGCCCGAGCCTGATCTAGGGATGTGTAAAGGGTGAAGGGTCAATGAGTCACTGAGTACTTTTGTCTGTCCATACAGGACTACACAGGCCGTTTCACGTCAAGCTTGGTGTGCAGTTTGGTCAGCTCATCCAAAGGTATGCACTTCAGGCTTTGTGCAATGGGATGTAAATCTGGCAATGGACAATGGACTATGGCTATTGCTGTGGCTATAGATCGGTTGCACCGGTGGCCATCTTTGTTCCTCTTGGATAGGCAAGAGTGCACTCTTTGTACCTGCATTGTCACTGAATATTAATAACATTAGATTAATAACAAAGATGGCTGCCGGTGCAAACGATCTATTGATGTGCCTATGCCTAGGCCTAATGCCTGATGCCTATGCCTATGCCTATACATGTCTATGCCTAATGCTTGCATGTATGCCTATGCCTATGCCTAATGCCTAATGTCTATGCATATGCCTATGCCTATGTCTATGCCTAATGCTTACCGGTACATGTATGCCTATGCCTATGCCTACTGGGTATCCCTATGCCTATGCCTATGCCTATGCCTATGCCTACCGGGTATGCCTATGCCTATGCCTATGACTATGCCTATGCCTATGCCTATGCCTAACGGTATGCTTATGCCTATGCCTATGCCTATGCCTATGCCTATGCCTATGCCTATGCCTATGCCTATGCCTATGCCTATGCCTTTGCCTATGCCTATGCCTATGCCTATGCCTATGCCTATGCCTATGCCTATGCCTATGCCTATGCCTATGCCTATGCCTATGCCTATGCCTATGCCTATGCCTTTGCATATTGCATAGCTCTGGTTATTGCCACTGCTGTGGCTACAGCCGTGGTTAGGTTATGGCTACCACTTTGATTACATCTGTGTCCATGGTTATGGACAAAATAATACGTACAGTATTCATATTCATTGTATTCTTGTCATTTTTATGTTGCTGGTTTTTCTTTGGTCAAACAGGGGGTTCGATGTGGAAAAATGCCTACAGAGTAACAGAAGCCAGCATTTCCTGCTCTCTCTTGAGAGGAAAAAGGGTAAGAACTGACTGGATCTCTAGCTTAAGAGTGACAAGGACAAAACAGATACACATATAAGAAAGAAGGGGGAAGAGAGTGAATAGGACACGGATGATAAACAAAGGACAAAGAGGAAAGCTAGTAGGGTGAGATCAAAGGGAAGGGCCTTGTCACACTGCCTTTGAGAAAGGTCCTGCTAGGATGGAAACGTCAGGCCCTCTGCATTTTGGTGAATTTAGTCCGTAAGCAGTTTGCGGCATTCTTGTGTATATCACTCTTAAACAGAGAAACAAAGAAGAGAAAAAAAATGCCCAGAAAATCTTGAACTAAGCACCGTTTGTCTGATGACACTCTGCAGGGACCATTAACATTGTTCTGCATAGTGACTGCACAGCGAGGGATGTCATTCAGGCCTGCTTCCATGCGGAGGTCATAGTATTTGCAGAGAGACAAGCAAGGAGCCACAATGAGGTAATTCAATGAGATTGCAAGCTATTCATGGTGGAGGTAGCAAGTCAAGGGTGGTTTGCAGGTACACCATGTGAGGAGATCTCTTTTGTGAGGGTCTGTTGTTCTGAAGAGAACCGATGAGATTGCAGGCTATTCATGGTGGAGGTAGCAAGTCAAGGGTGGTTTGTGGGTACACCATGTGAGGAGATCTCTTTTGTGAGGGTCTGTTGTTCTGAAGAGAACCAATGAGATTGCAGGCTATTCATGATGGAGGTAGCAAGTCAAGGGTGGTTTGTGGGTACACCATATGAGGAGATCTCTTTTGTGAGTGTGTGAGGTTCTGAAGAGAACCGATGAGATTGCAGGCTATTCATGGTGGAGGTAGCAAGGCAAGGGTGGTTTGTGGGTACACCATGTGAGGAGATCTCTTTTGTGAGTGTGTGAGGTTCTGAAGAGAACCGATGAGATTGCAGGCTATTCATGGTGGAGGTAGCAAGTCAAGGGTGGTTTGTGGGTACACCATGTAAGGAGATCTCTTTTGTGAGTGTGTGAGGTTCTGAAGAGAACCGATGAGATTGCAGGCTATTCATGGTGGAGGTAGCAAGTCAGGGATGGTTTGTGGGTACACCATGTGAGGAGATCGCTTTTGTGAGTGTGTGTGGTTCTGAAGAGAACCGATGAGATTGCAGGCTATTCATGGTGGAGGTAGCAAGTCAAGGGTGGTTTGCGGGTACACCATGTAAGGAGATCTCTTTTGTGAGTGTGTGTGGTTCTGAAGAGAACCGATGAGATTGCAGGCTATTCATGGTGGAGGTAGCAAGTCAAGGGTGGTTTGTGG
Organism: Luidia sarsii; assembly: GCA_949987565.1. NCBI lineage: Eukaryota > Metazoa > Echinodermata > Asteroidea > Paxillosida > Luidiidae > Luidia > Luidia sarsii. The sequence continues at coordinate 15,680,538 of OX465105.1, forward strand.
GTACACCATGTAAGGAGATCTCTTTTGTGAGTGTATGTGGTTCTGAAGAGAACCGATGAGATTGCAGGCTATTCATGGTGGAGGTACCAAGGCAAGGGTGGTTTGTGGGTACACCATGTGAGGAGATCTCTTTTGTGAGTGTGTGGGGTTCTGAAGAGAACCGATGAGATTGCAGGCTATTCATGGTGGAGGTAGCAAGTCAAGGGTGGTTTGTGGGTACACCATGTAAGGAGATCTCTTTTGTGAGTGTATGTGGTTCTGAAGAGAACCGATGAGATTGCAGGCTATTCATGGTGGAGGTACCAAGGCAAGGGTGGTTTGTGGGTACACCATGTGAGGAGATCTCTTTTGTGAGTGTGTGTGGTTCTGAAGAGAACCGATGAGATTGCAGGCTATTCATGGTGGAGGTAGCAAGTCAAGGGTGGTTTGTGGGTACACCATGTGGGGAGATCTCTTTTGTGAGTGTGTGTGGTTCTGAAGAGAACCGATGAGATTGCAGGCTATTCATGGTGGAGGTAGCAAGTCAGGGTTGGTTTGTGGGTACACCATGTAAGGAGATCTCTTCTGTGAGTGTGTGTGGTTCTGAAGAGAACCGATGAGATTGCAGGCTATTCATGGTGGAGGTAGCAAGTCAAGGGTGGTTTGTGGGTACACCATGTGAGGAGATCTCTTGTGTGAGTGTGTGTGGTTCTGAAGAGAACCGATGAGATTGCAGGCTATTCATGGTGGAGGTAGCAAGTCAAGGGTGGTTTGTGGGTACACCATGTAAGGAGATCTCTTTTGTGAGTGTGTGTGGTTCTGATGAGAACCGATGAGATTGCAGGCTATTCATGGTGGAGGTAGCAAGTCAAGGGTGGTTTGTGGGTACACCATGTGAGGAGATCTCTTCTGTGAGTGTGTGTGGTTCTGAAGAGAACCGACGAGATTGCAGGCTATTCATGGTGGAGGTAGCAAGTCAAGGGTGGTTTGTGGGTACACCATGTGAGGAGATCTCTTTTGTGAGTGTGTGTGGTTCTGAAGAGAACCGATGGGATTGCAGGCTATTCATGGTGGAGGTAGCAAGTCAAGGGTGGTTTGTGGGTACACCATGTAAGGAGATCTCTTCTGTGAGTGTGTGTGGTTCTGAAGAGAACCGATGAGATTGCAGGCTATTCATGGTGGAGGTAGCAAGTCAAGGGTGGTTTGTGGGTACACCATGTAAGGAGATCTCTTTTGTGAGTGTGTGTGGTTCTGAAGGGAACTGATGAGATTGCAGGCAATTCATGGTGGAGGTAGCAAGTCAAGGGTGGTTTGTGGGTACACCATGTGAGGAGATCTCTTTTGTAAGCAGCCTACCATATGTGTGGTTCTTAAGGAATCCAATGACCTCAACTCCTGTGACCCATCCTCATAGGCTCATGTCCCTGTCGGATGTGTATTCTGTACCCTGGGACACTTGAGTCATATGCAAAGCCTATGCCTGATTGCAGGCAGATGCAGTCATATCCAAAGCCCTAGCCATTGACTTGTGATCCAGCTTAGAAGACCTCCATATCTTGTCATCTGTACAGGCAAGTCCACCTGGGATGAAGCCTGCCCTCTATCAGGAAATGAGACAGCTCCTTGCCAAAGGTAAGCTCAACAGTGAAAAACCTCCCAGATTCCTGGGCTATGAAAGTCATTGAAATGCCAACCGATCCATTCTGCAGCGGACAAATTTCAGGGAGATTAATCAGGTCCCCAAACGTAGAAACCTAAGCGTAAGAACTAAGAAGAAGCTCTGAGGCTCGGACTTTTCAATCCTAGCATGATCTTCGATCGCCAACAGGAAACTGTCGTCTTTGAATTTCAGTGCAAGTAAAGTGGAAACTGACTGGGCCAACGTTTGCAAACAATTTGAGAAATTGGAAAAGAAAATTTGACTGGACCGGAACTTGAGCTGGAGACCTCAGGTCAAACATACCGGTGCCCCATACCACCTGAGCTATTTAGCCCTTAGATGGTCAAATTGCCATTCTTGAAAGTTGTTCCAAAAGTTTCCAGGTGTTTATTTTGGTGTCTTCATTTGTTTCAATGAAGTTAAAAAAAGAAAAAAAGGTGGCAAACTTCTCAGTGACTAAAATGACCTGCAATCTCAAAAGTTGGAGGGCCTGATATTTCGATCCTAGCGGGACCTTTCTCAAAGGCGAAGAGTTTCAACTATTTCAAAGATTGAAGGAGAGAAAAAAAAATGGTTTCAATGAAGATTGAAGGAGAGCATAAAAAAAACAGAAAAGAAGACGAAGAAGAAGAAGAAGAAGAAAGAAAAAATCAGAACAAGAACAATAGCTTTTTGTTTTTGGAAACAGGAAGAGGTGGCATGAGTCGGGAGGATTGCTGGGAGGTGGTCAGGCTGTCAGGCCTGGTGCGCGACAGCCTCTTCCCCGGATTCCTGGCCGGCCTGGAGACGGCTGGCTGGGCCACTGACAAGGTGCTCCTGGGACCGGACGAGTGGCGGGTAAAGTGGGATGTGGACGGGCTGGGGGAGAAGGAGAAGAAGTTTTAGACCCCCCACCCCACCAACAAAAAAACCCTGGATAAATAAGGTGGTCTTCCGATCTGAATGTGGTGGCCTAATGGACTGTATACCTAACTGCAGTCCAAGATGTGGTGGCCTATTGGACTGGATACCTAACCGCACTTCAAGATGTGGTGGCCCAATAGACTGGATACCTAACTGCACTCCAAGATGTGGTGGCCCAATGGACTGGATACCTAGCTGCACTCCAAGATGTGGTGGCCTAATGGACTGGATACCTAGCTGCACTCCAAGATGTGGTGGCCTTATGGACTAGATACATATAGTATTTACACTCCAAGATGTGGTGGCCTAAAGGATTGGATACCTAACTGCACTCCAAGATGTGGTGGCCTTGTGGACTAGATACCTACAGTATTTACCCTCTAAGATGTGGTGGCCTAATTGCCAGAATGAGAATTATCATACGTTTAGAAATTCCAAGTAAAAAACATTCCTGGGAAAGGACAATGCCCAGAAAAGCAAAGAAGAGGAAAATGAAATTTCCTTGAAAAGGAAAATGATCCCTGGGTCAAGACGAACAGAGATACACTATTTGAAACGTCCAGAGGTTTTTAGAACCACACTCACTCTCGAAAAAGCAACCCTTTACATGGTGTCACCGCAAACCTCATAACCACTTTTCATACTTAACCGTGAAAACTGGCTATCAGGCAAACTTGTGTGATTTTTTAGGTTCTTTTTGTTGAGGGATCAGTGGAATTAATCTGGTAATGGCATTTCCAACAGATATTGAGACCTGGATTGCGACAAGTCGGGCAATTGGTGGGTCTTGGGATGACTAAAGATTGTCACCTTGACCGTCTTTGCAAAGGTCATTTTTATCAAGGGATAATGTCGTTATTCATGTCAGATTATTCTCCCTCTAAACTCTTAAATGAATGAAATTTCTCTCCTGAATCCACTTTTTTTGTAAATTGCTCTCTCAACAATCTGAAATCCCCACCTTGGATTATCTTGCCAACCCTGACTTTGAAGATGTCGATAAAGTAATTGATATACATGTATCAATTAGTTAGGCATTGGTGGCAATGCAATTGCCAGTGAGTCTAGTGAGAGCTCACACAGCACACTGCATTGCAGGGATTGCCTGACAACCTCCTTAACAGGGTAAATTAAAGCCACATTACGGCCATCAGTGCTTACTTTTCAACCCCGTATGAGGGCCATTCTTTGAAAAGTGATCCCAAATGTCACAAATGTTATTCCTATTGTTATTTTCTTACCCATGGATCTGTAATGTACGTGTGTTAAAGAAATGAACATTCCAGCTCTTTAGAATTCACAGGCTTTGCATGATTCAAATAAATTTAACAAAACATGCTTCCGTAGACCAATTATATTTGACCTTTGACCCTCAAAAACAATCTCAGAATAACATTAGATTTTAACCTGATAATTTGGACAAATACCAATTGATTGTACTTACCATTCTCTCGCACACTGTCGGGGACTAAGAATGTCTCTTGAGCATATTTTTGGGGAATAAGATTATTAGGCCTTTTATGTTTTTTTATGTTATGAGCATAGCAACAATATATATGGATTTATCAGTGTTTTTAAAAATTTACCAAATATTCACTAATACATAAAACACCATATGAATATGTGTAGTTCATGAACAAGATTCATAGAAATAGAACACAAAATAATATCACATAATTATAATTATCAGATAATTATAATTAATTATAATTAAATTTTAGTAATAATCTTTATAAACGATTAGGGGGGCCTGACGTTTCCATCCTAGCAGGACCTAGTAGGACCTTTTTCAAAGGCAGGATCATTCCACCTTTGAGAAAGGTCCCGATAGTATCGAAACGTCAGGCCCTAATTTTTTTTAAATTATTCCCATTTTTGGTCATGTAAGTCAGCAGTTTGCAACATTTATGTTTGCACATTATCGATTATCGATTAAAATTTTAATTTAGAATAGAGATTGTGAAGATTACTAACAAATAAGGCTTTTGCATGGCGGGTGAATCAATATCAGGAAGGTTTGCGATGACACCATGTATAAGGTCTCTTAAAGAAGAGGTGTGGTTCTGAAAAGAACCTGAGTGGTAACTCGACGTTTCGACCAGTATGCTCTGGCCGGCCGTCATCTTGAAGAAGGTCAGAGCATACTGGTCGAAACGTCGGGTTACCACTCAGCTTCTTTTCAGAACCACACCTCTTCTTTAACAGACCTTATAATATGGTGTCACCGCAAACCTTCCTACATGTATAATGATTACTAACATTGCCAGTGGCGTCGTATAGAATGAATATTGGGATGTCTGAATGTCCAAGGAGGTGATGTTTGGATCCTTGCAGGACCTTTTTTCAAAGGTGAAGGTCTTGAGAACGCATTTGGAAACATTGGAAAAGGTTCCTGCTGTGATCGAAACGTCTGATCCTCAAGATTTCTGGTCATTGATGATTACACATCATTGATGATTGTATCTCTATTAAAGAATAAAATGATTATTGTTAATCTGGAATCTGGGTTTCAGCCGCTTGAACTAACTGCTTAGATTCGTAGTTCAATTCGAAGGGAATTTACACGAAAGGTTTTACAATTACATGTACCGGGACCATGTATATCCGTATGTATAATTACATTAGCTTACATCGAGCTTTATTGCTACTGCTGCGGTAAAAGGGAGATGGGGAATTCAGTATGAATTCTGAAAACGCACAATGAATGACCTCCTATTTGACCCCTCCCTCTCTCCCTTTCTGTCTTCCTCTCTCCCTCTCCGTCTGCGTCTCCCTTCCCTCTGCCTCTGCCTCTGCCTCTGCCTCTGCCTCTGCCTCTGCCTCTGCCTCTGCCTCTGCCTCTGCCTCTCCCCTCTGCCTCTGCTTCTGCTTCTACCTCTGCCTCTCCATCTCCTCTCCCCTCCCTCTGCCTCTGCCTCTCCCCTCTGCCGCTGTCTCTGCTTCTACCTCTGCCTCTCCATCTTCCTTCCCTCTCCCCTCTCTCCCCCTCTGCCTCTCCCCTCTCCCTGTTACTGTCCCTGCATCCCTCTCTCCCCCTCTGCCTCTCCCCTCTCCCTGTTACTGTCCCTGCATCCCTCCTCCCTCCCTCTGCCTCTGCCTCTCTGGTTGCACGTTTTCTCTCTGCCTCCCGTCCTCCTTCACCCCCTCCCTCCCTCCTCTCCCCTGATTGTTATCGGATCGCTTCGGGATATTTATGCGCACAACTGTTTCAAGCGATGGTCGACGGCGCGGATAAATCAAACGAGACTCCATTTTGTTGGGCGAGAATACACGAGGCGCCACCAGAGCCATTACTATAGCCGTGTGCTCTGTGACCAACGCATGCACAGATAACCCCGCACGCAAGAAAACAGCAAATTAGTTACATGGGAGTCTCATTGCATCGGGATTTTTTTTTTTTTTTTTTTTAAGTGGCGAAGTATACTCATTTTACAGCATGCTGGAGCTCACGCCATCGTCCGAAAAAACAGGCATCCCTGACACTATTATCAACAGGAACGCTAGTTTCGTTGTGTGTGTGGGCGAGAATCTAGTGTCTTGTGGAGACCTAGTCCAATAGGTTGAATAGGTCTCCACAGGGAAACTGTAAAGGTGTATAGGTCTCCACAAGGTTTTCACGAAACTGGTATTTAAAAATAACTCAAAAACGGGAAATTTGTGATGGGTAAGAATCTGTCACAAACTGAGGTGTTATAATAGGCCCTAAGTGACATACGGTCAAAATTTCTACCCAGGAAAGTGAATGCGGTTGAAATGGGAGCATTTTTTTAAAAACAGTTTCTCAGACGGTTGTATGGTGAACCACAACAAAGCAATGTCTCCATAAGGATAAAAACGTGAGTAGGCCCTATCTGTGTGCTGTACACTATTTTATGACTTTTCATTTGAGTCCAATTTAGTGAAGGAGAACTGACTGGGGTCTGTTCTTGAACAATTTGAAATGGTATAGTTGCGACTGAGTACACAGGGTAAAATGGTATAGTTGCGACTGAGTACACAGGGTAAAATGGTATAGTTGCGACTGAGTACACAGGGTAAAATGGTTTAGTTGCGACTGAGTATACAGGGTAAATTGGTATAGTTGTGGCTGAGTACACAGGGTAAAATGGTATAGTTGCGACTGAGTATACAGGGTATTTTGAAAGCTTCTAGGGCTTATTAATTATTTTCAGAGCTTCAAACGTCGGCCCCTTTACCTCTTCCAAACCTCGCGTTTAATACACTTGTTTTTACCGACCTGTTTGTTTTTGAACAATTTGAAATGGTGGTTGCGACTATAGGGTATTTTTTATGGAAGCTTCTTTTAGGCTTGGCCCTATTCATTTCCAGAGCTTAAAACTTACCTCTTCCAAACTTCACGTTTAAAGCCCCTACACAACATCGGTAAGATCGAAACATAGAAATGTTCACAGATTTACATGAAACTTAATACATCTTAAAATTTAGTGGGCCTGACGTTTCGATCCTAGCAAGACCTTTCTCAAAGGCAGAGTCTTTAATACAGTTTGAAGATGGTTATGTTAGAAACCTCGCACTGAGATATTTCTGCCTAAAATGCTGTATTTTTGGAGAAAAGAGTAAAATAATTCGTTTTCGTCTCACTCCCTACATCTAAACGATTTTTCGGAACAATACGTTGAATGCTGCATTTACGCAAAACAAATGAAGCGGTTTTCACTATTTTCTCGAGACTCTGTTGGCGGATTTAGTTGAAATGTTCACAGGTGTGCTTGTCCATGCTTATGTTGGATCAGACAACGTATGGATGCCATTCTTTGACCTCGAACCAATGTTGTGTTATCCCTTTAATATAAATCTTGTTTATGCAGACCTGTTCTGCCTTCATTCCCGCCGTTCGGCGGAGTTTTTAATTGCGCCAGGAGAGTCTATTCTGACAAACGTTGCGCGCTTTAAGTGCCCATTAGTTTTTTTTATTATAATTAGACGAGGAAGCCGAACTGCACATTTCTTCGCCGCTCACACATTGCACGGTTGTCTTGTCTGTCATGTTTGTGCATTTGCTTTGGTGCGTGCGTCATATAAGGCTGTGAAAAACCGCACATATTGACGTAGGCCTGCATGTATTTTGCAAAATTGTGGCAAAATTGTAGGCCTATTATACAGTAGTTAAAAAGCCTTCAATTTCAAAGATAGCTGTATGCTCCAAGGAAGGCAGCATCCACTGCCCTGATAAAATAATTCAATAAGTGCAAGTCTATATTCTTTTCATTTTGGTTCGGTCTATTCGTTTGTGGGTCATCTTCGTGGTTTTTTTTTCAGCGCTGCACGACAAACAACGCATTCACTCAGTGCGGGGTCGTTTGGGCGTCCGCGAGGGAAGTCGTCTGGATCCCGAAGGAGAAATTGAATTGGTGTTCCCGTTTCCAAAATGAACCTGAACATTAATTTTCTTCACTAAAAAGATGTTCCGAATTGCTTGTTGACTGAAAAGAGTCTGAACGAATCCCCACAGTGCAGTGCAGCCATTCAATGGGTACATGTATAATGGTTTGTCAGAAAGCGGATTAAGAGTGTACACGGTCACGTACGTATTGATACCAGTAGATTCTTTCTCTGTGGCACATAGGCCGTTTACGAAATGAAGGCTTAGGCTTCGATTATGTTTCTCTTACGCGTTATTATACCACAGGCATCGAGAAGGTTCACAACAAGCGTTTTGCTCCAGTTTCTTGGTACTTAAAAGTAAAACAAAAAACTTTCAAATTCCGCGACAAACCCAAACCTGGATTTTCTGGTTTTGTCAGAGGGAGACGAAACCTGAGCCCGAGCCTAATCCATGGATTTGTAAAGGGCCACATACTGAGAAATGCCCTAGATAGAAAGTTGGTGTTTAAAAAACAAACTGACACATGGAAGTTCATACCATCTCTGATCGCTTACACCTCATATTCCTTTTTATTTCAGGTACCCTTTAAACGTCATTGCTACTCGCACTATATTTTTCTCCGCTGCTCGTAATCCGTTTTGTTTAAAGTCATCGATAGTTTTTTTTCCCCGTTCCCCCGTCTGCCCCCACTATTGATAAAACACCCTGTCTCACGCTTTTCCTAGAATGTGATCAGTTTCAGATTAAATGCAGTATACCCGAAGTAGAGACGTGCACAAACACGTACGACGTGATGTGACACGACGATGTGATTTATCACGGTCTCATTATAATCGAGGCTTACGGGCCGCGCACAAACTGCGGCCGACAGTAAACGAACGAGTCTACGGGAAATGGCTTGCTGGCGGCTTCCATAGGCTCGCGTGTACTTTCAAGCCGTAGCCAATGAATTCAAACGCGGCCTAGTGGTATACGCACGCCCAGTGCATGGTACACCCGCTCACGTGCCATGATGGATTCTCAGAAAATGAAGTAACGCACGAGTCTATGGGAAATGGCTTGCTGGCGACTTCCATAGGCTCGCGTGTACTTTCAAGCCGTAGCCAATGAATTCCAACGCGGCCTAGTGGTATACGCACGCCCAGTGCATGGTACACCCGCTCACGTGCCATGATGGATTCTCAGAAAATGAAGTAACGCACGAGTCTATGGGAAATGGCTTGCTGGCGGCTTCCATAGGCTCGCGTGTAATTTCAAGCCCAATGAATTCCAACGCGCCGTAGTGGTATACGCACGCCCAGCGCATGGTACACACGCCATGATGGATTCTCAGAAAATGAAGTCAAATCGTGGTTTCCTCAAGACCCGTGATGTCGACAAATTATCACACTTAAAAAACAAAGGGAAAAGTCTGCAAAGTGCGCAGATCCTAAAAGTGTTAGACGTTTCGATCCTACGAGGCCTAATTATTCTCGAAGGGAAAAATTATAAATGATGATAATTTCCCTGGTTGGTACCGTAGGGAGATATTCCCATAGGGTTGTGCACACATTTAATATCCTCCAAACCAATGAACTTGAAAATCACACTGTGTTCGTCTTAGAGCATTCTCTTTCTGCTACAAATAATTTATGAACTATAAAAACATGTCTTTACAAGGTAGTAGGGACATTAGGGAGACACCGTGATGTCTCCCTAATGTGGAGTGTCCCCCTACTCGAGAACCATTGTGTCTTCCTAAGGTCTTATACAGGGTTGCTACTGGAAATATTTATCAACGGATAATCAGCGGAAGTTTTCCACTCGAAAAAGCAAAATTTCCGTCGGTGTTACAGTATCACAGTATACATGTATCAGCAGTAATCTAATTCATTGGCTGAGACAGTAATTGCCTTGCTCTGTCGTTGCAGTCCATCTCTACATTGACAAATCCACAACGGGGTTCAATAATATTATGGACGGCCACTCGAGCGACATTAAAGATAGGATAAACAGGAGTTTATTTTTTATTTTTGTATGAACGATCGTCAAACACAAGGCCTTTGGCCACTCGAGTATGATGCCAGCAAGAGCATTGCTACTTTTATTGAGACAAACAGTAGCAATCCTTCTCTTTCTCCATCCTCGCTCTCCCTTTCCCTTTCGCTCTCGATCTCGCTCTTCCTCTCCTCCCTCTCCATCTCCCCTCCCATTTCCTCTGCCTCCGCCTCTGCCTCGTCTCTCACGCTCCCCCTCTCTCTCTGACCTTCTCCCTTGTCCCTCTACTTGGCCCTGTTCTTCTCCTCTCTCTGTCACTCTCCCCTCACCCTCTTCCTCTCCCTTTTCCCCTCCCTCTTCCTCTCCGTCCCCCTCTATCTGCCTCTGCCTCTGGCTCTCCCTCTGCTTTCCCACTCTATCCCCCCCTCTCTGTCCTTCTCCCTGTCCATCTAGATGTCCCTCTCGACCTCTCCCTCTCCCTCCGTCTCTCTCCCTTCGGTTTTAAACGAGACGTAAGGGAATTATGTCGATATAATAGCGTCTGGATGGAAATGGTCGACTTCGATTCCGCGCATTGTGATTGGCCAACGCGTTGCAAACTCTTGAGGGCGCACTATTGTGAATCACCCATGTTGAATCCGACACACCCACAATTGATCCCACCGGGTAAGATCTTCGACAAGAGGGTTTTAAAGGAGAATGAAGTGCAGAGTTTTACCTCATGGTATAGGCCTATGTGAGTATGTGTAGGGAACACCATGACCTACATTTTGATGCATAGAATACTCCTGTAGGCTTAATATTGATCGAGTTATGCATGTTTTGGAATGCATGTATCGTCTGCTGTGAAACCCTGTTCGTTCTACGAGAGGTCGCCATTTTGTAAGAAAATTCAGACACCCCCACGAAGAAGTGACGAAATCGCGCTGTCGGCCTCGGCATGCAGCTTAGCCAGGATCGTATGCATAGACATCCGGGCCATCAATGAGTCCAAAAATCCAAGTGATCCGTCGGAGAAGAAAAAGGAAAACTAAATCAAAATTATGTCGGGCCGAAATGTGATACAAGAGACGCAGGGTTTGGATTTTAGACTAACCGCGATAATGAACGCCACACCGTACGGAAACGCATGCACTCATATAAAAAAAAAATCATAGCGCTCGCGTAATAAAGTTTACCTCATGGATTCGTGTACATATTCAAGCAAATGAAATTCGTACAGGGATGAATGCCCCAATAACTAATGCATCGGCTACGTCCCTAAACCCCACACGAGCCTATGGGAAACGGCTGCAGCCGCTATCGGCGGGGAGCTCCCATAGACCCGTGTGCATTTTGCAGCCGTAAGTGACAAAGTCAACAGGGGGCCTTCATGTATGTGGAAAGTCTGCGATGACACCATGTGAGTCACCTCCTGTTAGATGGAGTAGGGCTCTGAAACGACCCGCTAACTCAACGTTTCGGACAGTGTGTACTCTGCCCGTCTTCTCTGACGATGCCAGTCTCCTGGCAATGGGTGGAGCAGTCTGCACACTGCCCAAAAACCGTTGACTTTAATACCAGCTCTCTTCAGAGCGGTATTCCTTCTCGGAAGAGATGATTTACAACAATAAAGGTGTCACCGCAAACTTTCCACGCTGCGAGTCCACCGTACAAACGGTTTGCGGTGAAACCATGTAGCTCTTCTCTTTCAAGAAGGGAGTGTGGCTCTGAAAGGAGCCGGTAACTCCGTAGCTCTGGCTCTTTTCAGAGCCACACTTCCTTCTTGACAGAGAAGTGGGACGTGGTTTCACCGCAGACCTCCACTTATTAGGTCCCTAGTATTTCCACCCCCGGCCGCAAACCTTCAAGTCACACCAAAGGGCCTTTATAACGGCTTCGGTAGTCGTGTTTGCTGGATGGAGAAGAAGGTGGAGGTCGTCGGATGAGGGATGGGTTGGATCGCCGTTGGAGACATCCGTCCATTAGACGAAGATTTATCGCCACCTATCGAGAGGCGTCTCCGGTCTCCAGTGGAGCCGGGAAGATTCCGCGGTCGTTATAGTCCGAGTGTTCCGGTGCTTTAGGGCCGTGCTTATTTGCTGTGCACTCCGGGGTCCTTGCTTCGCGTTTGCCGGATTCCATCCATCTTCCCGGACGCTTGCAAACCTCTCCCTCGGCCCCTCCCCAAAGCTCATTGGCGCCCCAAAAGAGCAAACATGTTGCATGGCATGTTGAAAATTGCTCACTAACTAAAATGTCCAAAAATGCGAATGATATCAGAAGTTAGGAGGGCCTGACGTTTCCATCCTTGTAGGACCTTTCTCTGCCTTTGAGAAAGGTCCTGCTAGGATGGAAACGTCACGCCATTATTTTGGTTTTTAGTAAAGAGTAATGCTGCGATATTGTTTTCGCCGATAATTTTGAAATATCTGAAGACATTCAAGTCACATTATTGAGTGCAACCTCTCAATTTTTTTCCCGTGGCTTTTCGATTTTTTTTCAAGGGGAAGTTGATGGACCCGTTTGAACGGTGAGGCCTTTCATAACCAGCGGTAGCCTAATCCGGTCTGCCCGTCACAGAAAAGGGTATGTAGAAAAATGCCTTATTTCCTCGATAAATGCAGTGCATTTCTTGGTTTGGTAGAAAACATGTTTTATAGCGCAGCCTGAGTTTGCGCGTTAATTTTCGGTTGCTAGGGGAGGGCGCCCTCAAGAGGCAATTGTGGTGTCGCTCAGCGCAGGATCACGTTCGGAGGTCCAAACACTGCACTGTGTATTAGTGAGAAACACCAGGGCTATAGTGATTGTTTGTTTCGCTATCCATCAGGGACTGCGGGGATGCAGCCACTACACGTCTTGTCCGGTCTTCTTTTCTCGTATTGTCCCCCAGATTCCATTGTTCTGCATTTTGTCCCCTCTTGGTATTTGTCTTCAAGGCTTGTATTTGCCAACACCTAAGAAAATGATACACAAAAATGTTGCAAACTGCTTTCTGACTTAAACTTTTACCAAAATGCAAATCTCAAAATTTAGTGGGCCTGACGTTTCGATCCTAGCAGGACCTTTCTCAAAGGCAGAGAGAAGAAAAATGATGACATTAACTGCTAGCAGGGCCCTTTTTTAAAGTCAGAATCTTATTTGCCTCTGAGTGAGTTCCTACTATGGTCCATTTTTAGGTACATTACTCTTAATGTTAATAAGAATGAATTTCATCGCGCGGGTGGTATAAGCTTCTGACCCATGGTGGCTGCTGCATTTCAACCTCCTGCCACGATATAGGATGGATTTTATTCCTCCCCAGTCCAGTATATACACACTGTCAAGATCTCGTTCACCGTAAGGATCCACCAGACTGTCGCCCCAAGGCTGAAGGCTGACATACGATTTATATCATCGTTTGCTTTGCTTTCTCAAAGTGCCACCGAACCGTCAGTGCGAAAACAAGGTCAGCGCGCATTCGCTAATCAAGGCGCGGTACGGTGTGGGTCGATGGCACTAAGAGGCCTCCTTAGCATAATAATACACAGGGTCCACTCCATGACTATACTGATGATCCATCACGACGCACTCAGATGCTGTAATTGTGATTGATAAGGGAAGGGACCGTTGCGCCGTGGAAACCCCGATGATTTGTAATTACGAGATAAATAAATGTGGGACTCAACGAGACTGATGGAATAACATTATCATTATCTCGGCTATGGCGGTATGCTTATGTCATGCAAGTCAAGGGTGGTTTGTGGGTACACCATCGATGAGATTGCAGGCTGTTCATGGTGGAGGTAGCAAGTGACACTGTGTGGTGATACACCATTCCTATTCTGTGAGTGTGTGTGGTTCTGAAGAGAACCGATGAGATTGCAGGCTATTCATGGTGGAGGTAGCAAGGCAAGGGTGGTTTGTGGGTACACCATGTGAGGAGATCTCTTTTGTGAGTGTGTGCGGTTCTGAAGAGAACCGATGAGATTGCAAGCTATTCATGGTGGAGGTAGCAAGTCAAGGGTGGTTTGTGGGTACACCATGTGAGGAGATCTCTTCTGTGAGTGTGTGTGGTTCTGAAGAGAACCGATGAGATTGCAGGCTATTCAAGGTGGAGGTAGCAAGTCAAGGGTGATTTGTGGGTACACCATGTAAGGAGATCTCTTGTGTGAGTGTATGAGGTTCTGAAGAGAACCGATGAGATTGCAGGCTATTCATGGTGGAGGTAGCAAGTCAAGGGTGGTTTGTGGGTACACCATGTGAGGAGATCTCTTTTGTGAGTGTGTGTGGTTCTGAAGAGAACCGATGAGATTGTAGGCTATTCATGGTGGAGGTAGCAAGTCAAGGGTGGTTTGTGGGTACACCATGTAAGGAGATCTCTTTTGTGAGTGTGTGTGGTTCTGAAGAGAACCGATTGACTCAACATTAAGGAACTGTATATTGTCAGTATGTATACTGCCGTATACTTGAACGACTCCACTGAACAATGAGCCAGGACCTAATTAATTTATATACGTTTGATGCGGAACTTTAATTTTACCTTTGGATGGCTGACTAGTAGAAAATGCAGCGTGTTTTCCCACTGAAGGTTTTCCACGGAGTGAGTTGCAGCCGGGGAAACTATTATAGTTTATCTTATAGTAAGCTTCTGATTGGCCATTAATTGCCAGGTAGCAATAACAACTCTTAAGTAAGAGAGAACATGAAGTTTAAAAAAAGAAGAAAATGTTGCAAACTACTCACTGACTAAAATGACCTGCAGTACATAAATCTCAAAAGTTAGAGGGCCTGGCGTTTCGATCCTATCAGGACCTTTCTCAAAGGTGGAATGATTTTGCCCTTAAGGAAATGTCAGACCCCCTAATCGTTGATAAAAATTACTACTTGAAAACAATAATCATTTGTTTCTCATCCGTGTCCTATTCACTCTCTTCCCCCTTCCTTTGTGTACATGTATATGTTTTGTCCTTATCACTCTGCCTTTGAGAAAGGTCCTGCTAAGATCGAAACGTTAGGCCCTCTAACAAGCAAAGGGAGAAGCTTAGTACTGACGAGGTGTTACTGTACATTATGAGCTTTCCTGGTATTTTGCTGCGTTAAGTAATCGGGGAACAACGCGGAACCAGCCGACTGAGTCCGCAGAAGAATCACATTGATTCGATTTGAACTGGAAAAAGCCTTCACAAAAGAAGCGACCAGGAAGTTATAAATGGGTTGATTTCTTGCCCGGTCAAAGCGGAAGAAAAAAAAACCCCCAAAACGTGTTGATCGAATGTGAAAATTCAAAACTCGACGAATGAAGCGCACCACACAACCGTATCATCGGTTAGAGTCCGAATGCTTCGGGTATGTAACGGCCTATAACAGTGGGGCCAGCCCAGCCGATCCAACGACGGGCTCTGTGATGACGTGATGCTATAGCCAGACGGATGTCCCTCGGTGACCAATTAATATCTTGTTACGTGGTTGACGAGGCAAACCGACGACGTAAACTAAATGCGGCGTGTGCATTGAACACACTCTAGAGGCGGACTAATAAGCGTAATGAAAGACACAGACGTTACCCTTTTTTCTTTTAGCCTGAGGCTAGCCTGATCATCGTCGGCCGCTAATGACGAACTAATGAGTTGAACCGTGCTTCGCCAACGGTACGGTGTTCCCCTTAAAACCACTGCGAGTGATCAGGCAGGGTATAGGCCTATACACAGCATTTGCGAGGGTCAAAAAATCGCTCCCATACTTTGTCAGACTCAACCGTGTACATACAATAACACACCTGCGTGAGTTCCGGCTCAATCCGCCCACCATGTCACGAGACAAAAAACATGAACAGGAAATTAAATGCTAACCATTTTCAGCCATAGAGTCAGTTTGCATCTGGACTCGAAAAAGGAATAGATAGAAAACATGCATGCACATGCACAATGTCCACATCTCATGGGCAGAGCGGCAACGATCATCTTTAAAGCGTCCCATTTCCTAGCGCGGATCCTTAGGTCTTAAGGGCTTAAAGAAGACGACCCCGTCCCAATTCTCCCCTCTGCCTCCCAGCCCCCAGCCCCCATTTGCCAAACTCGTCTGAAATCACGGACGGATACGCCGGAAGTCATCGGGTAAACAGCCGGCGTTCAGTGGCTATTATGCTAACAACGCGGGGTGCATTAGCAATGCCATATTTTTTACTCTCAAGTCGCTCACGGGCGCGCTCAATAGAAAAAAACAAGGGAAAATAACGTATAGGAAAATATTGATTGTTGGAAGGTTCGGTTGTTGTTGTTTTCCCCCATCGGGGAACGGGGACGGAAGCGTTGGGTTAACAGGAGATTTCCGGGGGAGATGTCGGCGGAAGGAGAGGGTCGACAAGAGGGGAGATGTGGAGGATGAGGGACGCCATCACCGAGTGATGAGCCTCAACTGTGCTCGTATTCTCAACTGTTTGTGACGCCTTTCGACTAAACCATTTTCATTAACGCATCTTCATTGGTGTCACAGCTCGGACAAAATATCGGGCGCCGCCTAACTTGTTTTTTTTTCTTCAAACAACGTACATTTGATGACAGTAACTCCTTAGATGTTGTGGTATGGTGAAGATGTTAAAGCGGGCGATGGTGATGCTGGTGGGGTCTAGATGGTCGTTGGAGAGCAGGGGTGGTGACGACGTTGATGTAGATAAATATTAGGACAAGTGTTAGAGGGTGATGGGAATGTCTTTCTTCTTATACCTTATCGGGAAAGATCTGCCCTTATCACCGCCGCCAATAAATGCTACCGAACGGTCTATAGTATATCGGCTTACCTATAAGGCCTTTGCCTTCCGGTTCGTGTGGTGAGTGCGTACACCGTACACAGGGGTAGCTTTGTGAGAAAGCAAACCCTGTCAGGAACAAACGACTGGTGCCTTGCGTTCAATGGAGGAGCTGGAGGGGATCTGTCCGCGGCGTGTGTGACTATGAAGGCCGCCGCACACGAGAGCTATCTGCTGAGCATAAAGTCTCTCGTGACGGTGGTTAGCTCAGCACGTAGCTCACCGTGTGGGGTAAACTTTTGGTGAGATTTCTAAGACCGATATCTATCCATATCAATAGCAAATGGCCAATGAAAGCTCACGCTCTGTTCATGTGAGGGTTTCCAAAAACATTATTATTTTTTTGCTCAGCACGTAGCTCAAGTCGCCGCACACGATGAGTTTTCGTCCACGCGAGGCAAACAAAATCAAACAGGAAAAATATAGATATTGGTCTCACGACCTCTTGAGGCAGAAATCTCACCAAAAGTTCAGCGCACACCAGAGCTATATATACGTGCTGAGCTAACGACCTCGAGAGATTTTTTGCTCAGCAGATAGCTCTCGTGTGCATGCGCGCGGCGGCCTTTAAGCCAGGCACTTCGCGCCATGGCGTCACGCCCAAGGAGATGTCGTGTCAGCTCCCAATTATTATTGCGAAGGCCCGATCAGCGCCAGTAAGAGACCGTGGGAAAGCACCCATTCTCCGGCTGCGCGGAGAGTGCTGCTCCTCCCGTGACGTCATGCACGGAGTGCCTGGCTTATGGCTACACACTGATCCTCCGCGGTTTCATGGATCTTGCTTTGCCAAACTGTGGCCGTGCTGTACCGAATCCGTTTAAAATTGCGCTTAAAATTGCGCTCCGAATCCGCCTCGAGTGATTCTCGCACAATAATCCTGGCGGCGCATCGCACCTCTCAAATGCCGCTCGAATGTAGTTTGGAACGCAGTATAGGAATATCCAGGATGCTGTTTAGAATGCGGTAAGAATGTTCAGATTGTACACTTGTTTGACAAGCGTAAAATCCAGTGTTAATTTAAAGTTCGAATTTCTAGTCCCCCATTTATTTTGATTGCGTAATAATTGCCCATGCGAATAGCGCCCTCTCTCTACCGGAGAAGACGCGGTCTTTTCAGTATTTTCGCTGGCTTGTTATTATCCTGTTAGACGGAGACCCAACAAGGTGTATTCTGGTCTTCTCCCTCAGATCAAATAAACAGCGATCTTCAAGGTGAAGTCTAACTACTTGCCAGATCCTCAATCCATTCATTTCTGATGGTCACACTTGGAATATCCTGAAATATGCAGAGGGTTTTTCCCGGACGGCATCGTTTCTTTCGGCTCGCACTGCCTCTATAGTGCATGTGACTATAATAATAGTTTTAGAATGTCTGTGCACAGCGTCGATACAAATTACACAAGATCCAATTCGGCGAGGTTCTTGTGGTGGAACTTCAAGGTGACAAAATGTGCGGTGCCACCGTCGTGTAAGTGGTGTCCTTCAAGATGCAGTTACTTACTTACTTTTCCTCTTCGTGCCCAGTGGCCCATGAGGCTGTCAGGCTTTCTCTCCAGCGTCCCCTCTCTCTGGCCACAGTTTTGGCTTCTCTCCAAGATGTCCATCCCAGTTCTTTCCTCTCTTTTCCCCCACTTGTTCGGCGCCATGTTGTTTTTGGTGGCCCCACTCTCCTCTTGCCATCTGGTGTCCAGGAATGTGCAGTGAGACAGTGCCTCTCTTCCTTCATTCTTAGCACATGGCCAACCCATTTCCACCTTTTTTCCTTTGACCTCAGGGCGGAGTATGGCTCTGAAAAGAGCCGGAAGCCCAACGTTTCGTGCAGTGTGTACTCTGTCCATCGTCTGCAGACGACGGGCAACGCCGACAAATTACATCCTTGCCCCCCCCCCCACAAATTGAATTTCCCCCTGAAATCCTTGACTATGGCAACGAGGTTCCGTCCATCGGCCGCAATGGCAGTTGACAGGAAATCAGACCAATTTAACAACT